>CM077099.1:39249053-39262886 GCA_039619505.1 Cimex hemipterus
TAATTAAATTTTGTTAACTATTGACATATGTAAATAAACATTTTTTTACCGTTAACTTGCTTTATTTTGCTGAAGGATATTTTCCGCTTGATGAGGATGATGATGGTACAAATGAAGCGGAGTTGGGAATTACCAAGCACTCCAACCGTTTGGTTAATTATTTATTTTCCTAGTTTCTTAGTCCAGTTCCCTTTACTCGATCGTTCATTTAAGAAGTAACTCATTGACAACTGCTACTACTATTTCTGCAATTATTTTTCAAATATCATCTTGGTAACTAAGTTACGGGTCGTTTAAGCGGTTGTTTCACATCTGAAGATGAGTTTTATTTTCATCCACCTCATCGTGCTGTATAGGAGTACCAAATAACTAGGAGATCAGTATAAAGTGTATCATTACTTTGAATTGTAGCCTGTTTAGCTTTAGCAATGAGTGTGTCGAGGGTTCTTTAACCGTAAGTAATTCTTTGACACCTAATGACGCCTCTGCCAGTAAATTGTTGGAGCAAATTGGAAGAACTGTAGTAAGCAGAATCTGACTGAGCTTTTTATCTGATTTTTTTATTACTATTGTTTGATAACAAAATCCCATATTCTACAAAATGTTCTTTTTTTAAAACAGCGCAGAAGGGAATAGGAGCAGAAACGTTTAAACAGTACCATAGACAAAACAATATTTATGAAAAGTTTAGATCGCTTCGGACTTTAATCGGCATTATCTTGTATATTCGATGATAACTAACTAGAATTTGATAACTAAACCAAGATATCATTTTTGGATTCACCAGGGCTATTCTTATTGTAAAAGGTGAACATGTCCAACACAAATGCCTACCAAAATGCAAGAGACATGGAAGATGTGCGAGGCAGATATTCCCGTCAACAAAGGCAGACCATCACTTGCAGCACCACAGAAAAGATAATCAAATATAGAGGTAGTAGTTTAAATTTCGTATGTGCTTTTATGATAGAACTCGATCGACAAGCTGATGTCAAGTTTTTGGCAGTTTGGTATGTCACGAAATAGGTGTCATCAACGAACTTTCCTTGACCAAATTCTTCGTCGCCATTCTGCGTACCATGGTATAATTGTCACCCTCTGTGCAAAGTTGACTTCCAGATATTTCACCTCTGTAGAGAAAATTATTTTAACTCCATTTATCAAAAAAGGCCTAAGTCCTCCTTCCTTGGTAAAGGGAACCATGATGATTTTGTAAGTGTTTATCATCCTTTTTATTCCATCTGCTTGTTATGTTGAGTACAAATTGTGCACATCCTGTAATGGGTTCGGCAAAGCGTCTTCCTTACGACTACCGACCTGGATCATCTGCATATCCCAAGCAGTACGAGATTTTAAGCCAATTACATTATTAAGCGACTGTATACTTCATGTTGGAAGTACTGGGCAATCGATAACATTGCAGCTGGAATACAAATCCACAGCGATTACCGAATTGTGGATGGGGAATAGAGTTAGAGGAATCTCATTAAAGAAGATCAATTAGAACTTTTCCTACAATATTTTGCCTTAAGTTGAAATAGTTATTGTATTTTATGTTTTTCATTCATTGAATAGATTCCCGTGATTTTTACGTTACATTTTAGCAGGCTTTTTAAACAGATTATTCATAAATAAAAACCATCAGTATTGACTTTAAACACCCTTATTGAAGCCAATTTATTGAATGAGTCTCTTTTTATCTCTAGAGTAAATATAATAAATTTTGGCTTATCCATCCAGTATCTGATTTCTTTTGAATCATATTATATGAAGCGTAAGTTCTTGAATGTAAAGCATGTTTCATTTCAATAAGTATACATATTCGCCAGTAGGGTCTTCAATTTAAGCAATGTATTTGATGAAAGGTTCACAATTTAAAATGAAATATAATAATTAGGTGCGTTTTTGTATCCAGATAATTACTTATATCCAAGCAATTTCACTTATTTTTATTATGAGAATTGGGTTTAAAGATTTTTATTCATGGGATCCCACTTAAGTACACTTCCACACAGATTTGATCTCCAACCTGAAAAAAAAAAGATATGGCAGAAGTGGCAGGAGGAATGGAGAGCAATGAAGGACAACAAGCTAAGGGATAAAACCAAATGTTGGCCCTTGGGGCTCCTCAGTGCGCGCCTTGCTGCTCAAAGAGACTGTGTTGACGAGACTTAGAATCGGGCATAGTAGACTTACCCACGGGTACCTTACGTGTAAAGAACCGGCGCCAGTATGCGATTGCGGCAGGAAATTGGTCACAGTAAAACACCCCGTGACCAATTGCCTTAATTTTGAGCAACAAAGAATATCTCATAATCTTCCAAGCCAATTAGCGGAGATTCTTGGTGATGTCCCCCCTGTGATCAATAGACTCTTTGTCTTTATGAGATCACGCGTTTGATACAGAAAATATAAATAGAAGATGTATGTTAGATATGCATATAGATGTATGAGTATATAGATAGAAAAGGAATGAAAGAATAAAAAAAGGAAAATTGTGGATCCGTCATGATCAAGGCGAAATATGATCCTATGCGATTGAACGCCTTAAAATAAAAAAATAAAAAATAAATTAATTTAAAAAAGTGTGTTGTAGTACTTATTGTTCTCAAAAAACCCTAATTTCAGGTAAAAATTTGAGCTTCCTCTTGAAATCTGCGTAAAAATGAAAGGGTGGTTTCCATTAATCACTTTTTTGCATCTCTTCAAAAAATAGGGAAAGCCTGCTGGCGCATATTAAAACAGAGAACCTTTATATATTAGCAACCCTGAACCATGAGCAATCAAACTCATTACAGAACTACACCTCGGCCTTTCCACCTGAAATAAAAGGCGTCAAATTTATAGGATAATATGCTCAGACATCCACCATCTCAGAATGCGTTCAGATAAAGTAAAGGGAGAAATGAACAAAGTCTAGAGGTGCCAGAAACAGTGACTTACAATTGAAAAACCTTTATCAAAACTAGCACCACACATTGTTACAGCTACACGAATAAAAATCAAGGGAATGAAAGGAATATGGCATCTGACTGGGTTGTCTGGCCCACCTTCACAACATAGGCATTTCATTTAACGTTGAAGTTCATTTGTAGGTTACGCATACAAACATGAGAGAAGAAGAAACAGCTATATTATCTTCGAATGCGATGCAAGCGTTTGAAGCACATATAACTAGGGTATAAGATGATCTGTAAAAAATAATTGCAGTAATGTCAATGGCTTGATTCTTAAAAGAAGCATTGTGTTAATAGAACTAGGCAAAAGAAGTAGGAAAAGAAACAACCAAACGGCAAGAGAGCCAAACCCCGCTTCCTTTGTACTACCATCATCATCATACATCATAAGCGAAAAATTTCGTTCAGAAGAACCACCTAATGGTAAAAAAATGTTTATGTACACATGTCAGTAGTTAATAAAAAGTAATTGGCTAGGTTTCCGCCCAGAATCTATAATCGGGATGACATTATCTGATAGTTCCTTCATCTCAGAATACGACTCTCAGACGAAGAAAAAGGATAAGTTGGCAGCCACTGGGACTTTCGTTATAAAACTCTCGCCAAAACTAGCTACAGATAAACAGGGTAAAATTCAAAGGAGTGACAGGATTCTATACTGGCTACTGGTATCTCACTGGGGTGACTGGCATACGTAAACAGCATAGGTATATTCAAGGATGAGATTCATTTGGAGGTTATGCAATGAGTAGGAATTAACTGCAACTCATTGTTAATTTGCCACAAAAATTTGTGATGACGTCTTCGAAGCTTTTGGCCCACTCGAAAATTTGTAGCAATAACAATGAGGTCGAAACATTTTGAATTTCACAAAGACTAATCTGTACTACTGTTCAAGAACTTACACTTCATGTAATTTTAAAAAAGAAACTGTTAAAAAATAAGTAATTAATAAAATTATATGATTTCTTTTGGCCAGAATCACGTTTTTCCCATTTTCGGTGATCGGTGAACGGTGTCGATGTTTCGTTGCTGTCGTAAGCAGAGTTCGCTGCAGCAGCAACTCTTGCTAACCTTGGGAGTTGGGACAACAACGTTACCATTACCAAAACAAACTGTCGCCAGCTATACCACTCTTTATTCATATTTCGGTATTAATGACAAGTAACTCGCCTTTTTTCCAAAATCATTTCCTACCTTTAAATTTCTAGTCGTTCCAGCATAAACACGTTTAAAAATAAATCCCATGAGTACCTAATCCAATGTTTCCGTTCATGGGCTAAATTGTCATAAATGACTTCATTTTGTGCCTGATTTTGTAACGTTTAACCGTTTCACTGATTGTGAGCAAAATGGAAATAGAATCGATGGATGACGACTTCCCCATGGAATTGGACGAAGAGAACGGGTTCAGCCTCGTCGAAAAACCCCTCGAAACCGAACCGACGGAACTTAATTTCAAACAAGGTGATTAACGAATAGCACAGAGAATTTTATTGCAACTTTTATGACAATACCTTTCACAATAGACATATGCAATTTTATGTTTTATAACGTTTCATGGCTATGTTGTGTTGGGAATCATAGATGTGAATGTCGAGTTGTAACATTTCAGATAAAGTATGCAATACATTAAATAAAGTGAACAGTTAACATATCAAAAAAATTAAATTCATCTCAATCAATCTGTAATTTCTTATGCTGGCTGAAAGTTTATGACTGTCAGATCCAAGTGTCTACAGTTTGCACTACCGCAAGTCTAAATGACTTATCAGTCAAATGTATCAGATCATCAGGGCATTAACTGTTCAGCCGGCCTTACAGGGCTACATATCTTAAGATGTAATCACACAGGGATAGGCAGATCTGGTCTCCAGCTGTCTGACAACCAGCTGACTGGGTGACCGCGCAGCATAAATCACCATTCATTTTCATACAACTCTATTAGATTGTATTGCTGCATTGCTTGTTGTTTGAACACAAAAATTAATTAGATTTATATTACATTCCACAAGGAATTATCCTAGGCCCAATCCTCACATCAAACCCAGAACCTATGTGGTCAATTGTACCTGATTGAGGTCATGAGGTAATCACCATCTTATCTGCACACATCCCCTAGCCACAGAAGCAATCCAACATCTGAAACTTATTATTGACTGGTGCACTCAGTGGCAGATCAGATTGAACGAGCAAAAAATCTACAAGTCATGCTATGCTCAAGTGTCAGACCTACGCACTAGTTCACATAAATAATAAGGTCTTCCATGCAACAGTCCTTGAGCTTTACTTAGATAGCAGACATTCATAGAACCCACGTACAACTTCAAAAAATCAGAAACTACATACAAAGGAAACTATCCATTTGTCAGATTAATTTGTACTTACAGAGTCAAACTATGGGGCTCAGCCAAATCTTTTAATTTCAACCAAAGTTTTCCACAAAATCCTCAACACTCCCTTCTACATTACCAATATCAATAAAAATCTTAAAATCCCATTTGTGAAGGATCTGATCTGAACACACTTCCTCAATTCTTCCACTCCCAAACTATCCCTCCACCCTAGCCTTCTAACTAAAATTTTTCTCAGCATTCCACCCTTATAATCTAAAACAATAATGGCTTTGTGATCTCCTATCTTAACCCACTCAAATAAATAAAAGAAAATTCCAGCAGTTCTCTCCTCATTACTTACTTGTCTGACAAATTTGTCATATTTATGTATAATTATCTAGACTATTTGTTCAATGTACATTTATGTGTACAAATAGCAACAAATAATTTTATAGATCTCCAAATAATTACCAAATTAAGAAAAATAAAACTTATGAAAAATTGTACAGCATTCACACTTAAGTCATCTATAAAACTGTATTTTTACAACAGGCAAAGTATGAAGTACATTTAAAATAAATTAAAAATTTATTATTTTTATAGGCCCTCTGAGTGCAGAATTTCGAAAGAAAGCAAACGAGATACTTGAATATCTTTCAAAAAATGAAGTTAAAGTGGAAAAGTTACAAGAGTACGCTTTGAGCAAAGGTGGATTTGTATGTGGTAAGAAATTAGTCTTTACGTCCATTACAAATTTGATTAAAATGTTTTGAAAATTTCTCCGTTGTTTAGATGAAGTAAGAAAAATAGGATGGCCGAGGCTTTTAGAAATCAATCCAAACCCTGACAATTTGTCACCCAACGAAGATTCCCTTCGAAGTCATAGTGAATTCACCCAAGTAGAATTAGATGTTAATAGGTCATTAAAAAGATTTCCACCAGGCATTCCTTACGAACAGAGGGTTGCTCTACAAGATCAACTTACTGATTTAATTTTAAAAGTCATTACTAAATATCCTCATCTGAAATATTATCAGGTATCATTTAATTAAAATTTCATAGCATTGTTCTTAACTTAAATTGTATTCTTACTTCTTTTGTTTTTTATTTTTTTAAGGGTTATCATGATGTAGCCATAACATTTCTTCTAGTTGTTGGTGAAGAAATGGCATTTAGAATAATGGAACGACTTTCCACAGAGCATTTGAAAGATTTCATGGAACCAACAATGGAAAAGACTCAACATTTACTCAACTACATTTATCCACTAATGGACAGACTGAATCCAAAAGTGTGCTCTCATGTTCAAAAGTAAATATGCTTTAAATGAAAGCATTAGAAAAGTTGTGTATAAATTCAGTAATTTTCTTGGTCCGTTTGACCAATTAATATTATTCAATTAAGGTTTTAGTTAAGTTAAAAAAGACAGCATCACAAGTGGGATTCGAGCCCGCAACCTTCAGCTTGATAAGCCACTACTCTACCACTTGAGCTATCATGGCTCTGATCCACTCAGAATCTAACTTCCTATCTCAACTCCACTTTTTTAATTTTCCCTCCTTTTTGCCATTTTTCAGTTTAGCCAGATTTATATAAATTATCTTTTGTTAAAGATCCGGAGCAGGAACGATGTTTTGTCTTCCTTGGTTCCTCACATGGTTTGGCCATTCACTTAATCATTACAAAGATGTCGTAAGGCTTTACGACTTCTTCTTGGCATCTCCCCCGATGATGTCATTATACCTTGCTGCAGCTATTGTCGTGTACAGAGAAAAGGATTTACTTGCTCAAGACTGTGATATGGCTAGCATCCATTGCTTTCTTTCTCAGGTAAGTTGGTAATAACAAATCATTTTGTCGTAAGTAAATAAAATCTTTTCTCTTTTAGTTGCCGGATGATTTGCCCTTTGAAATCCTAATCAGAAATGCTGTGAATTTGTATAATGAGTTTCCACCTGAAGAAGTGGAGGTTGAAGTCCTGGAAAGAGCCAAAAAAGAGTGAGTATTTTTTAAGAAACAGTTAGCGTTTAATCTGTCATATCTTTATTATTAATGTTTTGCTTTCTACATATATACTTTTTATTAAGCTCTTTTGAAAGAGTTTTGTTTCTAAAAACACACTTCTTACTTTATCAATAATGCTAAAAGAAAATCTAAAATTGAGATAAACCTCTTTTTTCTTTAGATTTGATCAATTATTAAATCAGTAAAAAAGAATAGATATACAAAATTGCATTATTGGTTGTTTTTTCCCTTGTACTATAATAACAAATAATAATTTTGTTAAAGGCTGGAAGAGAGGAAAGCCGAGGAAGAGGCAAGGCATAAAAGGCTTGCCAAACACCGTGGTCGCATATTTCCCAGACGCTTTGAAGCATATTTCCAAAGGCTACTGCCAAATTCACGAGCCCAGTTTGTCCTTTTGGCTGTAACTGTTGCTATGGGCATTTTTGCATACCTGAAGGGGGATATCAATCCTCATGTGAGATAGTACACAATTTCGGGGGCCCTCCCCCTCAATTGGGTCCTCACTTTCGAAAGATATCGTATCGTTCACATACCGAAGCCATGAAAACAAATAATTTACAGGGTCCTGAGAAGCGGAACAAAAAAGGTATAATAAAATGTATCCATTCCTTTCATAAAGAGATATAGAAATAATAAGATATGAGTAAAGGTAATAAACTTAAATTCCAAATCATTAAGAGAGAGAGAGAGAGAAAAAAAAGTAGAATTGAATAAAGCTTTGCATTTTATACAGAAATCTTTTAAGCCGAAGGATTTTAATTTGCACACACTGTCTTTAATGACTGGTATGATTACAACAAAATAACTATTTAGAATAAATGGCTAAAAAAAAGTTCAGGGATTACTTAGTATGTAATGGTGTGAATAGCTTAAAATTCCTTTAAATATAATTTGACGAGTTCCATGATCAAATTCCAATTCTTAAATTTGTACTTGAGTAAAAATACAAACAGCTATTATATTCAGAATATTGAAAATTTTACAGTGTTATAAACTTAACTTCTTAGAATTAGCTCACTAGTATCAAAATTGTTATAATTTGCAATTTTCTATTATCAAGATAAATATCTTTTCTATCATTAATTGGAAGTGTAATAAATTTTGTAACCAACTTAACCTTTACATATATATCATATACATCAGAAACAGTGTTTAGAATTAGTATGTTCTTTTCTCTCTTGTTATACACATCAAATATTTTTTGCCAAAAGAAAAAGTAACACTACAGTTCATTTTTATTTGAGATCCTGGATTTATAAACATTTTTGTAGAAAGTTAAGACTGAATCACAAACTAATCCAAAACTGAATAGCACATTTTTACAAAGTTCAATATTTTAACCGTTGAAATTTCCATCTGATAAAGATTTTTTTTCTCCCAAATATTTATTAACACCCCTTTAATTGTTAAATAATTATTAGTTATGTCATTCCTCATGCGATTATAGTTACCAAAGATTTGTTTATATAAAAACCATTGTTATAGCTTTTATTACATAGCTTGGTGTTATTAGTTTATTATTTTATACATGTATGTTATATTATTATTTAATTGGAAATACAGTCATTTTGTTGTTTATCGATTTGTTTTTACTTGTCTAAACTGACATTAAGTGAATCCTGCCTGTTAGCGCTAGACTGTACCAGCCTTTGGTTCAACTATAATAGAACATGCAATATTGCATGGCACGACTATGTTTCTACCGGAAAGCTCGGGCTCGATCAATTCAGATAGTCTCATAAACGGTCATGAGATTTATGTGCAAATTACATTAAGTAATTTTACAGGGTAGTAAAGCTAGAAAATATGTAATGAAGCTAGGTAAAAATATTTTATTATATATTCATAAAAATACAGTTTTTACTGTTAAATTATATATTAATAATAATTATTATCCAATTTGTCATTTCAGTTGTACATATATTTTTTACTATTTTTAAAATTGTAGTCTTTTTAAACAAAATGTTTCTATACATTAAAATAAATATACAAAACCAACTCAATTTTATACTACTAGCCTATTAATAGAACAAATCAGTTTATTTCAACAATTACACAAACCCATTGAAAATAATGATAATGTTTTATAAATGATACACATATTTAATGGTTTATAATGATCAATAAGAATAATAAATTAAAATGTACATGTAATTCCTTCTATTTTTTAAAGAAACATTCACAAAGAACTTTATATTTTGTTATTTTGCTAAAAAAATGTATCACAATTTAAATTTCATAAATTAAAAAAACTCTTATGTACATGTTTTTTTACACTGTTATGTACAAAATTACAAAATCTAATAAATTGGTATATGTAAACGTGAACAATTTAACCATAAATGATGCATGCATAGGGTACACCAAGTATATATAAAATAGTAAGAATCACCCAACTGCAATTTACCATACTGATTTTTACAAGTAATAAAAGGAAAGAGCTTTAGGAATTTATTTTGATTTTTTCTAATTAATTAAAAAAATCCACAATTCATAAATGTTCATTGAATATAATTTGACAATTTTTTATATTTTCATTTACAAAATATTAACTCTCACTTTGTATCTTTTTCACGAGGCCTAAGATATATTCGAGGACTTGCCCTTCTCTCAGTATTTGCATATGGTCAACACTCAAGAATTTACGATGAAAAACTTTCTGTTTCTGTCTGCCTGCCCAGTATGTACACGCCTCAAGGCTTCTCTTGTTCACTGTACCGTCTCCGTCTCCATATTTAAAATAGGGACTTTCGGGAAACTTGCCCTCTTTGTACATTAGCCTGAAATTATAATAAAAACAAAATTACTTTTGTAATGGTATGAACATCAATGGCATTAGTACTTTTCAAGGGTGTGAACACCATATCCATGGAGGCAATGAATCTCTACTCCAGGAGCGTCGAACTTAATGTATGGAGCTTGATCCTGTCTCATGTCCCAAGCTGTCATATAATCTATATCTCTGCATGTAAATTAATGTTATCAGTTTTGAAGTTACTTTTGTTTAGTATAAAAAAAAATTACTCAAAAAACTCCCGTAAGTTAGAAAGTGAATAGTTCTTAGTTGGTGTGTGAACTAATATTTCATCTGGTTTCCAGAAAAGAGGATTTGGCATGAGCCAGGCAAGGCTAGGCAAGGTTATCTGCATCTCTTTCAATACACTTTGGTTTAAAACAAACACTCCTAAATCATCACCTGTAATACAACAAAACTTATAATTTTCTCATTAAGTAGTTATAATTACTGTACAGGTATTATATACCCATAACAAAAACTTTTAAAGCTTTAACAGCGCCAGCAAATGCTCCTGAAAGTGAAACAATGGCACGTATATACTTGTCTTTCCAAGCCTGTGTTTGCATCTGACAAAACAGAACACTCATCGGCCCTCCCATGCTGTGTACTAACAGAATGACTTTAGTATTGTTATTTTGGTCATAAGTCTCTTCTACAAGTTTTTTCAGATCAGCAAAATATTGCAAGCTCTCACCTATAAAAATACAAACATTAATTTTCCTATTGCCAATTTTGTATGCAAGTTTGAATATTAATTATTATGATAAATTATTCATAAATATTTATTTGTTATTTTAATGAAATTTAAAATTTCATATACAATAATTTAAATAATATCAAATAAAGCACTTCTAAAAAAATTGTTAATTGATCTACTAGAGCTGTTTAGATTCTGCTATAGAAACGCTGTTTATTGATCAGAGGCTTTTTATATATTGCTCCACGACCGACTCATTCGAATAAGACTCACTCGGTCCTTTTCTGAAGTCAAAAGGCGCTCCTTTAATACTGACATTTCTCTCATAGCCCATATCAACAAGAGCGTTTCCGATATCTTTGAAGTAAGCACCAGGCGAGAGCTTAGTCGGGTCCAGCCATTCTACTGAGAAAGGATCTCCAAAATTAGGCACTCTTATATCGACTCCAGGTTGGTTTGATGTTTTTCTTGTTTCATTGTTGTACACTAGTTTAATATTATCAATCTAAAAATTGATAGTAATTAACAGTTTTCATTGTAATAAAAATAAATATAAACATAAAATATAAATACTTTGATTTTTTAAATATTTCTGATACTTTTATCCCATTCATAAATAAATATTTTTTATCCAATAAATAACCAGAGAAGCAGTTACATTCGTACATTAAACTCCATTTATAAATTATCTTATCCATGACCTCTGGATTATCCATTTTTTGCTGTTAAGTAAACTGAATAACGAAACGATAGGGTTTTTTTCCAATCATTTTTATAATTTGTTACATAAAAATATAGTGATTTTTATATTAGTTTTTGGTCAAAATTGTAAAAAGCTTTGAAATACTTTTCCGTCTCTAATTTCTTTAGAGATTCGAGTTTAAAATAGGAAAAATTTTCGGCAACAGTAAAAATTAGTGGGGACAAAATGTCAAGGCGTGTTCTCACAATTCAGCCCATAAATTATCGTATTAAAAGCGATATCAAGCTGTAAAATAATCGATATAAATGGTATTTGTTTATTTGCCCGTTCTACGTAACTAACTATTGTTTTATTTTGACCTTTAATCTATATCTTGTTTTCTTAGGACGCGTGTTTCTTGCCTTTTATGGCTGGTTTTGTAATATAAACATGGAAGCGTGCGTCAAATTCTTTAAATTATTATTATTATTGAGTTATTATCGTAAAATGTCAGAATATATATTTTTTCTTTTTTTTTAAACTAGAAATAATTACTTTTTTACTGGTCTCTATTCACCGTGTACATTAGTGTTTTCTTATTTAAGATCTACAGTATTTTTAATCTTTATTAAAAGGAGTGTAAGCCAAAAACAACATCAGAAGAATAGGGGTTGCAATTACACTGAAATGCATTCATTTTATTAAAGAAAAAAAGGTGTTATTT
This sequence comes from Cimex hemipterus, assembly GCA_039619505.1. Taxonomy (NCBI): domain Eukaryota; kingdom Metazoa; phylum Arthropoda; class Insecta; order Hemiptera; family Cimicidae; genus Cimex; species Cimex hemipterus. Next base: position 39,261,275 of record CM077099.1, read on the forward strand.
AATAAAGTAACAGCAATTTCCACAGAATACTATATTTGGTTCGTACTAAGCCAAGCAATAGGTGATGCGTCTTTAAAGTAAAAATTAATTAGTTATAAATGCTTCTTAATTTTAATGTGAGAGAGGAGAAATTTTATTGTATTTTATTTACTTACGAAACAGTCGATCACGACAGGAACAAGAAGTTCAATGTTGAGCCACAAGCTAAAATAATCTGGCGTCGTTTTTTGACATATGTAATGCACAGTGCTTGTCTTATTCAGCTTGGCTTCTAGCTGGCTGCCTCCGTCTCCTGGAACTACCCCCCATAACAGTGCACTTATTTTAATTACTCCCCCGACAAAACTAGGCGCAATTTGGTTAAAGTTTGATCCTTACCGAAAATGATTGGTGGTACGTTCTTCGAACCGTTCGACGTCTGCCCGAGGGAAAGAATCGTTAAAACGGGCAGAAGGACAAATGCGATGTGTCTCATGGTATCCTTTCGCCTTTAGTACACGCCTGGCCGGTTGTTTATGCCTTGCAGCCTCGAAACCGAACGACCAACTAAATACAACTCTTATCTTATTATCCTCTTCTACTCCTTTTATTCTTATCGAGAGATTAAAAAAAACTGATTTAGTCGTTTAGCAATTATTTTATCTCGAGTGTACACGGTGACATTTGTAACATGGATAATCCATGTCCATCTTTCCCTTAAATAATAATTAAGACATTAAGCCTTCTGTCGAGTGCCAATTTTCGATGTGAGGCAAGTACGTTCATTTAAATGTTTTGCTGTTTAGAACCAACTGGGAGGACGTAAATGGATAAAAATGACCTCAATTGCAGTTTGGTGGGAGGTGTTTTATTGATGTCTGTAAATTGGCTTTACAACTCATGAGAATTTGACGCAGATCAAATCAATGCAAACAACAAATTTTTAACGTATTTTATGATTAATAACTAACCCACTATTAAAATTCAATAAAAACATTGTTTTGAAAATTTTAATAATGAGATGAACCACAATGGTGTGGAAGTGTATGAATTCATAAAAACATTCATAAATACATCATCATGAGGTCATTGTTGATAATCGTTCCCTAAAAATTCTTCCCTTATACAAAAAACAATGTACAACGACTATCAAGTGTAGATAAAAAATATCAACTTTTATTTGTCCGATACTTTCAATATTTTCTATTCCAGTTGTACTTCTTAACATGAATTTTCATGTAATTTTCATGTTTCTTAACATGAATTCAATGACTAAACACGGATAGGAAAACGGGGAAAGTTGAAATTAAATATGTAGGCATAGTGTCTGATTGGGTGAATAGCACACCAAAAATGCAATCGTAATAAAATACTGACGTGGTGATGATTTTTGTTACAGCGATTTTATTAAAGAGTATCTTATTTGTAGAATGTATTGTAGAAGACATACTGAGTTCTTATTTACAAAATATTAATTACTATAATTAACTGTTACCTAGCTGAATCAACATTTCTGAACCCAGTTAATTGCCCACAATTCTGCCTTCCGTCAATAATCGTTCTTTATCTTACTATATTTAATTCTTCTCTCTCTCTCTCTCTCTCTCTCTCTCTCTCTCTCTCTCTCTCTCTC
>CM077099.1:39263286-39288034 GCA_039619505.1 Cimex hemipterus
TCTCTCTCTCTCTCTCTCTCTCTCTCTCTCTCTCTCTCTCTCTCTCTCTCTCCCAAAATTGGCAAAAGCAACACGGTAAGCACAGCAGCTATTGTTGATTGTGAAATATCCGCCTCACATGGATAATCAGGGGGCAACGAGATTTCATCCAAGGTTTTGTCCAATTTTTCATGGCGAGGATTGGTTGGCTCTTCAGCATCTCAAGAAAGCTAGAGAGAAATTTGTTATGAGTTATGTTGTTTTGAGAAATAAATAGTTCCGTTTGTGCAGTTAATCGGGAAAAGCATGTTCTTCTGTTCCTAAACACATTAAAATAATCTCCTTAAAAGTTGCACTTTCTAAATGTTGTGTATAATATATACAACGGTATAGTTACGGGGGTTTGCAACAGCAGAAGTCATATTAAACCTCTGGGTTCTGTTGTGTTTTGAAGAAAAAAATTGTAATATCATTTGGATACGAATGCGGGAAGCGATTTTTTCATTTGATTGAGTCTATAATTTTTTTTATTTTTTGTATAGTTGTAAACAGAACTAATTTGCAATCTCTCTCTACTAATTTATCATATGTATAAATTATTAGGAATGATTATGACCTTTCGCATGCCGATCAATATTGGTCTATTGTTCATCTTTATCATTATCTAGAGCTATGGATTCTGCTTTTTAATAGAACCCCAAGTTTTGTTAGATATTTCAGGTCTTAGGCATTCCCAGGATGGTTAAGTTCTTCATAGAGTTGTTTCTGCTACTCCGAGTCTATAGATACGGCTCTGGAGTTTGTAATCAGAAGTCGTACTATCGTTCAAGCCTTACATGTCCTAAGTTTAGTAGTTATGCTGTTAATTTCTCCGATAATTCTTTATTTTTTGCAAGCCTCTGTCCTGGGATACCTTGGGATAGCACTAAGGACTTATTTTTAGCCCTTTGTCCTTTTTTCATCTGTATTTTTAGCAAATCGGAATTTCAGCCTTATAGAACTTTCGTTGGCCAGTTTATAGACCTCATTGTTACCTCTCTGCCTTGTGCCTAAACAAAGAGGAATTATTTTCCCGACGTTTACAAACGCCTTTTTTTGCCATTTTTTCTCGCTACAGTCCTTCAATGACACTGGCTTGATTAGTAATTTTCCTCCATTCACCACTTTCGTGTTTTCATTCTCCAGCTTCTTTCCCTACTTCCCTCCAATCCTCTTCCACCTCATTTAACCTTTTTCTCTTCGGTCTACGTATTTCCCTCCTTCCTTTTGGTATAATTCTGTGCAATTTGTTCTCGGTCATGTTCTCATATCCATTCTTTCAATACCCAACCCCTTAATTTCTGCCACTTAGTCTTGCTATGAGGACACCTCATTAGGCTCCATGTTTGTTTTTCTTTTCTGGGCTACTTTTTCCAATTTAGTATCAAATATTCTTCTCAGTATTTTTCTATTCCAAATTCTAACTGAGCCACAGTAGTTCTAGCTAAGTAACTACGTTTCACTCGTGTGCGGGATGGATAGTTTTATAAATTCAGAGTTTATGACTGCGTGAAATGGAATTGGAGTTCATAAACCGATGCAACATGCATCCGCTATCTACAACTAATCCTTCTTTTTCTAAATTTTGTAACTCTCGCTGCTTTGGGAATATGGCACCCAAATGTGTTTTCATTTTCAATCTTTTTCCCATTTATTTCAACAGTATTTGATTGATATGTTCTGTAATTAAACGTTGAAACTAGCGTATTCTTAGGTGCCTTATAATTTAATCTTAACCCCACAGACTTTGCCATTCTTATAGTTGCTCGTAGCTTTCTCCTTATGGCTTACCTTAACAGTCCTTAATATTTTGATACGATTTTATTTTCATGTCCAAACAAATAGCTTCTAAATCCCACCACTTCTGATGCACTAAAATATCATCTTATTTGTGCTTTCGTGAGTGGTAATACCGGCAGCAGTTGTTAGAACAGCGTCCCATCTTAGATCAATGTTCAGTAGTTGGTAATGTTCTTTTTGAAGAGATCAACTTTTCTCCTGCAAATCTGGCAAATCAAAGCGTAACTAAATGATATATGTAACCACGTCTTGCTTTGCAGTCTTCTTTTTCTTAAAAATTAAAATGTATATAAAAAAACTTACTCGTTCAATGTGGGTCTAAATTGTAATGACGTATTCTAAAATGAAATTATTTAACAGAATTAACAAAACATAATTATCTAAATAAAAATTGATTAGTACTTTCTTTTTTCCTCGAATTCTTCCACCATTGTTTGTCCTTCGTGGCAGATCTTGGGAGAAAGGACTTTTCGCTCCGTAAGAGGACCACAATTGACCAGAACATAGAGTTGCACGGCTCCCATTTGCTCGAGAACATAGCCATTGTCTTTGGAAGATTGGTCTGGTGTGATTTTAACAGATGAGCGCTTATTTGCTCTACGATCTCCAAATGGTCGTGAAAGAGTGGATAAGGCAAAATGAAACGTACGATTTTTAAATTTTTCCTAAAGCCAACATTTTCAACGTAGTTCAGTGATGGTGTGAGCGGAAATGTCAATGGAGAGTCCCACAGAATTGGTCGTTGTTCGTCGATGGTCTTTGACGGTCACTCGTTTTGTGGATGAAATTTTGGAACTTCGTGTTACCAATCCTCAACGATATCAGCGACAATCCTTATAATGCACGATAATGCCCGTCCACATGTCGCTCGCATAGTACAAACGTGCCTTCAACAGCATAACATCAGGGTCTTAGCCTGGCCAGCCCATTCTCCAGATTTGAACCCTTCGAACATTTATCGGATAACCTCAACAGAAGAATAAGAAGAGTATGTCCATAACTTCACATCCACCATACACTCCAGGATTTTGTCTTCCAGATTGGTAGAAAAAATATTAAGTTCCGAGATGTAATTAAAGCAAGAGGAGGAAATAAGCGATATTGAAATGATAATTAACAATTTAAAACAATTTTTTTCCTTAGCAATTGGCATAATTTTTTTATAGTAAGACTCAACTATTAAACGTAAAAAAACGTGAAACTTTAATTAATATATAAAAATATCTGCAAATCAAATTATAATACAAGTGATGTAATTTTTGCCCGTCAATGTATTTAAATATAGAACAATTGACTTTCCAACTTGCAATTGAATACTACACCTGAATTTTTAATGAGTGTCATTAATGAGAGACTATTTTTTATTATGCAAAAATCAGCTATAACTTAGCTTAGAGCCAATAACGAATTCAAGTTGAATAAATAACGAAATTTATCGAAGAATAATGTGACAATCAAAAACAGCACAGTTTTATTATGAACCACATGCAAAAACTCAAATTCGTCCACAATCATTGTTCTTACGGTTTTTTTAACGTTAAATTAATTATTTCATTTTACTTATAAATATTAATAGGATTAGGATTGATTATTTATGAGAATTTAATATGTCTCATCCTTATATCCCTGTATTGTTTTTTTATTTTAATCAGTACCAATCGATCAGTTTACAGCTTAAAAAAAGTACATTCCACATTAATCCCCGTATAATCCTATATAGAAAAAAGACTTTAAATTGATTTATGTGCTTGATTATAAAGTTTAAGATCGGTTGAAGTACCTAAATGGTCATCTTTAAATATATAACACTAGTGCATATTAATGTATAAGGTAATAAAATCCATCTGTGTGAAGCGAACTAGAGATTCATAAAAATTTTTTAATTTTAATAGTTTGATTACAAAGATAATAAATAAACTTTTTATTGGAAGAATAACAATGCCATAATGTCATTCAGTACTAAAATTAAGCTGTGAAAAGTGAACCAAAAATTTAAATTTATTCAAATTTTAAGTAGTAAATTTATCCGTAGGTTTGTTTTGATCAGTTATTCATTTCTTTAGATTGTTACATAAAGAATGTCGGTCTTTACTCGTGAATAAATTATTGTTGTTCAGAAACAAATGTCGAGCCTAATTTGATCAGATTAAACTCTACATGATTTTGTTGTAGATTGGAAATATTTTAGATAAGTAACAACAATATTGCATTAAGTAATAGATGGATGTTAGTCGAAGGAATAGTGTACTAAAAATTAAAAAATAGCACCACATTTGTGTACAAAGATGACCAACTTCCTACTGAAAGAATAAAATGTCATAAATAAATCAGATAATCAAATCCGAGTGTGTAAAGGGAACTTGACAGTTGGGAATATTTTTAAATTTATCAATACGTCTATTTTGATTACTTATTCATTTATTTTATTTTTTACTGAAGGAATGTCGGTCTTTCTAATGACTAAATCAATGTTTGAGAAAAAAACAGGTTGTCTAATATGATTATCGTCGAATATTATTAATATCAACTTTATTGTGCTGGAAATTGGAAATACACTGATGGAAAAATTTAACGCACCACTGAATTTATTTAGTTTAAAATTAAATCCATTATATTCCCATATTACTTACAGATAATTATCGTAGTCAATATAAACAGGAAATGCTTTGTTTACTTCCCTTATTTACTTTTGAACTGATTAATCCCGTTTGCATAAAAAGAAGCATTCTGCCCTCCCATTCTGCTACAGCTGAAGATCGCCTTCAGTTAAAATTTTTCCTATGTTGATTTTATTTAATATTACTGTTATTTTCAGGCCTTTTTCAATGCCTTCAGTCAGGCATTTGAGTATGCCAGTGCCAGGATCATAATATTATTAGGGGATATAGTCAGCGAGACTCGCATTTCCATAGGAAGCGTTCCCCGCTTCAGGGAAACAGGGGTTCTCACTAGAAGGCTAGGGTAGGATCATCCTAGGTTTACAGACCAGAAAGAAGATAGGTTAAGCCATCATCGGGCTCTACAAAACTGCACCATTAGGGGAAATAAGGTAACAAATCCGAAATGTTTCAACTTCCTCCAGGGCTGTAAGAAGAAGACTCATTGAAAACAGCCTGGATGTATCATGGCCCAGAAAATGGTCAGGCTTCAATTCGCATGGGAACAAGTGAATTGGGCATTGGAATATTGCCTTGGTTCCTTAGGTGGTAGTCATTGATGTTCGGGGCTGGTATTTTCAAGGATGCCCGCTCTGAATTGGTCGTTGTGTGAGGAAAATCTATAACTCATAATAGTTCGTAATAAATAACAAATATCGAAGAACATGTAGTGCCACTTGCCTTCCACATCGGTGAGAGATTCTTGCAAATGCAGGATAATGCCAGGCCCCATTCCATTATGCATGACTACCAGAATGATGTTGGAATTTATGTCCTTGGTATGGCCAGCTCTAAGACCAGATTAGAACCCTATTGAACACATTTGGGACCAACGTAAGCTACAAGTAATTACGGTTTTTAGTAGAGATGAAAAAAAGCTAATGGCACGAGAGGGATTCGAACCCACGACCTTCGGCTAGATACGCCGCTGCTCTACCACCTGAGCTATCGTGACCTCATGAGACGACAATTGATCCGATGATTGAGAATCCAAACCGATTACACGGCAATTGAAATATGGAAAATGGAGGGAAAACTCGTAAGGTGAGGTTGAGATGAGGAGTTGATGTCCGAATTGATCGAGGTCACGATAGCTCAGGTGGTAGACCAGCGGCGTATCAAGCCGAAGGTCGTGTGTTCGAATCTCTCTCGTGCCATTAGCTTTTTTTCATCTCAACTAAAAACCGTAATTAATTGGGATATATTAATTGTTCGAGCGGACCACGAAAAAAGTGAATAAAATGGGTAAGCTACAAGCAATGCAAAGGCGTTTAACTGAGGTGATTCGTGTCAGAATTGGAAAACGGTACTAAAAGGGACAAAAATTTTTTTTTTATATTTTTATTGTCTGCTTGCATATTCTTTACTCAATAATTTTTAGAATTAAATAATTTTTTTAACGTATTATTTTTACAACCATACCTATTTTTGGTATGTAAAGCTGAATAAACCTAACTACAGTAAAATTTAAGGATGAAGTGTTTATTTTGTCCATCAGTGTTTTAGATAAATTCTAACAATATTACCATTATTAATTTCAGTAAATGGTGTAGTCAAAGTTAAAACTTTGTACGGAAAGAGTAACAATGTCATAAATAAATTCAGCTGTGTGAAATGAACCAAACGCTAAATTTTAAATTGTAAATTTATCAATTTTGATTAGTTATTCATTTCTTTTGTTTGGTACATAAAGAATGTAAGTCTTTACACGCGAATAAATTACTGTTGTTGAGAAACAAAAGGCGTGTATAATTTGAACAGATTAAATTCTACATGATTTTATAGTGTAGATTGTAATTTATATTAGAGACGTTCCGTAAAAATTACACTAATTAATTTAACAATTCAAAGGGAGTGTTTAAAAAAATTCAAAAATGGCGCCAAATTTGTGTACAAAAATTATCAACTTTATACTGAAGGAATGACAATGTTAGGAAACGTTGAAAATGAATTTTTATTAAATTATTTTTAATATTTAATTTAATTTTTTTCCAGAAGCAAAAAAGCTTTCTAGAGCATAGAGGGAAATCTCGTTGGCTGATTGACGTGGCTGAGAATAAACAGGAGCTCGAAGATCGTGATTATTGGAAGGGAAAAGTTTTTGTTCAAAACACAAAAATTATGGCAGATTTAAAACAAGAAGTTAAACCAGACGAACAACAAAATTATGTAGTAGGTACCCATAGTGATCCTAAAAATATACAAGAACTGACACAATATGTAAGTAGCTGTTTTAGCACATATATTATTTAACTTTGTTTTTTATCTGCAATGTAACCTTCTTTTATTTTTATTATTTGAACTTATTTATTTGTTTTTCATTTTATATAATTTATTTTTAATTAAGTTGGCGATTGTGAACGCTTCAATTTAAGATAAAAATTTGATTTTAGATACAAAATCTGCTGCAACAAACACAAGATAAATTCCAAACGATGTCAGATCAAATTACTACAAGAAATATCCTTTTTGTTCCTTTATCTCTTATTTGTTCAATTTGTATGCTTAAATATGTTGAACACATGACAACTTACCATTTCACAGTCTTCAAAATGTATAACGTGCGCATGTAAACAAGTTTAAAATCGACATAACTAACACTACTAGTTTTACAGTAGTCAATTATTAGAAAAATAATACTTTGCACGTGATAATTATCTCTATAAAGGACGATTATAAATTGCACGAATGCTTTGTTTACCTGAAGATGAACTTTATTAGCATAATTATTTGGAGATCGAGGGATGAAATCTGGTGTGATTATGTTTTAGAAAAGCATTTTCTTTATTATGCCAACATTGTTTTTTTTTTCCACATCCCTCATGTATTTGTAAAATTTAAACAATGTTTATAAATCCCAGGCTCTGAAGATGATCTCAATAAAGATTGGCGATGGCTCGAAGCATTGGCATGACAAAGAAAAGTTGTTCTAAAACAACCTACTACACACCAGACTGCATCTCATGAACTATAAATAATCATTATTAAGATACCTTTCAGTAAAAAGTCTATCAATCAGTCAAAACAACTGGCTTGTAAATTCTGCTAACTGAAACAGCCCTTTTCAATAACTTTTTCAAAATAAATGTTTAATATTATTTTATTTGTACCCTACACATTGTTACACATTACAAATGCGATCATAATACTTTTTACACACATTCACACTAATGCCAGTGCTACTGGGCGAGGACACATGCCATGAGAACTCAACCAATGGTGACCCTCAGCATGAGAGGAGATTAAAGGGAAAGGAAACTATTGTCGATTAAGGCGATGTGGTGGGTTTTATGGGATATAGAGAGAGGATTTGGTGTGAAAAACGATCAGTTTGTTCATGAAAGGAATGTTGAAGTTGTGGATATTGAGGTTGGTGGCGTAGTAAGGAGCATTGACAATTTGAGGACTTTTTGGTTGGAAAGATTGAATTCATTGGATGTTGGATGGCTTGGTAGAGCCCCACAGTCTACTACATGTGTCCATATTGGTTGCAGGAGAGTCTTGCATTATGTTAATTTAGTGTTGGCGGTCAAGGCATATTTCTGTCCTAGAAGTCTTCATAATTGTCCAAGTCTTCTGTTCAGTTGTTGTCTCTAAGTCTTGTGTGGGATTCCATGTCAGTCTGTTGTCTAAGTACAGTCTTAAGCATTTGACATGTAGGGCACAAGAATATCACACAATCCAAACCTTTATGGTATTTTTATACCAAAGGAAAATTCACAACAATGCTCCAAATATGGAATATTATAAGCTTATGACCCTACACCCATCCAACTCTATTACCATCAGCATTAAATTCATTCTATTTGTATTCATTGACAATAATAAACACTACCCAAATTGTGAGATGTGGTTAATCAACTCTCATCCTCCTGGTATTTCATTTCTGTAGTCTGTCTAACACGTTATACCACCATCATCGGTTGTAAGGTCTGTCTTCATTTGGCAGACAAACAAAGCAAGATATTAATATCAAAATAATAGGAAATTATTAAATCGCAGGTTCTCATCACGCCACAATAAAATTCCTGTCATTTTATTCAACAAGCAATATCATGGATAGGGATGTTAAGCCACTTTACGATACTTTCCCAACTGAGATTTTCTTATTGAAGTCTGCATGGTAGCAGACACATAGCTACCACACAAGATGGCCAAGGAAGCTTAAATTTGAATCTCTACAGTGGAAGAATCGACAAAATAAATTGGTTGCTCAAATGTACATGTATTAAACTATGACTAATTACCTGCTGAATAGCATTTAAAAATTGGATAAACTTAGTGTCTATAATTAAAAATATTCCTTAGCTAGAAACACTAGATGAAATGGGAACAAGGGTCGACGATCTCGAAAAGAACATCTCCGATTTGATGACACAAGCAGGAGTGGAAGGAGCAGATAAATAGATTCACTATAAATGTTTTTCCTTATTTTTTCTTTTTATACAAGTGTAATATAACCATATGGAGTTGGTTCATAATTGTTATTGTATTAGTGCGATTCACACCAATAATTATAAATATTTAGAACTTTTTTAAATGCAATTATTAACTTTCATCAAGGGCTGAATTCACATATGTGTGAATATGCCAACATAAATTGTACATTTATTTAAATATGTTGCTTCAAACCTCTGTTGTAATATGTAAAATATAATTATTTTATAATTTGATTTAGCCTGTAGTATTCTATCATCCTGCTCTATTGCTCCAAAAGGCTACAAATCTTTAGTAATTTTGAACTTCTTTTTGAAATGTTTTCTTTAAATCGAAAGAAATATTGGTGCTATTAATATGTTTTAGCTAGTGAAATTACTTGGCATGGAATGACACTCAAGTATTTCTCAAAATACTTTTTAATATATGTGAATGTTAAAGGATGTTTTTTTTTCTAATACGTCTTCCTCTTGAATCATTCCAAAAAGTTCAAAATGTTGAAAATTTTTACAGAAGTTAGGAGCTTAATTTTTTCTTCTTTTCTTTACATATTTGTTCTATTTTTAAAGAGTAATATTATATACGAATTGTTTTTTATATATAACATAAACAATTTGTATATAAATTACACTTTAAAAATAGAACAAATGGGAGGGGGGTTGTTGAAAAATAGAGCCAGGGTAACTTAACTGAGAATTGGACCCACGTCTGCGGGGTCAATGAGCTGAGTCTTTCAAGCTGTTCAATCAGCAGTGGCTACCATAGTCCCCTGTGTATTTATGTTAAGAACTAAATACTTAATGTTTAAAATGAGGTAAAATTTGATTTCATGTTTTTATTTTATATGGGATTATTATTATTATTTTTTTTATTTTTTATTTCCAGGTGTTTTTTTTGTTTGTTTTTTAAAATAGTTAATCTTCATTCACCCACCGCAGGTGATGGAATTTTCCATGCTATATTGTCTTCTTATGTAATTAATTTATTTTATATTACGCTAACATCCAGCGATTGTTGTGATATCCTCTGACCTATCCAAAGGATTGCTTGGATTCGAAAAAACTTTGGTACTTTCAACTTTCTAAAAGCAAAACACACTTTCATCGAAACCACTAAAAAACATGACCATATAAATACAGCCATCTAGCTAGAAAAACGATGAACTTCAATTTCATATTGATACAGCCAAAAAGAAAATCTGCAGGAGCCTACTCAATAGAAAACAGGCAGAATAATTAAAAAAAGTTTATCTAAGACTATAACTGAAAATCTCCACACTGTGATTGAAATGCCTTACATTGTCCAAAAATTTATATAATACTAAAACTCTGACAAAACATGTTAGAACACTTTTTATTTGCATTTTTAAAAAATTGACCATAACTCAGAAATGGTCAATCCTATCAAAATTTTCCGTTCAGTAAAAGTGGTATAAAATAAGCTATAGAAATGTACTATAAAAATATGGGATTATCAGTTAAAATGACCAAGTTAGTGTCATTTCCCAGCTAGCCTGTAAAAAGATTAATTAATTGAAAGAAGTTATTTGGTAAATCAGACCACTAAATATAATGGATTTTTTTTTAACCATCCCTAACCATTTCAGCCCCAAAACACTTCATCTAATATTGAAATATAAAGCCACTAAAATAACAACTAGGAAACATCTTCTTCAAAGGTAATTGTTCAAGGGTGCTCCAGATTAAAAATAGAAACTTACATTCTTATCCTTAGGAATGTTAATTTAGAAAAAATTAGGCCCATGAGAAACTAGACAAAAATAATGGGGGGAATAGAAGTTAAACTCACCCTGCATTTATCACTATTTGCACTTTTACTTAAAATATGCCTAGAAGTATGGAAAATTTGTGTACAAGATAACTAGACTGTTTATTAATTTTATTCTAAAAATAAGAATTTATCTTATGCATCTACTATATATGTACAACCCTTGGAAACCTCTAAAGCTAAAATCCCTATACATAATAATTTAAAAAACAAAACTATATTACATATATTGTAAATTATTAATAGTTATTAATTTAAAAAATTAAAACTAAACATTTGTTTTTATGATGTGTGAAGTATCAAAATATTTGAGCTTACACAAATGGTAGCATGTCGGTGTGTATCATAGAAGAGTTATTTTATATTTTTATCACAGAACTGGACCTAATTCCACTCATATTGTATTGCACTAAAAATAAAAAGATTAGATTCTTGTTGAAAATCAATTAAAATTTATTAGAAGACCGTTTTCTTTCATGAATAATAATAAACAAAAACTGAGCGATTTATTCATTTTTATGGTAAGTTCTACAAGTCTTTTACTGAATTCATATTTTAAAAACAAAAAAAAGTTATATCGGACAAAGTACTTTTGTCAACAAAAATTAAAACAAAATACAAAAATACATCTTATTTATTTAAAAAAATAATTTTTAACTAAAAACAAGTCCATCATTATAAGATGAATTATAATGATAAATCTTGGAAATTGGTCACAAGGCAAAAAATATAATATTCCTATAACAACGATAAAAAATTTAATATATGAACATTGGTTATTGTATATTAAGTTTTATAATGGAATATTATAAATATTTTGTATGTATTTACAGATTAATTAACACAGCATCAATTTTTACATGCTAAGATATTTTTAATACAGATTTAACAGAGAAATTCTCATCATTAAGATTTTTGTTTTCAAATTTAATTTAATTGGCCTTCTCGTTAAAAACAATTACATACATTGTGAATTGAACTCAGGTGGGAAAACTAAAACCATTTACAGGGATAATCATTTGTAAGATATATATCCACAACTTTCTTCATGTAATTCAACATCAAAATTGTCGCAACATTTCAATTTAATACTTCGCTTGAGAATAGACGTTGTGTATAGTAACGGTTTTTTAAGCTTTTTTTTTTTTTTTTTGCTACAATTCATTCCATTCCAGTTCGACAACATTTTAAATTGCGTTGATTATATTACATATCGAGAAAAAGATAAAGGCTAGGAATCTACCACCGCTTCTTGTGTTCATCCATAGAGACACCACCAGGGCCAAGAAGAACAATCATGAGAAGGCCCCCAATTACAGATAGAGTCTGAAAAATACCAAATCATCAGAAACCCAAAATAATAAGTTGAACTGAACTGTAATAAATTCAAAACATTAACTCATTCATTCAGGACATTTAGTGTGACATTGGTATTGCAAGCGTGATACCGCAATCTACTCTCTTTACTTTTAGACTTATATTTAGAGAAGCAGTGTGTTGTTTATGTTATTTTTTGATTTAGTGAGATTTAGAATTTAGAAAGTGTAACACCTTGTTTACTGTGTTAATCAACACACTGCTTCTTTGAATTTCAGTCTAATAATGAAAAGACTAGAACACGATATCAGGCACACAGTACCAAAAAAGAGGTAGGGGGTGAACATGGCCTCTTCCAGTACCTCACTAGAGGAAACAAGAGCACAATACCATACTACCCTCCTGAATAGATTTAAAATTGTATATAAAATATCTCTTTTGCACAAACTAATTTTTAATTTAATTAGTTATCTATTAATTATTATTTCCATATTTTATGCCAAGACGGTTGAGAAAAAAAGTTAGTGCCTCAAGGGATCAAGTCATAATGGTGCAAGTGCTTAGAGTGCTGAGCATTGAGCCGAAGGTCATAGGTTCGAATTCCACTCATGATACTAATTTTTCTTCTCGACAGTCTTTGCATAAATACTCATTTTGTATGAAAAATTAACTCCAAGATGAAAATATTAAGTATAAAACATCTAATCAGATATATCTCAAAAATTTGTTTACAGAAAATCATTTCATTGACTTTTTACCTGAAAGAAGTCATATTTCAGAAAGTCCCGAAGAGGTTTGTATTCAGGTATCTGCCACCATGCGTTGTGGTAGAAATTCAGGGTTGTTAAAAATAAGACTAAGCAAAGAGCGGAGAGTTTGGTCTTGTAGCCAACAGTGACTAAGACCATCATTATGCATCCAAGTAGATCTTGAAATATCTAAAAGAAAATATTGAATATTGGAACAGTTAATTTTACATGCCTCTTCACACCGTCTTCCATCCTGTACTTACTTGCAAAAATGTGAATTCAAATCTGATAAGTGTTACAAACATAAAAGCGAGAAGACATCTTCCAGCTAGTTGTAAGTAATTCTTAGGATTGTTGTCATCTATAATACAAACAAAAATAACAAAATGTAATATTTTTAAATTATTTATTTATTTTGAAGGTTCAGCTTAAAACAAAAAATAGAAAGGACGCTAAGCTAAGCTGGAAATTGGGCCACACTATCACTAAACTAAACCTAAAAATCCATACCTACTTGTCTTAGTTTCTTTTCTGCCCCCCCCCCCAAATAGTAGAGGTATCTTCTTGTTGAAGTATGGGTTTGATCATTTCTGATTATCATATTATTTTAAGTAATATTATTCAATAGTTGTTAGCCGTGATAGCTTAAGGATTGAAGGTTTGGTGGATAAAGACTAGGAGTAGATGGGGTGAGTATGTCGATTTACCTTTTTCATGATTCTTACTCTCATTGGTAAGAATTATGATAATAAGAGACATCATTTGAAAAAAGTTACAGCGAAGGATGGTCAGGATCCCCTCTACTATACATCTTTATCCAGGGAGAGGTCAGAACCACAATTCATAGGTTAATGGGGGACAGGCTCCAATAACCTATTAACATAGGAGCAACAGAAGCTTCAGGCAGACAGGGTTCTTTGGATTTCTGACAATGCCCTGATCCCTAACTTCTGATTTGACAAAAAAATTCAAATTAAAATGCCTGGTAGAAAGTGGAATAGAGTAGAGTGAAAGAAAAGGATCCCTCTTAATACTGATTATAGATGGCCCCAAAACTGAGAATGGATCAGGAACTGGTATTTATGGAAATAAATAAACCAAGGACTACAATTCATATAAGCCTTGGGCAATATGCCACATCTTTCAAACAAGTCTGTGTCAAGGAGATTAAAAAGCCAGGTATTGTTAACAGCCATCTACACAGGGCAGTACAGCATCCGTGGCAAAGTCCAGAGTTGTTTGGGATTAAGTCGCCTACTGGCCCTGATATCTTTTTAGCCTACCAAACTGCCAAAATTGAGGAAAAACAGTTAATGAATAAATAAGTCCTCCATGTCATGGGAATATAGCCCAGAATCTTAATTTTGACTATCCAATATTTGTGGTAAAATAAATTTAAATTTCCTAATTGCATGGGTTTTTTTATTGTTGGATGTCCCATCATATGGATTTCAATGAACGTGAAGCTTTTCCTCTTTTCTTCACACAAATAAAAGAAACAACAACTATTTTAGGGCGTGAAATGACCTTAGCCGTTAAAACGCCCTTAAAAATTAATAATAATAATAATAACAACGACTATTTGACTTAATTCCACATAATCACTTACTTCAAAGAAAAAAGCTTTTCCAACAGTTATTTTATATGTTTGATTCAAAATGGATTTGCAGTACGTCAATATTTGACTTATTTGAATTCAAAAATATTTGGAACCCTTTGAAAAATGTTATGCTCAAAATTTAATCTTAGATTACGGTTAGAACTCCAAAAAGGTGATGAAGTGGCCAGTTGCCTTAAAATTTTACAGCCAGAAATAAAAAATCAACCGGTTGGAGTAGTTCAATAAATAAATAAAATAAAAAAGTACACAACCAGGGGACTACGGTAGCCAAGTCACCAGCATGATTGACTCTCGACGTGTAGACCTCTGTGGTCATGGACACAATTCCCACTGTTGCCTCTGATGCTTTTATCCATGCAACCCTTCTCCCCTACTATATATGATGAAATTACTCTGACTAAATGCAAGCTCATAATGCCATTAATGTAGATTTGAAAAAAAAAAATTTAAATAAAAACTATTCAACCAAATTTAAAATATTCCTCTATACACAAAGAAATGAATTTTCCTGACTTTTAAAGGCACAATAACAAAATAAAATTTCTTATATTATTATTGTTTTTTATTTTTATGGCAAGACTACAATTTATGAGTCCCGCGTTACTGTTGGTATAGGACCAGTAAAAATGAAAACAATCATTCAAGTTAAAAAACTATAACAATCAATCAAAATGAATTTATTTATTAGAGTGCATGTTTAAAATAGTGTAGGTGGAAATATGTCAGGCCCCCACTGGAATATGGAATTCCAGTCAGATCATCACATGTTTGATGTTCAAATAGAGGTGTGTGTTAGTGTGAGTGAGGACAGGTTACTGATGGAATATAGATACATATCTGCAAAATATATATGAAAGTTGTGTTCGAATTTAGGGAAGTTAGTAATGTGTAAGGGGGGGAGGCATGTACAGCATGCATCCTGGGTGAACAGAATATAGATTGATAGCATAAATATTTACATCCAACAAGAAGAAGAATACATTTTTGAAAAGGAAAAGAGTGTGGAGTTTATGTGTAAAGTGGGGAGACACCACAACTCTGTAAATGATTTGAGCTTATATAAATCAATAATTAGTAACTATCAGAAAAACTATTAATTTTTATAGAAGGAAAGATCAGAAAATAACCAAGCAAATGGTTAATTGACAGAGCCATTGAAATGCAATTATTGCTGAACTTTGAATGCAGCCAATATGGGTCATTTTTACAATGATTATATGTTGCTTTTACATGATGAAATTATATTATGAATTTACATTTGTCAAAAAATATTTCTTTAATTTAATTCTAAGAATAGTGTTGTAAAAATTGTATCTATATGCACTGTTATAACTCAATTAATAATCTTTCCAAAGAATTAATTAGTTTCAAATTATATTATGAAAATAATGTACTATACTTTCTGATCTAATCTTTACATATTCCATAAGGCAAGCCCAGCCCCATAATTTATAATAAACAATGTAATCATTAATTTCTATCCCGTTTTTCATATCCTGCAAAAATATTATTATAGAAAAAGTTAAAACTCAAGAATATGGAATTTTTAAGTCAAAGAAAGCCCATTTTGTTCCTATCTCTTTCCCAGGGCATTTATCCAAAAGTTAGGTGATATGCATTACCAAATGATTCAAAGGGGGGACAAATAATAGTTGTAGCATATTTATTTCTTTCTCTCTTTTTTTTCCTTAAAATCTCTAGGTATATTAAAGAGTATATGAATGATTTAGTTTTTCAGTGTCATCCTACTTAATATACCAATAATTTAAATATTAAAAATGACCCTTATGCATTGGTGAAACATGTTTTAATATGAAGTCAATATAGAGTTTATTTCATGCCTTATATCATTGAAAGCGTAAAACTCACTTAGTGTCGGAACTCCTGCGAAGAAGCTCCTCGCTTCTTTATGGCTTTCTGCGAGAACGAGAAGAAGAGCTCCTATGAGGGCAAGATTTCTCAGAAGAAAGTGAACGTCCCACAGTATACTGTATGCTAAGGTCTGCATGAAAAGGCAATGTTAGATTAGGCAAATAGGCCTCGTAGACAACAACTCACTTGCAGTACAACAATGAAGAAGAGCACACCACAAGCGTATGACACTTTCTTCTGCACGAGCACCATCGCACAGCCACCAAGCTGGCCAACAAGGTTGACAAACACGAACATATTCGCAAGAAACTTGCCACAGCCCCAAGACTGGTCCATGTATTCCCTCTGTTCCGACCATTGGACCCACATTCTCACTCCATCCTCAAAGAAGGTCGAGATCAGGCACATTCGAGCTATAGTCGGTATAAAAACCCGCGTCCGCTTATAAACCTAAAAAAAAAGAATCACAGGGATGTTTTAAATAAGGACAAATTCGTCCTAACAACTAAGCATATGCACAATAAAAAAAAAATTATTTTAATTTTAAAGGAAGATTCGAGTTATTATTATCTTTAAGATACTCACTTCTTCGGCAAAATCTTCCGCTTTCGAAATAAATTCGTGCGGCACTATGTTCGCGGCCATTATATTAATTGTATTTAAAAGACGACCTACGAGTAGAAACTACAGCTTTCGGAACACCGTCAGAGAGAGATAACTCGAACGGCAAGTGCCGTGTGTATGTGTGTCGTGTTGGAGTTGAAAGCTATACTTGAACCCTTCCATTTGCCATTGAACACTTGATTTAAACTTATTCAATCTAAGAAATTAAACTTCGTTTTTATCGTTAAAGCAAAGTCTTTAATATTCCTGTCGACCTTTAGTTTATTAAAGTGAATATAATTACTGCTAAATGTTTAACTGATGGTTAATTACAAAACCCAAGTGTGGAGGACTACAATTTTCCCTCCACTCACACGAGTCGAAAATGCAAAAATAAATTAATTTAAAAAAGGGCCGTTTTTTAACGTTTAAGAGAAATCTATCTGTAAAATATAAACGGCGATAAATTGTTTTAGTAAAATTAATAGTCTAAATAAATTAGTAGATCGGTTACTGTAAAGTGTAAACAAGTTTGTAACCTGCGATTGTAAACACACGTGTTTTCGTTTATGACAGCGGTTCAGAATGACGAGCACTAATTCCAACACCCATATCAACAAAAAGCCACATTTTAGACTTGCCTCTGAAAGGCTGGTCCTCTTGCCTGCTGAAAACCGAAAACTGGAATTATTCACACCGGGGAAAATTGTCACGGACGACCCCAAACTTATGAGGTTTGTTCAGCCTTTTGGCCTGCCTTACCATTAAACTACTTGTTAGGAGTGTGTGTTATACTACTAAAAAATATTCACCCATTAACCACGAGAAAAGTAGAAGGATTATGTTGAGCCACTGCACAATGTGACTCTTCAATGCAGTTCTACGCTAACAACAAAGATTAGTACTTCACAGCACAGTGGGACATGCGATTAAAGATGGATGCCTTTTTCATTCTTCAGGTCACCGTCGCCCCAATGCAGGATTGCTTTAATATCATTAATTTAGAACTTTATCATTATAAATTATTTTCGCCTATCCTTGCAGGGAGTAGAACTGCAACTTAGAACATTGTTGTGGAGAACTACAGAACTCTCGGTTACTTAGTTGTAACTTCCTTCTCCACCTGTTGTTTAAGGATTAAGCATTGTTTCCCAAGCTTAACTAGACTGATTACAACCAAAAAAAGCTAAAACAAGCGGAAATTAGTAGTTCAACACTTGCAGCAAAGGTTAATCCATAAAATCACAGCAGGACATACTATTGAGGATGAATGCTTCCCTCATTCTTCAAGTCACCATTGTTCCTAGGACAGGACTGCAAGGAGGAGAACTATAGCATTATTTATTAATAGAAAAAAAGCTGAGCACATTCAACAGACTTGGTTAGGTGGACCAAAATGATTGATAACATTAAATTACAAGTTCTCCTTCCTCAGATCATGGGAGGACATCTCTCTATGATTAAGTTAGTTTGTAACAGAGGTGTTGTTTGTTTTTTCATAGGTTGTACCATCCCTTGGGCTGTTGGAGTTTTTGAAAAAACAAAACAATTCATTTGTATGTATGTTGGATTCAAATAGAGGGCCACCTCTTTGCCTTACGTTGATTAGCATCGTGACAATGCCTAAACGATTGCAGCTACTGACACTTGTAAATAAAAATGTTGCCCCTTAAATTTGATCCTGATGCCATATTTGCAACACCCTAAGATTTCTGCCCAAGTTTGTGCAAATATGAATTAAATTTTACAAATTTATATATAATAAAAAAGATTTTAAAAAATTAAAATGTCTTCAAAGCAAGAAAGTTTTTGTATTGCCTGTAAAAAAAATATTATTTTTTGTGGCTAATGGGGCTAATTATTTTTATTTTGTTAGGTATTAACCTAATAAAATTGTAAAATAAAACTGTAAAATACAAGATGATGTTTACTTACTTATTGCTTATGATTGCAGTGGACATGGCACTTATTTGGAAAACAATCAGATCAAATCTTCTTTAGCTGGTGTTGAAAAACGTGTCAACAAATTAATTTTCGTAAAGCCATTGAAGTGTCGGTACAATGGGGAAATTGGCGATGTCGTCATCGGTAGGATCACAGAGGTACAGCAGAGTAGGTGGAAAGTGAACATCAATGCCAGATTGGATGGTGTCCTTCTCCTTTCATCCGTCAATCTCCCTGGAGGCGAATTGGTACCTTTTTCACCAGATGTTAACTGTTAGAAATAAACAAATTGTCATTTTTAAGAGGAGACGTTCAGTCGAGGACGAGAGGATGATGAGGCAATACCTTTCTGAAGGAGATCTTATCAGCGCCGAAGTGCAGAAAGTGTACACTGGTGATGCTTTAGCTTTACACACTAGAAATCTTCGATATGGAAAAGTAAGTCGTGGTAATTTTTTTCTTTTTTTACTGAATTGTTGAAAATATTATTTCAGCTTTCCCAAGGTGTGCTCATGTCAGTTCCACCCGGATTGATTATGAGAACAAAAACACATTTTCACACGATATGCGGTGCAAGCTTGATAATCGGTACAAATGGGTTTATTTGGATTTACCCCGTTCAGACGAGTGAAGAAGGAGCTGGAGGCTTCGCAAGGAATCTTGATCTCGTATGTCTTCGTAAAATACTTTAAAAATTTACCTTCAGTGGGGGGGGGTGTCGGAATTCACAATACTTAAGGAGTTGACACAGCCTGGTCATTGTAAGGTAAAGGTCTCAAGTTCAAATCCTAGAGAACAACTTTTTTTACACTGACACCCCCTAGGTTCATACAGTATTGTAGTTGAAAAAAAAATTACAATTAATTATTATTTATTAAATTTTCAGAGAGTTGACAATGAATCAAGGAGAGCAATCGCTCGCATTCAGTGTTGCATCCAAATACTAGCAGACAGTAAAATAATGATTAGCGACTCTAGTATTATTTCAGCAGTTAATTGCTCTTCAGACTACCAGGTAAAATACACATCTTTGGTGTTTGGGTATAGGATGTCAGTTTTAGCTCATTTTTAACATTCTTTACACATGGGAAAAGAATTGCAAGTACAATAGCCACCATGAAAATCATGGATTTGAAAAGTTGAGTGATTTAAGACTCTTTCTCACACAATTAACAACCTGATTGTCAGAACCTTTACTTGACAGAGGCTGATCAATTAATTAAAGTTTGAACCAGTCAAACTTTTGTTGTTCAAGTCAAGGCTTCCCTTCAAGTTATGAGTAATTTCTTTCAGTTGAAACATGGCTTGAAACAGTAAGAAAATACTATTTGACAATCGTAACATAGACTGCTATACAGATGGTTCACTTATCAAAGGTAAAGGGAGCGGAGCAGGAATCTACATACCTAAAGTAGGAATCAGCATCTCCTCCCCTCTTGGCAACCTCTGTTTTTCAGGCGGAAATCTGTGCCATTAATGTATGTTGTAGAACACTTATAGAAAATAAAATTGAGGGAAAAGATATTAGAATTTTTTTTGAAGTCAGGCTAGATTATTCATGCAGAAGAACAGTAAGAATACTAACGAGGGATCTTGCAGCTCACACTACTTGCCTTCTGGCTGAGGAACGTCCGACGAGAAGGTATATTCAAAGAGAAGTCGCTCTTCCTCCAAATCTCTACTCTCTCATCCAAATAAAAAGTCGAATCTAGCTAACAACTGGGGTAACATGAGTAACATAAATACTGAAGAATTATTGAAAGCGTTTGGGAGGATAATTAACAGTAAAATCCAAACACTTCCAACAAAATACGATTTCAGTTTATTTAAAGTAAATATTAAAAGCCTGAAAACTCAAAACGAATCGTTGAAATTGGAAGTAAAATCTCTAAGAGAAAATCAGTTGATACTACAGAGGTGTCTAGATGCAATGGAGAATAAATCCCGCAGGAACAATCTAATTATAAAAGGACTCTCCTTCAAGGCTCAGGATGATCTCTCGGAGATAGTAGGCCAGTTCATGTCAAATGTATTGCAAATTAAGGACTCGGTGGAAATAGTTGATGTACGCCCCCTTGGGAATAAAGCAATGAAGGGAAAGCACCTTCTAGTCTCATTCTCACGAAATACCGAGAAGTAGGCCATTTTGAAACTATCATCTCGGTTGCAATGAACTGGCTGGAAGATTGGTCAGGATTATCCACCTAACACACGCAGGTGTAGGTGTATCCTATTCCAACTTCGCTGGGAGATTCGTCGATTGAACCTGTAGTCAGGACAGATAAATTAATTATCAATGATGTTCAATTTTCCTGGGATGATTCAGTTGGTCTAGTCTACAACCAGGACTTGGGATCAGTAAAGCTGAAAGAAATAGTTGGTCATGATCTTTCTGGCTTCATTAACGGTCTTCTCACTAAGACCACCTCCGAACAACATCAGGACTTCCACCTTACTACCATCATCTGCTCACCAACAAGTGCGACATTGAACAATATTCCCCGGACAGAACAGTAACCCTCTTGATTGAATTAATTCAACAAGCAGCTGGCTGGCATAAATAGGTTGGTAAGGTTAAAAAGCAGGCATTCAGGATGCCATGGTATGACTGGAAATGTTATAAAACCAGAAAAAGGGTGCGAAAATTGCTTAACTTTTGCCATAAAAACTCATGCCAGATAATGAAGAAGGCGTACTGGGAAAGCAAGCAGATGTAGATGAAGCAAATAATGAGTATAAGAACTTAATTAATGCAAAAAAGATTAATATTGCCAAAAGCTAATAGAAAACTTTAAAATGATCAAGTTTGGTAAAGATTTTTGGGATATTGTGAAAGTTTTTAGAAAATTAGGACATAGAATCGACAGCGAGATCTCGGCAGCCAATTGGGTTGATCATTTTAAAACATTTCTAAATCCACCCTGTTCTGTGAACACTACTCACTATTACGCCATGCCACTAACACTCATACCTGAATTAGACTGCTCCTTCAATTTGGACGATTTGTATTTAATACTTGGCAAAGCGAAAAACAACAATAGAATAGAATAGAGAATAGACAGAGTGACCTATGAGTTTTATAAGAATGCACCATCTGAATATTTGGAACAACTCCTCCAGGTATACAATGAAATACATTTTTCAGGAAATGTTCCTTCTAGTTTTAAGGAATCTATAATTTTCCTCCTATTTAAAAAGGGATCGACATATGACACTAGAAACTACCGCGAATTATCCTTTCTGAACTGTATAGGCAAACTGTTCTGTGGACTTGTATTAAACAGATTAGAATCGTTTGTCGAATCGAGTAAAATCTTCAAAGAGTGCCAGGCTGGCTTTAGGAAGGGATATTCGACGGTCAATTGCATATTCGTTTTGGTTAATATCAAAATGCGATTACACAGAAAAGGAAGAAAACTTTACGCGTTTTTTGGTGAGGCTTGGTTGTGGACCAAAAGCCAAATAAGAAAATTCCGGATATACGTTGGGTCTTAAAACTGAGGGGAGAATTGCTGAACCTGGTTAGGAACTTCCAGTGGTCCTAAAATACCGAAGACCATAGTGGATTATACACATACACACACACACACATATGTATGTATATATATTTTTTACAATGGTCACCAGGGACTGGAGGAGTTCCCTCCTGAGCACTGCAGCTGTTCGGCTTATTGTACTATACCCGGGCTCCATTTTTGGGGGAGGGCTCACAACACAAAGTGAACTTGAGCCCCCGTTGTACCAGTGTTCTTCCATCGAAGAAACTCATTTTTGAAGAGGGTTGGGACCGGATTCGCTGAGATCCAGTCCCACCCCTTCCATTGATGAGCGCCGTGTCATTTTCTTTTAATTGCGACCATTGGTCCCCTTACATGTCAGAAAAATTCCAGAGGTGATGGTGGGGATCGAACCCACAACCGCGGGATCTACTAGCCGAGTCTGATGCCTTAACCACTCAGCTACTGTGGCCCCCTCTATATATATAATAGTAATAAGTTTATTACACACAAGAAGAGAAAAAAACATTACATATAATTCAAACAAGAAAATAAACTTAATACGGCAAGGTAACCGTCTGCCGGAGCTTGGATTATTTATTGACTAATCCTATAAAATAACCATACAAATGCATTAAACAAATTCCATGCTAAGTGTAACATCTATAACAAAATAGCAACTTAAAAGGACTCAAAACTTGGAATTAAAAATCAATGAGCAGAGCTGAGACCGGAGAAACAGAAACACCAAATTTCAAGGGAAAGAGTGAGGGCAAGAAAATTAAAAAAAATAAAAAGGGAGTAAAGGAGAAAAAGAGAAAAGAATTACTAATTTAACTCGTTTACTATTAGCCTTCGATAGGCCCAGGCCGCTTTAGCGTAATTCACCTACCTTCATCTGGTCCGTTGAGCAATTTGATGCATCTGTCCATTTACATGGTTCTTTCGCCGAACGCAGATAATCGGTAGGAGGACAGAATGGGGCATTCTGCGACAAAGTGGTATATGTCTTCCTTTACCCAGTAATTACATAACTCACACTTCTGTTGGGTGAGGAGGTCATACGGCTTATGTCGCAGGTGAATTGCTGAACCTGAAAAAAAAATATATATACACACATACTTTAATTGTGTATGTGTATAATCCATGATAGTCTTCAGTATTTTGGGACCAATGGTAATGGTTGGTCATGATGTACAGTGGCTGGAGACGATCGTTTTACAGCTCCTACTACTCTACAAAACTGTCATTTAATGGCTTTTTTATATGTAGACAACTCCAGATAGTTTGTTATTTAAGGATGAGCTCTAAACATTAATCTGAAGCTAGCCTAGTCTCTAGGAATCATACATCACGTTCTCTACTACTGGAGAGGCATTGAGTAGAAAGGCAACTATTCGCAAATCACCATCTCACTAAGACCCATGAACAACGGGGGGGGGGGGTCTCTTCACAGATAATGTTCCAGTTAGGTTTGTGGCAATCAGATGACAGGGATCATGTATGGAGAAGATGTGACAAAAGCTTTGCTTCAGTGCGATGTATTGGTCACAGTTTTTTCAAGGAGTTCAAGTGAGTTTCAACATCACAGTTATGGGATGGAATGTAATCAACATCCATGCCCGCAAGGAATTGATTATCATACAGAATGGATCTTAGACTGCACTAAGGTACATCAAGGATTTCTTCTGGTTCACTCCATTTATTGCTACTAACTTTGAATTAATGCATGGTAATGCTCAACCGCACGTAGCCTGAGTGGTCACCCACTACTTGGAACATCTAGGAATTACCACATTGAATTGGTGAGCACGTTCTACTGACATGAATCATGTAGAATTCTTACGGGTTTTGATAAGAGACAGGCAGGTCATTTGCCACCTCCAACAAGCAGTGAACAGCTTTAAAACATTCTTGTTGAATTCTGTTTCACAAGACAAAATCCAATCGCTTATTTACTCGAAGCCTAGGAGACATTCATCGGTTTGCAAATGGAGATTTAATCAATTTTTATTGAAATGTGTGAACAAAACTTATTTCAAGCCACTTTCAACCTTTACTGATCTTTATCCACATACCACATACATATTCACTGAAAATGTTCTTGTTTATTGCCTTTTTAAAAAGTAGAAGTAGTGTTGTTAATTGTTTTATAATCTGTTAACTGTTTTGACTAGAAAATTAATAGAAATAGTTGAGGTAGAGTGAGTCACTCTACTTTAATTGTTTCCATCACATATATGTTCTATTAATTTTAAGAAAGTAAAATGATTTTTTTTTGTTTTTTACAGGTCAATGAATTGCTTTTGCCAAATGTAAAACTAGATATTGTTGTTGCAGTGAAACACACGTCTTATTTTATTAAATGATGGTTATATTTACCATTAAAATATATTATTATATTTATATATATATATATATATATATATATATATATATATATAT
>CM077099.1:39298034-39393941 GCA_039619505.1 Cimex hemipterus
GGGCGAGGGTTGTGTTAATGAGTGCACTGTGCAAAGGTGGTTTAAAAAATTTCGGGAGGGAGATTTCAGCCTTGAAGATGAAGAAGGTCGTGGAAGGCCTTCCTCTCTTAATGATGATGTTCTGCGATCAGTGGTGAAAGAAAACCCCAAAACAACTGTTCGAGAACTTGCAGAGCAACTCAAAGTCAGTAAAACGACCGTCGCTGACCACCTCAACTCATCAAAAAAAGGTAATGGTTACGGTATGGTGGGCTTCATTTGGTTTAATACACTACAGCTTCTTAAATCCTGGCGAAACCATCAATGCTGCATCATGCATCAGAAATTGGCAGTAATGAAGCCCTCTTTGGTCAATCGGAAAGGGCCCATTTTGTTGCATGACAACGCTCGACCACATGTGTCACGTGTAACGTCACAAAAATTATTGGAGCTTGGCTATGAAACTTTGCCTCACCCACCCTACTCTCCGGACCTCTCGCCTACTGACTACCATTTTTTTAGACACCTGGAGCACTACTTACAACACATAATATTCAAAAATCAAACGGAACTGGAAAATGCATTTATTGACTTTATCAATTCTAAAAATTCTGAATTCTACTCAGACGGAATTAATAAGTTACCAACACATTGGGAGAAATGTATTGAGAGTATGGGAAATTATTTTGATTAA
This sequence comes from Cimex hemipterus, assembly GCA_039619505.1. Taxonomy (NCBI): domain Eukaryota; kingdom Metazoa; phylum Arthropoda; class Insecta; order Hemiptera; family Cimicidae; genus Cimex; species Cimex hemipterus. The sequence goes on from CM077099.1 coordinate 39,298,708, forward strand.
AGAACATTGCTTTAAAGTAACTAGTTTCTTTTTTTTTGTTTAATACCAAAATCCTGCATTATTTTCCGGACAACCCAATATTTCAGGAGTGTCTACAAATCAGTGCCATAACAAACTTGTTAACTAATTGGCTAAAGCAAAATTGTTCACAACAGTAAACAATCCACAGAAACTGATTTGAAAAGATGGCAGTATTGCAAAGAACCACAAAGAATCCTATACATTTAGAATCCGTTAAGTGTAGATCATAGCTGTCGGTGAGGTTTGACTAGAAAACATGTACCCATGTTTACCATGATCAATCATTAACGAACTACTCTATTAAGGATTTAAGAAAGAAAGTTGTAAATTATATTGTTTATAACAAAGAACTATTTTGTATATTATTGAATTTTTCGAATAAATAATTGCTTTATTTACACTATTGTCGATAAATTCAACCAATAGATCAATTTGTTATGTGCATGCTTCAAGAATGGTCCTTCACAAACCTTTTTGTTTCCTTTTCAACAAGTGTTGAAAATTTTTGCGTTGCTACAGTCATGTGTTCAGTTGCAGTCTGCATCGCTATAATTTCCATATTCATCCTTTCGTTTGACTTACAAGCATGTGCCTCTATTTCTTTAATATCTGAAATGTAAATTTATTAAATGATTGAATGGCTGAACTTATTCAGAAGATTTTTCAATTTTGTTTACATTCTGTTAGGCCTTTTGAAAAGGTATCGTTGATTTGTTTAAAAAGATTGGCGCAGGCCTTTTCAAAAACTGGAACGGCGAGCTTTGTAAAAGTATCTTTATAAATGTGTTCCATTGCGTTCCCGGCAGATATACTCAACTGGCTGATTAAAGTCTCCATGAATGGCTGGGGGAAAAAATCATTTTACTCCGGGTTTAATTTATGCCAAACAAATCAACAAAAATCTTACCTTACTACGAATTAGTTTACCAAGATTATCCTTAAGGATTTGATCAGAGGCAGTCAGTTTTGTATATATTTCATTTTGAATAACTACCTTTAATTCTTCCAGTGTTTTTTTTACAACTGTAAAATCAAAAGACAGGGAAATAAGTTTCTTACAGATATTCCAAAAAATTTACAATCTTGCCTGGTCTAATTTGTTGTTGCATTTCTTTACTGATTAAACTTAATACTGAAGGTTGCAGGTTGCTCGAAATCTCTTCGGCGAGAACCTTGTTTGACATGGCACACTTAACCTTGCTACTTAAAAGAGCTCGTACCATAGTTTCTTCTAAATCTGAAGAATTATCCATTTCTTTTCTTCTTATATTTTCTTTCAATGCCTTAAAGATTGTTTTAAAAATTAAATCATCCCACTTCTTAATAAATATACAAAAAATTTAATGCAAACATGAATTTACCTCAATTTCACTATTTTGTTTTGATATCAAATGTGTTAAAGAAGAAATGTCACTTGAAAGCGTATGAATCGCTGATTCAAGCCCTCGAAGCTTATCATTGGGCAAGCTGACTGGACTAGAAATCATTTGTTTTATTAGCAACAAAGGATTAACATAGTTAAATTAAAAACGTACTAAGATAGATTGGTTGGAGTATGCTCAGACGGCTGTTGCGTTGACTGATTGTAAAATCGTGGAGATGACAGAATTTCTTGTACTTCCCTACTCGGAGAACTACCAGCACTAACAAAGCCCCCAGCAGTCTGTGGGACAAAATCGCCTAAGTTCAAATTTTCATAAATTTTCACTTAATGCTTACTGTAACCTCATTTGAGCTGATTAAAGCAGTGTTTGCTGCATATGTTTTCAGAGTTTGGGATTCTCTATCACTAGAATTTCCGCTTTCCCTTATTGTTGTCTAATGAAAAAGATATTACACATTAAGATTAATTAATATTTTATGCATAAATCATTTGTTTACAATGAAAAATCATACTGGCGATTCTCTGACTGGAGAGTGAAATGCTTCCGGTTTCATCAGATTAAGCTGAACTGGCTGTTGCGAGGATGTACTATTTCCTGAATTGGTATTCTCTGCCAGTTCAGGCAAGCTTGGTATTTTATGGGATACAAATTTACCTATTAGAATGAAATTGAACATTAAGCATAAATTTAATAAATTAGAAAAATAAATCAGTAATCAACACTGAAATTTCCTTACAGTGGACAGTATAAAATATTTTCTACTATAAAGATGTGTCTGCTTTTTGGATAAGAATACAAAAAAAAATTACTATTGCAATATTGTTGTCAAGGCAAACTGAAGATTCTTTAAAACACATTTATCCTAAAAAAAATTATTTGCAATTTCTAAGGCCTTTTCTCAGATAAGCAGACCAGACAGCATTGTTTTAATCTTATAAACCTGAGGATGGCAAAACCATTCAAATATGTTCTGGTCTATGGCCGGAATAGATGTTTTAGTAAAAAATCAGCAGGATTAGTTTTTGTAAAACTCCACCTAAAAGAACTTACACATAGTTTCCCTTTGTCGGCTCTTTTCACTTCAAAGGAACCGTCAACTTATACAAAATAGTCTCTTCTATACCCACTTCCTTCCCCACCCCTTCAAAATTCAACATATATAAACATTAAACAACAAAATCTCACTGGCACTCTCAACACGACACGCAAGAATGGCACAATTACACAGAAGACAAACACTTTGAGTGAGTAGAAATGCTTTGATGGAATGTAAAATATTGTTTGCATTGTATAAATTCATTTTTCCACACTCTGTGTGTATTTTCTAAATGTAAACTACGTTTGTAAATCCCAGGCCCTGAAGATGATCTCAATAAAAGATCGAAACATTGGCACGATATAGAAAATGTTTTTTTGAAACATCATCACACCAGACCAAATCTCACGATATCTGAATAATTAATGGGAAAATGCTGCAAGTCAGAATTTGTCCATTCAAAACAGGTGACTGCTTTTAAGGAGTATCTGTTAAGGGAAGTTTTTTGTACTAAAGTCACATTTAAATAATTATGGTTCTGTTCGCCAGCAGAGAAATAGGATGGGGCACACGTCGAGGTCAAGATGGCGATTTGTATGGGAATCTATGGGGATTCATGTGGCGAGGAAACTTTAAGTAACAGCGATCTTACATTACTATGGCGCAACACTTCGAGGAGATAGGGCGATAGGATGTGTGCTTGCTCCGAGAGCTGGCAGAGAAGAGAGCCCAAGAGGGCTGAAAGGAATGGGTTTTTGAGGAAAAGGAAGGAAGTGTATTACGAATGGTGGATTTCAAAAAGATAGGGGTTGTAGATAGAGGAGTACAAAGTACATCGCAAATCGAGTGCTTGGTGACAGACACGAATGAACAGATTCCCATGTAAACCAAACAAAATCTTGCCAAAAATCCTTCTATAAAATATTAATTCAAATAAATTCATACTTAAATTGTGATGTTAAAAAATTCATGATTAAATTTAAAATTATAAACCACATAATAACATAACCCTAATCAGTTGATACTTAATACCTCAATTATTTTATTACTTATTGTGATAATTACTCATTTGTGGAGGGACTAAAATCGCATTCGATGTTTGAAAAACTATATGGCACTCCTGGAGAGATTTAGGTTGCACTACAAACATCCGCACCAAAACAGCCATTTGACTTTCTTCATCACCTTCACCTACAAACACAATGACAATATATTACAATATGCTCTTGACAGGTTTTAAAGTTCCTTGTCATTAAAACACGAAACTTCTGATCATATTACCATTGCAGAGATCTTCAAGGCTGAATGATGTGTTGGCTTTGAATACTTTAGGCCCAGCATCCACAATTCCAAAGCTAAGTATGGCACATGGTAATTTGAACTCTGTAATCGTTTGCACAAATGGTTGGGTTTCATTGGTTTTCTTCTGAAGTTCCATAATGTACAATAGCTAAAAAAAAAAATTATATCATAGGCTTAGAATTTCTCAATTTAAAGTAAGAATATAAGGGGTTAATCCAGCACTCATTAATGTTATAAGGTAGGTTATAATGGCAAATCCATAAACCATGAGATAAATGGAGAAATACGGAAAATATTACACAAGTTCAAAATTTATTGGATAGTAGTTGTAAGAAAACTTTTTAACTCACCCTTGAAAACATGTCAGATAGTAAGATGTAACCAGCAGCAAGATCAATACCTGCTTTGAGCTGTTTGTTTCCTCTTGGAACACTCGAGGAAAATGTGATAGTTTGCAAGCATTCCCAAGTCTCACAAGACCACAACTTCAGTTCACAATTGTTCTTAGCACCGGTCATAGCGAATTTCCAAAATTGGAAGCTAAAATTGTAAAAAGAAAATTAATTAACAAATTAACTTTTATACCCTTAAATCAAAAGTAATCTGTAAATTTGTTTACTCTGAATGTGGATTTCTAAGATTGTCGAGGAAGAGAAGAGTTGTGACAGCTTCACCACCGTGTGGCTCCCATTCATGTAAACACCTTGGTTCTTCTTCCCCATACATATAAACCTGATTTAAATGTTTAAAAATTTACAACTTGTCTATAAGTCATTCAATGAATTGACAAAAACCTGGAAAAATTTGCATTTTCCATCGTAACTAGCAATTGCGATTGCTGTCCCATCAGGAGAGAAAGCTGCATCTGAAATTAAATGTGTCGACACTTCAATTTCCAGAAAACCTTCACTAATTTGTTCTGACATTAAAGGGCCTGAACCGTGATTTCTAGACACCACAGCAACGTTCCACATTTCAATCTAAAACAAAACACCAATATAAAATTATTAAATAAGCAAATTAACATGTAACACCAAATAACTTAAGAAAAAGATTCTTTATGGCAGTGATAAATGAAAATGTATCCAATACAAACAGTTCAAAAGATATGCTGTAATAATACAAATAAGAAAAAACAGTCATGACAGGTCTAAGAGATTGTGTTGAGACCTCAAACATAGTAGTTGAATCAAAACTGACTGTATTCAATTTCTGAAGTGAGATTCACAGAACTTCACTGTGTTAAAATGGAAAATTCTGTGGAAAATTAGACTGTATATGTGGTAGTGCATACAAAGAAAAAATCCAGAAAAAAATACCTAGCTATGTTGACTAAATGCACACACTGCTCCTGCTTTATCAAAACTTGGTAAGGCCTGTAGTTTGTTTGCTATCTTACCTGCTTTGCCCAATGCGCAGTAGAAAAAGTTTCTGCGTTACTTGAAAGAGAGTCAGCATTCAGAATGGCATAAGAGAAGATGATAAGGTTGGGCTTTTTCAAGAATTTTGGTCAAAGAGTTTACATTTTTATTGAACAAAGTCAAAGGAAAAATTACGCAACATGACATCAATTTAAATAACAATTCATTAATAATTATTAATAATAATTCGGTAAAATTTGGACTACTTCACAGTTTGGAATTTTGATAAAATTTGGGAATATACAGGGAAAACATTACACACTTTAAAATATTAAAAATTAAACAAAGTTCGAGTATTTGAGATTCATGTCTATACCAAATGAGCATAAATGGCAAACACCTTTTATGTAACAACAATTAGTATGAACAAAGATGAACAAGACTAAATGCTTGTGAATGATCGTAATACCGTAATAGCTCGGCTGTATGGGCATGACTCAGGTTCAATCATCAATGTTTAAAACCACACCTAAGCCAAATTGGCACTGAAAAGTCATCTACCAGTGAAGCCAAGAAAAAAGGGCAGATGACTCAAACAGAAGTATATACTTCTCCCCCCACCCCCCAATGGAAAAAGGTTTATGGAAAGCGACGGAAGAAGATTAAATAGCTCTGTGTACTACTTGCATGTACAAATGAAACACTACAACCACTGACGTGCTAACAATGCAATAATCACATAAAACCACTAACAATGTACGTGAATATTTTTCCAAACAAAAAGTAAAAAAAGAAAAAAAACATACTTTGTTATCCCTGGTGACGGCAAGCAAATGGCGTATTTCATCTTCATAAGGATCTCTTGCAGCTGCATTCTCATCCTCTGTCATATAAGGACACCAAAATACACGTCTGGGCAAATACGTTTCAAGAGTATCATCCTAAATGTTATTAAATTTGTTATATATTCAAAAATAAAAACATATAGAAAAATGTAAACACCTTTACCACAAGGATGTGTAATATTAATTTGCAAGTAATTTCATTCCCTTCTTGTTCAATGTTGTGAACTTGAACAGCTCCGCTACAGTCAAGGCAAGCTAAAATTACTTTATTTAGAATAAACGCAAATGCCAGATCTTCTATCATGCCCTCTATGCCTTTAATCAGTGCCCTCTTTGAAGTTTCTCTGTTGATAACTCTTATTATACTTTGTGTCTTATTTACAGCTATGAACAATGGAAGAAAAAATTTACAAAAATTTCAAATGATACCTAGACAAATGTTTACCTTTTATGCCATAAGCAAAGTATTTCCCTCCCATATGAACGGCAAGCAACTGGCCCGCATAAAATTTCTCCTCCCAGGAATAATCGACGATGTTGTGCATTTTCACCTTGGAACTTCCTGTTGTATGGTCTCCTTGACTAGATATCACTCGTACATCCTCACTTACAAGCTTTACACAACTCGCTTCCTCACCGTAAGTCGTATAATCCCTAAGATGGTATAAAATTAAACTATAATTCTGCACTCTTTTAACTTGCCCACATTTCATCAAATTCAACATAGTTGTTGAAAATAGTTTTTTTTTAACTTATTTAAATATATCTTGATTTTTAGTACTTATCACAACAGGCATCAACACTTTTCTAGTTTTAACACAAATTTAGGGCACTGTTGATTTGCACCATCACATATTTAGTTATTTTCATACATATTTAATTTGTTAGGCGGGTAAAATGGAATAAACCCAGTTTTATTAAAACTACTAAATTTTATATATGAAATAAGTGTACTAATTCGCTTGTATGGACTGGAGATGAAAAATGAAAGTTCAATTGTTATCTGCCAAGCTTTGAACAACTAGATCATCAAGGCGTAACAATCTTATAGATGCCGTCAGAGACATTAATATTCCTGTATAAAGAGACTGGTTATTTGTGACCAAAGCTTCAATTTGGCCATCAATAACAGCTGAAAGACAACTAGAAAAATTTATCTTCTAAATCAAAATTTCCGCTTCTGAGTCAAACAAAACATTTAAGAACACTCTTGATCAAGGTATAGTCTTGAAGAAAAAACCAAATTCAATTGTTACTGTCAACCTTTTGACTTATTTAAGGTAATATGTCTACCGATTGACATATTTTAAATTTTTACAGCGATCTCAACTTCCTTGAAGACCAACTTAGCCCTAACTGTAACAGCCATTGGCAATGATACGCATGACAGCAATGATGCAAGCTTATCAGCCTGACTGTCAAAAATGCACAATTTATTTAGTTTTGCATGTTAGCAAAACACCTAGAAAAACACAAGATCTTAAATTTAATAAAAACACTTTAACTAATCCCTTTTCAGAGAGACTAAATAAAATCTACTCCAAGGCACAAGGGGAATAAAATTTAATTAGAGAAAAACATAACTGACTTATTTCACAGCCAAATAGATTATTTTTTAAACTCATAATCCCTCCTGTAAATATTAATTCAGCATTTCAATTATAATTTAATCCCAAGGTGTGTAAAATCAACAAACAGACACTAATTTTAGGGGTATTGGTATTGGTATTCTAATATTACAATTGGTAAGTGAAGCGAAATGGTTGCCTGATGTGACCCGCTTAATTGAAGTGCTACTACTTGGCTCTATATAGAGAGCATGTAGTAATGCCATATAATTTGGGAAATGCACAGCAACAAATATTTGGGTCACCTGTTGTGAATTTTAGAAGAAACAGGACTGTTTTATTGTTGTAATAGTTTACACATGCATTGTGTCCATTAGTGGTGTTGAGAGTGAATGTATTAATTGGTCCAAATACATAATGGTAGAAGGCCAGTAGAAGAATACCAATTACTCCACTACTATGAGTAAATGGTTTGTAAGAAGGAAGGAAGAACAAATAAAAAAGCAAATGTGTGTGAATATTGGAAGCTGAAATTAAACCTGACAAGATTAATTATTAAGGCCTGCTCATAATTTATTGTACAAATGTGCCATGTAAAAATGGCAAAAAGGAGGGAAAACTCATAAGGTGAGGTTGAGATAGGAAGTTGATGTCTGAGTGGATCGAGGCTACAATAGTTCAAGTGGTAGAGCAGCGGCGAATCTAGCCAAAGATCATGGGTTCGAATCCCGCTTATGCTATTAACCTTTTTTCATCTCAACTAAAAACCTTAATTAATTGTAACGTATCAATTGGTCAAGTGGACCACTAAATTAGTGAATGAAAATAATAATAATATTAAAATTTCATCTATGTTTCATAATTTCATACTTTTGAAAATACATTTAAATGAGCTTTAGACCTGTTTCCTTTTGAAAGTTTCCAATGAGAATCAACTCATTCCTTTATGTTTTTTTAAAGCAGTTTAACTAAACTATTAAGTAGAATTATGAAAATTGTAGTGATTTATATTATTTTGATTTTTTTCATAAAAGTCTTGTGATAAAAAAATAAAGGTACTTTATAAACCTAAATTTACTTTTGAATCCAATGACAATTTGGGCAATCAATTTAATTTACATATCAATATTGGTAATAACAAGTTAAACTGATCTTTACAAAATATAAAATACAAAGAATAAAGTGTGGAATTTTGTTTAAACAACGCACATTGATGGGTCAACCCTTTTGTATTATAACTTCGCTATTAAAATTTCCGCAAGGTATGTTTAAAGTGCAATCAAAAGCTCATAAAGTTTATTTTTTGAAGCTGACAATCCACAGTTGAAATTAAAATAGATTTCTAATTTTAAAAAAACAACAGGCTTACAGTAACTGGAAAGATTTCTCCTTGTGGCGCTTCATCGTCCCGAACATGGACATCGTTTGGAGCCGACCTAAACAAGAAAAATAATGAGTTACACAACCGAACAACGCGACTACCCTTGAACAAATTTGATTATTTCAGAAGCTAATTTCTTTATCGAAAACCCTCGATCGTCGTAACCAAAAAAGTTCTTTAGGTCCTAAGCGATAAAATAATTTTACCTTTAAAATATTTCTTTATTATTGTAACAGTGATCAAAAAACATATACGAAGAATGAAGTGGTTGAATGAAACCTCCAACATGAAGGGTGGTTTTAGAAAGTTGAGACAAGTCAATCACTCCCGACAGATAAAAACATAGGATTAATTGTTTAAAATACGGTTTAAATGAGGATTTGTAAATTTCAAAATAAAAATCAAGAAGTTTATTTTAAGGGGTGGTGGCTAGACGCAAGAGTGGGTAATGAAACAAAGCCAGCAGAGAACAGACCCGATTTCGACAAATAAATACCAATCCAAATACTAAACTTCGTTAGAAATAACATCATAAGAATTTTTTACAAGCATTTTTGATACCCGATCTAACAAAAAATAAATTTTTACTCTGTTTACATTGGCATCCCTGAACAGGTAACGCGGTCGGTGGCAAAATTTTGATAGTTGAAAAGAATGATCTACCCACAAATCGTATTAATTTCGCAGTCATTTTTTGGGTATGATTGTCCGCAGTTAGTACACCAGTCCAGGCTTCTGGAGTGTGATCTTTAGTATGTTTGTACCCAATATAGTTAAAACACTGACTATTGGGTAGTATGATGACATATTTTTTCAAAGTTGTTCACGAATATTTCAACACAGAGGGGATGATAACTCTTTCATTTCATACAAATATATTATTAAATTTACAATAATTAGATAGTAGGCATATGTTTAAGAGGTATATTATAGAGATTTTTCAAATTCATTAATTGAGTTCTCTTTAATACCAAATGTAGGTTTGAAATTGGTATGGATTTTAATTGTTTTATCTATTTTTATTGCAAGTTTGTGGCATGAAGAATTATAAAAGGGTACTTTTGGTCTTTTAGGTTTTACTGATAATTGATAAAACGTTAAAAAGTAACATTATTTTTAAAATCAAAATTTTAATATGACATATTTTATCGTTTAATATGTTTAAAGTTTCATGTTTTATGTAATATGGCAACCTCTCATCATGGATTCAATTCAAAGCTATTTAACAGATACTTTTCAAACTTCATAAACAATTTAAAGCTAGCAATGGTGCATCTCAGGGGTTGCACCTCAGTTTTTGTAGTTTATTTAAATAATATTACAGATGTTTTCTTGATGTGAATTTTTTATTCTCCATAGATGATACAAAAATTTATCAATTAAATCTATTAATGAAATGCATGTGCTTCAAGAAAACTTAACTCATTTTTGTTTGTGGTGTATTAACAATGACTTAAAAATCAATGGCAATATTTGTTCTTTTATTAACTTCTCTCGCTCAAAAAAACCCTATCCTAATAAATTGAAATCCAATCCTACAAATTCAATAATCAGGTATTGGAAAAGTCCTCAACCATTACTGATGTAGGCTTTAATAATCGCTTATCCTTTTCAAATCATATAAATTCCATTCGTAATAAGCTATTAAACAACTACATTTTATTATTAGAACGTGCAGAGATTTCAAAAATCAATTAATTATAATAATACTTCACAAATCAGCAGTCCTGGTCACATTTAGAATAAACATTTTTCAATATACATTCTTTTATTTATATATTTTTTTAAATTGTGGAAATCTGGAAAATTGTGATTTTAAAATAGAATATGAGGCAATATGTTCACTTTGCACTTTACAAACACTAGCTTCTAGGAGAGATAAATGCTATGTTATTTTCCTATACAAATTATTATATAATTTACTATATTGTCCAGAATTATTTTTGAAAATTAATATCAATATTTCATGCAGCTGTAACTTTAGAAATCTAAAATCATTTCTTAATTATCACAGAACTAATTACCCTTATCTTAGGGCATAATTATCTAATAGTCATAATTGAAATAATATCCAATAAACTGCCTAATAATATTGATATTTTACATAGTTTTTAACTATTTTTAAGACTTTGTATCAAAAACCTGACTCATTTTTTTTAAATTTATACAAAAGGCCTAAACCATTAATTGTTATAAATAAATAAATCAAAATTTGTAATGTTATGATACTGTTAATTTTAGTAATGTACATAAGCCTGATATTCTTGCACTAAACCATGAGTATACCTTTAATAGCAATATTGGTTCCTATTACTTTTTTTTTTAAACATAGAAGTATATAAACATCCTTTGGCCCTTGGCCCTGCTACTTATTAAACATTGTGCAGAATTTTTAGTTTTTTCCTCGCAGTGAATCTGCTTTCAACACTACTGTCTTTAAATCTGGCGACAAGTCTTGTATTTCCAATTATAGGTTTATTTCTTTGCAGTCCCATTTTCCTAAAATTTTTTAATCTTTTGTTTGTCATAATTTATCATGCAATTTTAATTCTGAGATTATTCCAGAACAGTATGGCTTTATTTTTAGATGTATTACCAGTAACCTACTTTCCAATCAAAATTATATTCTATCCTCCTTATCCAATGACTCTCAAGTTAACGCTGTGCATACTTCCTCATAGCATTTGCCATACTTGATTGTTCTATTTTGGTTGATCAATTAAAATGTTATGAAGTAAATTACAATTTGTTAAATTGGTGTCACTCCTATGTACATAACCAGCACAGGTTGTAACACTGTAATCATTTAAATCAAAATTTTGGTCTTTAGTTTTACAACTGGAGTCCCACAGTGATAACATTCAGGCCCTTTATTTTTGATTAAAAATGCTCCTTTATTTATTACAAACCTGTTTTTTCCTTTTTCATTTTTATAAAAGGCTTAAGCCTTTAATCATTAGAATTATGTGAGATTTCATATTATGTAGGTTGGGTGATATACAACTGAAGATGATGGGAAGCAGTAACGCACCTGAGAAACCAAAATAGGGAAGATAGGCAGAGCAAAATGATCGAAACGTCGAACTTATTGTACAGTAAAATGTGAAACATCTTGTTACTTTCACCATGCTTATTTAAAAAGTTCGTTAACAAAGACTTACAATCCATATATTTTAAAAGAAAACTTTCGAATTATAACTTCATAGATGAATTTATTCTAACCAATTTAGTACTTGGTAGTAGTGTAGTACCAAGCCTAGCAGTAGCAGAAGGTAAAGAGGAGGTTAGTCGGGTCTTTTTGTTAATTTTTTCTAATAATGTGTCCATGTGGTTAGTAAAACACGTTTAGAACAAAATGATTACATTGAACACCAATAATACTTAGCGTTTACTTTTCACAATCACAATTTTGAATTTGAAAACTGTTGCGACGTTATAATAAATTATAATAGTTATAATAAAGTTAACACGTCCCGGCATGAAATGATGGATGTTACAGACGACAAGCCGACCGGCAATGAGGACGAGGACGAGTCAAAGTTCTACAAAAAGGCTCAAGACTACTGGAAGAAGATACCGGCGACTATCGACGGAGTCCTCGGCGGATATGGTCATGTATCCTACACAGATATCAGGGGCTCGGAGAAATTTCTTAGAAGTATCTTTCAGGTAAATTTCTAATTTGAATTTCAGCCCTTGTTATTGTTGGTGTCAAAGTCAATCAGTGGCCCAAAACACAACGGATTTGTCAGTTTGATTGAGCCAAAACTAAACTCTTAATTAATTGAACACTTGAAAATCAGTAAAATTTAAATAACATGAAAAAACTGGCTCAAAAAGTAAATTAGTAGCCATTCTCTAAAACAAAGGTCAATGTTACTACTGGAATTCATACTAACGTTCAACTAAATATGCCACGGCTTTAATCATTTTAGATATTGTGACAGATCTCAAGACACCAGATTCTCGTCTCAATTTACAACCTTTTGAATTTTCTCTCTTTTTGCCATTTTTCAAATGCCGTGTAATAAAAATTCCATTCTCAGCCAGTTACGAATTGGCCATGGGGAGCCATTACCAAAGTTATTACTTTTTTAATTATTATTATTATTTAGAGATTGTGAGATGTGGTCTGGTGTGACATAGGTTTTAGAAAAAATTTTCTTTATGGTGCCTAGGTTTCAATCTTTATTGATGTCATATTTAGGGTCAAAGCGTTTTTTTTCTGTGTACATGTCATTCTTGTCTTCCGTGTCGAGAGTGCCCACTAACTTTTTCCATCAACTAAGACCTTAGCTAAAATGAAAAATTAATTGAAATAATTCATATGTCAATTATGACCGCTAAGCATGTATGGATAAATATTAAGTTATCAGATTTTGTGTCTGGAATGCAGTCAATCAATAATAATTATGTTATGGGAATTTTTTGGCCTTGCATTTTTGTATTTTTTACATATATTATTTTACATAGACTTTATTTTATTTCTTTCAGTTAGATGATGCTCCAAAAACAAAAAGGGCCTTAGACTGTGGTGCAGGCATCGGTAGAATTACTAAAGAATTGTTGATAAACTTTTTTGAAAAAGTCGATTTGGTTGAGCAGAACGAAGATTTCGTAAAAAAAGCACCAGATATTATTGGAAAAACAGACCGCCTTGGTTCATTGTATGTCAGTGGTATGAAAATGTTAATTTATTTTATTAATTAAGGCGTTAATAATTTCATTTTCAGGGTTACAGAATTTTGAACCCGAACACAAGTATGATGTGATCTGGAGCCAGTGGGTATTAGGCCATTTGACTGATGGTGACTTCATAAAATTTTTCATCACATGCAGGTAAAATTGTTGATTTAGATTTTAGATGTATTCTTATTTGTATCATCATAGGAATGCATTGGCTGAAAATGGTGCCATAATCATAAAGGAAAATGTGACTTCCACTCCTGAGATTCAGTTGGACGAGGAGGATTCATCTGTGACAAGGCCACTCAGTATGCTGCTTGAGCTGCTGGCGAGGGCTGGCTTGAAACCAATTCAGACACAAACTCAGACAGGTTTCCCTAAACAATTATTCCCAGTTAAAATGATTGCTTTAAAACCAATTGGCAAAAAAGAATCGTGACATTTTCATTCAATTTGTAGATTTGATATAATAAATTTTCATTTTGTTAATTTTTGTCTATTTTTTGATGAAAAATGTTATTTCATTTTTATAAAACATGAATTGATTTATTGTTGTTTTAGTACACAAAATCATATGTCTATCTTACTTTTGTTTGGCTATTTTTATGAAATTTATTTTATAAATAACCACTTATTAATACCCATATGTAACTTAATTTATGGTTGATTGTAAACATTGTACTCCAAAACAATGGGCACCCATAGTTTTTATGAGCAAGGAAAAAAATACTGGAAGATGGTGGCACCGACAATAGATGGCGTCCTTGGGGGGTTCGGTTACATTTCAGATGTTGATATCAAAGGCTCTCAAAACTTCCTGGACATGATTTTTGGGGTAATGCTCCATTTATAACTTTTTAATTATATTTAAAAATGCATGTAATCAGTTGAATAATTTGAACAATAATAAATGCATTCATGCATTATTTATGGTAGTAGTAATTGAAATGGACCATATGTTAAAATAATCCTACCTTTTTTTATATCTCCCTTTCTTAATCTATGTACATATTAAGTTTATTTTTTAATGAATTTGATAATAATTTAATAATAATTATTCAGATATGAGATGCAGTCTGGTGTGATGTATGTATCAGAAAAACATTTTCTGTATCGTGCCAACATTTTGATCTTTTATTGAGATCATCTTCAGGGCCTGGGATTTACAAACATAGTTTACATTTAGAAAATATAGGAAAAGTGAATTTATACAATGCAAACAATATTTTACATTCCATCAAAGTATTTTTACTCACTCAGGTATCAGCTTCTTTGAGGTGAAAAGAGCCGACAAAAGGAAACAATGTGTTGGTAATGTTTCAGCCAGATTATTCTTTCAGGATTATATAGAAAGGGTTAAATGGGAAAAGGAAAGCTAGATTGTTGGACAATTAGACTATGCGAAAAATATTTGATGTGTGGCATGTAATGTAATGATATATGCATGTTATCTGTATTGAATTTGATTAATGATATTGGTGTAGCTGCGACTGAGTTGAGAATCGTATGAGAAAAATTTGTTTAATTTATGTGATAGACCTTGAATAAATGGGATGGAAATGTATGTTGATTTGTTTTGTATTTGTTGTATTTAATGTATTATTTTAGTAATGTGCCATCTGGTTGTTTTATTACGAATGTATCTAAAAATGATATTTTAACTTTCATTGGTCTTACATCCCAATTCTGGACAGGGGGGTAAAGCAACAGCACTCGCTACCTACCACTTTAAACACCTACACAATTTTGACTTCAAAAATACTACATACAGAACAAAACAAATTTAAATGTAATTTTTTAGAAATGGTTTACATCAACAAGGATAAACACAGCATCAATTACAGAACAGATACATGCAAACTCAGTTGCAGCTATGCCAACATCATTAATCAAATTCAATACAGATAACATACATATATCATTACGTTACATGCCGCACATCAAATATTTTTCACATAGTCTAATTGTCCAACAATCTAGCTTTCCTTTTCCCATTTAACCCTTTCTATATAATCCTGAAAGAATAAACTGGCTGAAACATTATCAACACATTGTTTCTCTTTGTCGGCTCTCTTCACCTCAAAGGAACCGTCAACTTATACAAAATAGTTTTTCTATACCCACTTCCTTCCCCACCCCTTCAAAATCCAACATATATAGACATTAAACAACAAAATCTCACTGGCACTCTCAACACGACACGCAAGAAAGGCACAATTACACAGAAGACAAACACTTTGAGTGAGTAGAAATGCTTTGATGGAATGTAAAATATTGTTTGCATTGTATAAATTCATTTTTCCACACTCTGTATGTATTTTCTAAATGTAAACTATGTTTGTAAATCCCAGGCCCTGAAGATGATCTCAATAAAAGATGGAAACATTGGCACGATAAAGAAAATGTTTTTTTGAAACATACATCACACCAGACCAAATCTCACGATATCTGTATAATTATATATTAACAGTCACTAATCTTTATACATAATTTAATAATAATTGCATATGAATAAGTACAAAAACAATTGTATTTTGGTTGTTAATGTGGGTCCAAATCTCAGCAGTTTTGAGTGTACATACAAACTTCCAACTGGGCTTTTTTCATTAAAAACTCATGAACCACTGGGTCATTTGGTATGTGCTGTATGCTATGACTGCTAATTTAAAGCACATTCATAAAATTATTTTTAACTAGAATACATTTATATTATTATGTTACTGATAAATTAATTATAAGAGCTTTAAACAGCAAAAAAATCCTCCGAAGAAAGGCAGAGCACTTGACTGTGGAGCCGGAATTGGCCGTGTTACAAAAGAGATATTGATCAAACTTTTCAATAAAGTTGATCTAATTGATCAGAATGAAAATTTTATAATAAAGGCTCGTGAAAACCTCGGTGGTTCTGATGAACTCGGGCTTCTTTATATTGGTGGTAACTTGAAATTATAGCTGGATCTTTTTTTTACAATTTAACTTCGCAAAATGTTATTTTTCAGGTATACAAAATTTCAAAATGGAATTCAAATATGACTTGATCTGGTGTCAATGGGTCTTGGCTCATTTAACAGATAAGGATTTGATTTGCTTTTTAAAAAATTGCAAGTATGTTTTTCAAAACTTTTTTGAAAATAAAAGAAATAAATTAGAAAATGTTTTTAGAAACTCTTTGAACAAAAATGGTGTTATTGTCATTAAAGAGAATGTTTCTCCAAAATACACAGAATTGGACCAAACTGATTCTTCCTTAACAAGACCTCTGGTTAAGTACCTTTCATTATTCAAAACAGCTGGTCTGGAACCTTTCAGTTTGGAAACTCAGGCTGGATTCCCAGAAAAGGTCTATACTGTCAAATTAATCGCACTCAGGCCAAAATAACTAAATTGATTTGTACAGCTTAATAAAGAAAATTGTCCTTATTAAAAGTAGTAAAAGTGTATTAAAAGTTAAAAAAGTCTAACAGTATCCTGAAGGTAAAACCTAGGATTTACAACCAGCTATTCTACTCTTGATATACACTGTCAGTTCTCACGCTAACTACATCCATCTGGGCCTACAGACACCTTGACCTTACTCATCCAACATTAGCTCTCACATTAGACACTCACCAGACTGCATTTCACAGTCTCCAAACAATCATTAACTGTCACCAAACACCACAAGTCACCATTAATGTCTAACAAAAATAGTTCAAACAACTCACCTGGTCTTTATCATTTCTATTTGAACAGACTTTTTTTGATGCCATTTATCTGTCATTAATAGTTGTTCCATTTTGATTGACACAATTGGAATTTTTTTCTAAATTCTAGGCTATTTTCTAAAAGTAATTTCCTTAATTAAAAGAATTACTTCTTGCATGCATGCTACCAGAAATTTCTGAAACGTATTAATTTGGTTTGAAAACAGGCGGATAATTCAAACATTTCCATTGCCTCATCTTTGTGCCCGTGACAGAAATGGTGCATATAGATTCAAAATAGTTTGAATTTTTGACGTGTATAGTAGTTTTGACCAAAGTGTTTACTTTGTTAGTGGGCCATTTCATTCTTGGGACTTGATAAGACAGTGCATTGAAAAGTACTTTTGCTCACAATCGGATGGATGAACCCATAATCGTGTTTTTCGTTTTCTGCCCCCCCCCCCCATTGGTAATAAGCACACTTGTTCTTACATCGCATCAATAAACAACATTAAAATATATTGTACTGTAATTAACAATATTGGAAAACATGGTGTGGAATGGTGAAAACATAACTGGCAGTGAAACAACAGTCCATTAACTGTGAAAATAACTGCTTCGGTCAAAACAGGTCCTCTACCATTAAAAATTCCCTTTTTTACTTAATTACTACAACAGAATGTTTTTGTATAGACTTTTTCAAGAATAAATATTAAAATATATAAATAATTTATATCGAGTTCTATAAAAAGAATATGTTAACTTAAATGCAATAACTACTATGATCGACTCATAAGTCAAAACAAAAGAGAAATACACGCACAATTAAATTGATTCCAGTGCAAGAGGGTATATTCCCTCCACATTGGGAATGTTTGTGTATTTACCATTCCAGTGCCATATCAGCGTCTCAGTAAGGCTTGCCTATAGTAACTGAATAAAACTGAACAATGCCATATAAAATTTCATTGGTGAATATTGACAAGAGCAAGACATGCTCTACAGCTGGTATAGAGCAGCAGTCCACATTTATATCTTGAGTGAGGGGAGGAGTAGTATACTTTCATAAAAGAAAATATGACTATTTAATGGCAGAAAGTGTCAACAGCTAGATGCACATGGATGCTGCTATGATTTATGTATAATAAATAAACTAAGAACATGAAAACTTTTTTATCGCGAAATACTGGGTTTGATGTAATTTTTAAACATTACATTTATTAAGATGACTTAATAAAAATAAAGAAAAACAAACTTGTTAAGTTATTTACAGTTTCGTGTATTTCTTGAAATCAACTTTTAAGAAATTGAAATTACAAAATAAAAATGAACCGTCGGATTAAAAAAATTTAAGCGCAAACTTTTGTGGGTGGTTCACAAGGATGGTGAGGACTTCCTTTCCTCTTCTTATTATGGAAATGCCGATCTCCTCGACCTACAATTTCAAATTACAATTAAAAAATTAAAAAAAAAAGTTCTATAGTTTACAATAAAAAAAATTACCTCTTTTTTGCATCTTGCCTTTATTTCTAGCAGTACGTCTTCGGGCTTTTTGATCCATTTTAGCTTTGCATAAAAATTGTTCTTCTTCATCACCATCAACTACCCTGATGCTTAACTTGTTGTCTTCATTAACAACTAAATGACTATTACATTCTTCTTCTACTTTTTTCATAAGTTCTTTTGCAGTATCTTTATTTTCCAGCCTAACCCAAGCTGTTTCATCACCCATCTCATATTCTATGTAAGCTACAGAAATTCCTAGTCCCTCAATTGCTTCCTTGACTAATTCTCTTTTGATTGGCTCATCAACTTTAAAGCCAGACAATTGGATAACAGTTCCTTTGGGAAATCCGTGATTTTGTTCTTCCTCTTCTGGAGCATCTTCAGTGTTCTGAAATATATTGACATTAACTACTTTACCTTGATACCTTTATATACATCGAAAATAACTCATGTAAGGGCAAAAAAATATATAAATACTTTAAAGATTATAGATGAAGGTAAAGATGCATTGCAGCCGAAAATCATTAAGGCAGACATGCAGAGTATTGTAAAGGATTATTGACATTTTTTCTTTGATAAATTTAATTTTGCTATTACTGTGAATTTATCTAACTTTTCATGTCATCCAAAGATTATTTGACATAAAACCTCTTTCATACAATAGGAATTGCTTTCTTTTATTGAAGTAGGCCAAAACAAAATAAATTGTTCATAAAATAATTGTTATTTGTGAATGTCTTAAGAGGGGAACACACGTACTCGACGCAATGCTACCCAACTTGATCCAAATACACCAGCCGATGCAAATTTAATATCCCACTTTCCATAAGATTGTATTAACCCCCCCCGCACATTTGCCCGATGCCATGCAACAGTACTCGAAGCAACCAAGTCCCCACCACACAGATATTTGTTGAGTAGCATAGAGTACATTCAAAGACAAAAGAACCAGATGCTCAAATTATTATTACAAACTATATGTATTATTCTCATTACACTAATTCCAACACACTTAATGTTTTTTAATACAAACCAAATTAAGCGAAATCAATAGATTTTATTTGACATTCATTTAAGTGGTTTGGTGAAAATTGATCAAAACTCTGAAATAGAATGAATTTAACATGGATTGGCATTAGTGCACATCACTCAGCTAATTTTATTACATGGATTCACTCATAAAATTTAACGAGCAATTTATTACATGACATTCTCAACACGTCATGCAAGAATGGCACAATTACACAGAAGACAAACCCTTTGAGCCCTGAAGATGATCTCTATAAAGATCCAACTGTTGGGATGATAAAGAAAATGTTTTCTGAAACCTACATCATACCAGACTGTATCTCACGATTTCTGAATAATTATCGATTAACAGTCATTACACCACACATTTATTACACTGTGAGCTTTATGTTGAACAGGATGTGCACACCCAACCAAAACAATATGCAAGCTTTGCAACGGGTAAGTTTGTTCTCTGCTCTATCTTTGTTGAGCATTAGCAAGGTAATTTGTTTTAACTTTCTAGTTAGCGAACTACAGGTACTTGTAAGCAAGTAAATATAATTCAAATAATAAGCGTTTAAGAAAACTGACTTCCAAAAGTAAATTACCTTAGCTGATTTATTTTTTGAACGTTTTTGCCTCTCTTCTAGTCGTTCTTTCCTTTTAGATTCAGCATAATCTTTCCTAAAACATTGAACAAAGTAGCCAAAATTAAAAAATGAACCAAATTTAAATATATGTCAAGAAAAGTAATTAAACCTTACATCCACATCTTTAATAATTCTGTGTCATTGTATTTGACACTTTCCAATTTCAAAAATTCCGCTCCATCTTCAACTGTTTTAAAATTGATGAAAACAGAACCTTTAAATTTCCATGTTTTGGTGGCTTTGTCATTGTAATTTCTCATCTAAAAATTATTTTCAAAAATAAAACTTGAACAAATTGGAATAGTATAAATTATTATCATGAAAGAATAAATTAGTACATACAACAACATTTATTACACCAGTGAATTGATTGAAATATTCAATCAATTCATCAAGTTTGGAATCTAATGGAAATCCTTTGCAATAAACAGTCCTGTTGGTGAGTTCCTGCCGACTGTTTTCATTTATTTCTGGGAGTGGGACTGAAGGCGAGCGCCTGATCTTTGTGCTATCTTCATTAACCTGAATTCAAATAAAATAATTATCAAACAACACAAAAACCAAAAAGCCGGATTATTAAAATTATATATAGTCATAACATATCAAAATAAATTTTTTTTAAGGATATATTTTTCACTTTCAACTTTTGCACACCCTTACTGTAAAGTTGATGGTTGGGTGCTGGTTCAACAAACAAACAATAAATTCTATCTGGCGACCTCTGGACAACGGCAATATTGCGTACCTGTCTAAGCTAAAAATCACAATTAATTACGGTTTTTAGTTGAGACGAAAAAAAGTTAATGGCACGAGAGGGATTCGAACCCATGACCTTCGGCTAGATATGCCGCTGCTCTACCACCTGAGCTATCGTGACCTCGATCCACTCAGACATCAACTCCCCATCTCAACCTCACCTTACGAATTTTCCCTCCTCTTGCCATATTTCAACTCAACTAACAACCGTAATTAATAAGAATAAGCTAAAAATATTTAATAGACAGCAGATCTATTTATGCTACGGCGCTCAGGTTTGTGGAGGAGAGATGTTTAGACAGGTAGAATGGTTTCTGCCCTCTTTCATGAGGCCTCAGTACACCCCCACAGCTTTCCTCTATGCTGAGACAGGTCTCCTGCCAATTGTTCTTTACACTGTGAAACTACACTTCGACTACATAATAAAATTTTTTATCCCTACCAAAGATTCTAGCCAAGCAGATTGTAAATAAGGAAATGTATTGGTTTAAGGAAATAAAAAGGCGTATCATACAATTTAATTTGGACCTGTCCTTAAACCGGAACAATATCGACAGAGTTGAGGGAGGGTTTGAGACTAGTTATGCGGACCATTTGTGACAATATAAAGAGACAATATTACACAACTTTGGCCAATTTGGACAGTTTCCCACTTCATAGAGAGCTTCTTTTCAAATCCCCAAATTATCTAATGGATCTCTCGCTACCATTAGATAGCATGTGGTGGATAATTAAATGTCAGGGGGGATCTATTAACTTAAACTACAAACACGTCAAACAGCAAGATATTAACTGCGAACATTGTAGTGGTACAGAGCGGGAGGATTTGTTCCATTTCTTGGCAACTTGCCCAGCACTGAATGCTGCCAAGAAGCACTATTTTGCTAGGGAAACCCTGCCTATCGAAATGCTGCTAAAATATATTAATGGCAAGGATTGGGCTATATTGGTAAACTTCTGCAAAGAAGCTTATTCTCTTAGAACTAGAATCAGAGGCCTCTCGTGAGGGTGCAAGCGGCTTCTTTTGATTTGATTGATGATAGGTGAAAAGCTCATCTTCGACCTTAATATTACATTTTAAGGACTTATTGTTAGTTTTGTCTTTTACTATCATCTCTTGTGGTAGATAATATACTTCATTATTATTTATTAGTCGGATATCGTCATATGCGGTCTGGGGTGTGATGTAGGTATCAGAAAAACATATTCTTTATCTTTATATTATTATTTATTTTTACTTTTATTATTTCCATTTACTTTACTTTAGTTTAGTTATTATCGAGTTATGTGCATTATAGCTAATAAAAAAAGAGATGTATTTATTTGAGATAATGTTAGCTATTATTTTATAATTATGCTGTATTATTACATTACTGAAATTTTTGAAAAAAGTTTGCATTCCTTTTGTAAATACTAATTATGATTACTTGCACATAAGAGAGATTTTAGTTATATAAATTTATGTGCTAGACTCCCTCAGACGGTTTTAAACCATGAGGAATATCTTTCTTGTTTTGTAATGTATAATGCTGATCTGTAAACTTTGTATGTGTATTTAACAATAAAGACATATAGTAGTAATTACCAGTATATGCTGAGTCTAGAACAAGATAGTCTGATACATTTATTTTGTACTGACCTTTACACAAAGCATACAATTAAGTGTGTTTTAATATTAAAGCATTAAAATATTGGCATAAAATTTTAATAAATTAATGGTTTAACACATTCACTGAGGATGAAGCTATGCTGGCGTCCTGAGTCAGTTGTTTGATCAGGCAAATGAGGCCACAATGGCATGAAGGTCTCAACTATTTCAACAAGATTAGCAATAAACATGTTAAATGAAATAAAGTTACCAAAATATTATGTGCAACAAATCTTTTTAGATTGGGGGCAAAAAAAAATAAAAAAATAAAATAAAATAAAATAAATAAATAAATAAATAGTAATGCTTTCTAAGGAAAACTCAGTTAACTCAAAGGATGATCGGCGAGTTGGGTATTTTGAGTCGAGTTAACCAGTGGGGATGAGATAATGAGCATCAAATGACCGAGAAAAGAGTTGACTGATCATTTGCTACCTCACTAACGCCATTATATTGGTCTGCTATTAACTGCCTCCTCTGAACGAGGCTCAGCAATGATAGATAAGACTAAATTGATAGAACCAAATTACAGAAACAATAATTTCTACATGAATTCTGTATGGCGATGAATCTGTAATTTGTTCATTACTCATCACTTTTGACCTGCTTATCCTTGCTGGTTGTGTGTTTTGACATTTGCAATATTCTGTGTTATTTATTGAAAATGTTATTTCTGACTGTTTTGTACTTCAAGAATATGAAAAAATGTGCCTGACAAACAAAGCCCAGATAATTAAAGATGATCTATCATGCTGAAACTTCATCACCTCAATCTCTCACAATTTATATTTAGAATTATGACCAATTGTTTTTCACAGAGTACCAAAGTGGCTGAGTGGTATTATATTACCATGCTACTGCTAACATACATTGGCCCTGTGTTCAGCCTATGACTTGACTGTGAGTAGTATGAAGAATGTATTGTAAAGTGGTTTTGAACCTGTCCACAAAACTCTTATACAGCCCCTCGATAGGTGGACTGTCCTTGTCCTAAGAATAAGGCAATATACCAAAAAACAAAAGAAGTTTTTTGTTTTTTAGATTTTTATAATACTGAACAGTTAACTAATTATAAATGTACTCTGGTCAACGATAAGTTTTGCATTTTTGGGGGCATGAAACCCAATCTGTAACTGTTACTTTTTAAAAATTAATAAACAATCCGCTTACCTCCATCAGACCTGTTTGCGACTTTTTTAATGCTGAAACAATTACTTCCGATTCCTTGGTTAAATTTGCTAGCCTGTTGAACTTCAGCATCGTCTCAAGGGGAATCCAGCCTTCATCAACCTTGATCTGCTCTTGCATGAACTTATCTCGTACCAAGTTTATATCACCAAAATAATACTAAAAATGTAAAGAACCGGTTCAAGCACCATTTCTCAATATAATGAAATATATACACTACTACGTCGACACAAACCTCAACCTGCTTTATTATTTTATTATCCAGGTCTGAAATGCTTTTGACCAGGGAATCTTTATCCTCGACATTCGTGCCGGCGTCTTTCTCAGTTTCGTCTACCATTTTCACCTGGAAAAATGTTCAAAAACCATGCCTCAACAACGTGCGCTCAATGTACACAATATACCGGTTTGGACAAAGTGAAAAAGGTAAAGTAGGCCAAACCGGATAGCAATTAAAATATGAATAATTACCTTCAAATAATACGATCAATTTTATAATTAAAAGCACGACAACAAAATCAACAGTCAAACAAGAAAATGTGCCGCGTATGTACAGCTCAAATAGGTTAGCAGTTCCGAGAATCAATACGGGAAAGTTTCAAATGTAGGTTCGATATTTTAATCGACCATCATCGTGATATCGAAAATCGACTATGAATGTTGATTGTAGACGTAGATGTCGATTCTCAACGCAGCTAAAAAATAAGACGGAGATATAACCAATTGGAAAGGAAAACAACTTAACAAACAATACGCCATCAGAGTCAAGAAATGTTGCCCGTACATCAGCCCAGCCATTTTCGGCTCAGCTATTCATCAACATTTTAAAACTATAAATTAATTATTTAAAAGAATGACACATATGAATATTCAAGTATGCATCATGAAATTAAGAATTGAATTTACAGAGAATGTGAAGAAAAAACTACTGGTACTTAAAATTTTGAAATTTACTAGAAATAATATTTGGTGGTATATATATATAGCCAAAAACAAGTGAAAAAAGGTGGGAGAAGCTTTTTCTCAAAATTAAGAAGTTATATTTTTAAGTGCACCAATTTTTTATGAGTAAATGCAACGGATACATATAGGATGTGAAAAACTGAAATTACACAATTCAAAAAAATATTTTTTTATATTCAATCAAAGTATTTTTACGCATAGCACGGAAGAATTACACAATTACGCAGAAAACAAACACTTTAAGTGAGTAGAAATAATTTGATTGAATATAAAAAATTTTTTCTTTGTATAAATTCACTTTTTTCCACATGCTGCATGTATTTATTAAATTTAAACAAGATAAATTCCATTCCCTGAATATGATGTCAATAAAAATAGAAACCTAGGCGCAATAAAGAAAAAGGTTTTTTGAAACGTGTCACACAAGACAGCATCTCACAATTTTCAAATAATCGTCGGCTAACAGTCACTTAATTCCACATTTCTATGCATGATTTATTATTTAGAAATTACATTATTAAAAGAAAATCAGCCTCCCAGGACATGTTGGAGTGAAGGGTCATAATAATTAAAAAATCAAACGATTAAGGTTCGCTCATAGATTAACTTGTTAATTAATTGGTCTTGGGAAAGGGTATCGTATTCAAGGCAGAGCATGCTGATTTCATTTAAGATTGTACTTTGTGCTTTGTTAGCGACAGCTTAGTATATTCTTTAGTTAAAATTAACAGTATAACAATAGTAGAAATTAGTAAGTTAGTAGTATAAGTTAGTAGAAATATTTAAAAAAAAAAAAAACAGACACACATCTTCATGCAAGAACCTAGCATATTTTATGTTGACAGTCTGAACTAAAAATCAACATTTAATAACTTTTGAGAAAGGGTACCGTAGCCTAGGCAGAGTATGCAGATTTCGTTTAAGATTGTACATTGTGCATGGTAGTGATAGTTTATTTTTAGTATAATTTTTAATTCAAGTTAACAATATAACAAAAATTAGTAAAAATATTTTTTAAAAAATAGACACACAACTCCAAGCAAGAACCTAACTTAATATATCTTCCATGTCTAAACTGAAAATAAACTTTTAATAACTAAAAAAAAAAAAAAATTAAAGTTGGCTCATAGTTTAAGTTGTCAATTAATTTGTTTTGAGAAAGGGTACCATAGCCTAGGTAGAACATGCAGATTTCATTTAAAGTTGTGTATTGTTGTCAATAATTCAGTACAATATTCAATTAAAATAAATAATAAAACAAAAATTAGTAAAATTATTTTTAAAAAAACACATTGGCCACCCAATTCGATGCAACGACCTAGCTCATTCTGTCTTTGCATGGTGCAAACTAAAAATTAACATGTAATCAATTAAAAAATTAAAACTAAATATGTAAATGTTGTAGTTCAAACTGTAAAAATAATGAACAATAAATAAATCAATATAATTCAGCTGGTTGTTTATTATATTTTTTTAAAACGTAAATAGGGAACGTTGGCTTAAGTGTGTCTTATATTATATTGTTTTATTCATTTTCTGCAAAAACATTACTTTTACGTGTATTATTTTGTTTACTTGCGTTTTGATAATTTTTTTTTTAATTTTCATTGGTGGCAGATTGTAAAAATTGTCAGTTGAGCGTGACGTAATTGAGCGGAGTAGACGTAGATGTAGCAGAAAGAGATAGCTTCTAACCTTGGGGTTGGAGGCCCGTCGTGCGAGACGGAATCGGAAAATCGATGGCCCTTTCTTTTTAATGGCTGTCAGGCCATTCAACGGGTCTCCTTTTCTGCTCTTCTTCCTCGGCTTCTCCATTCCAACAAACTGTTCAAAATAAGTAACACACGATAACACAACCAAGACATGAAGATTTGGACGTCAGAGCACACTTTCAAGTGAGTATTACAAACATTCCAAACAGCATTTTACATTTTACCATAGAATTATAACCTCCCAAATTATAATAATTATAACTTACTTATATTTAAATTTATAATATTTTAATATGATGCAATGTACCTTTCCTTAACATCAGGCACTACTTGTTCCAATATTAACAAATCGTCTAATGGAAAGTTACTTTGATCTCGCTCCAAAGTTTGCAAGGTTGATTTTTTAATGCAATTAGAATTTCTCAATAATGAAACTCGAAAGACTACGCACAGTCGTGAATTTTTGCAAAGCTATTAAAAGTGAATATATCATTGTTATGATACATCAAAGAAGCAAGTGTTGCTCTGCCAAAATGTTGGAGAGTATTTATAGAAGATATGGTTTATATGATAGATGTAGATTAGATGTTGTAGTGTTGTCTGAGTCGAGGTATATAGCATGTTGTGCCTTTTAAGAGCTTTGTACACACTGTTCTGTGCTTATAACACACTGGTGCGTGTTAGTTCATCAAAGAGCTTGATTAGTAGGTATCGTCTCAATGTTTTTTTCTTCTATTGTTATATTGGGTTGTTTCACATGAAATGTCTGATCTTATAATTTTAGAAATTCAGAGAGGATATAGCAATTTCCTGTTTACTTCCAATTACATATTTACATATTGTAATTAACCAGTTATTAATACTCCACTTTTGTTTATAATGATAAGCTCCCTAATTCATTACACACTTTTTTATTATACCTCCAAATATGTTCATGGAAACACAGAGTTTTCGTGTAATATTCCTTTACAAGTTTAAAATTGGTCCTTCAGCATCTGAGGCTGCAAGAAACATCAGTAAGGCATTTGGGGATGTCGCGGTAGCTGAGTGGTTAAGGCGTTGGACTCTGGGCTAGTAGATCCCTTTTGCAAAGAAATACAAAATTGACTTAAATTTGTTGTCAAAATGATAGCTCTGGCCGAGTGGTGTCCTGTGAAAGACAGTTTCAATACTATCATAGACTACCCATTTATATTTTTTGTTCAAAGCAATAAATATAAATTGTGTAAGGTACAGCATTTTAAAAAAACAATTCATGTTTAACATTGAAAGTCAAATGATTTCATGTAAGTAATTAATTCATCAGGTAAATAATTCAATGCTTGCGTTTTCAAGTTTTATCTGGTCTTTCTGATACTCAGTTAAAAATGCCAGTTTGATAGGTTGTCATGCACAATAATAATTGTGTTGATTATTTGCATATATTACACAATAATGAATAATCCATTATGACTGCGTCTATGGTATAATTTGAATTTTTAAACTTTGTTTTATTAGGAGTTTAATATTTCAACTGAAAGTTTGTACATCTCTGTTTGAGTACTGTTAAAGACAGTTCCACAACCATTGTAGACAATTTATGATGATGTATCTAATGATTTAATACTTGCAAAAAGTAGTTTTGAATTAGCAATTTCACTTGTTTTACGTTGAAATTCAAAATTCTTCAAGGAACAGTTTTTTATAGTAATTAATGGTTAAAGGCTAATGCATTAAGTGAAGCCAGAAAAAAAGTAAATAATGAGTACCAAAAGAGGAATAAAAGGTTTTTGAGGTTCTTTCTGTGTTTTTAGAAAATAATATAAACGTGCATTTTTTTTTAATCTGAACAAAAAGGGGCATTTCATGTGTTAATTAAAGTTGAAGGCATGTTCAAAATTATCTAAGATGTTTCATTTTTGTTGAATATAATAATAACATCAGCTATATAATAATTAATAAAATTTAAGATAAGAAAAGGTCTTTTATTAAATTAATTAATTAATTAATGTGCACCAGGGGATAAAAAATTAATAAATGCTCCAATTAGAACTATAATAAAATAATAGTTTTATGTGAGATTTCTGATTCTTCTATTTTAATCTACTTATCTTCACTTGTCTGTTGCTCTAATCAGAAAATCTGTTTTTAAAAATAAAATGGTCTTAATTGTATTTGTTATATTAATTTTTTTAGCCATCCTTGGGAAACAGTTGCACAAGCAGCATGGAGAAAATATCCAAATCCGATGAATCCAGCAGTAATAGGAACCGATGTAGTTGACAGACGGGTAGTGAATGGAGTACTTCATACTCACAGATTGGTCAGCTCCAAATGGGGACTACCAAAATGGGTCCAAACGGTAATCAAAACATTTCATCTATGTCTAGTCTCTGGTTAAGATTAACGATGTTAGACAATGAATCACTGTTGTAAAAACAATTAAATTAATTTAAAAATGCTACTTTGACAGATATGATTTGTTTTATCACAAGGGCATTGATACAGATAGAAGAAAGTATTTTAAATGAAGTTCCATTTGCTAAAGGTCATTGATATTCAGCCAACACTTTTAAAAACTTTTATGTAGTGTTATGTCATATATTGGCAGTGGAATTTTTTTTCTTGTAAATTTTTAATTGGAACCATTATCAATGAAAAACATTTGCTTATGTTACTATGTCTAATACTCCCAGGATAACATAAATACTTGACTTTCTATGTTCATATTGTAAAATGCATGCAGGTTTAAAATATAGAAACAGTAAATATATAAAGTTAACATAGTATTTTATATTATTTGAAGAATTCGAAGAGAACCCTGTAGTAATTATTTTTTATGGGAGCTGTTTTACTTTCCTTAGTTTTTTAATTAATGTATTGAGTTAACCTTTTTGGGACTATTGATGAGATCTCAGGATTGTACATGCCCAGCTTCTGTGATGAATCATCACACCTTTTTTCTTCATCTTCTTTTGCCTGTTAGGAGCACTTGATGGACATTCCAGACATCAATTGGTTTGAGATTGTATCCAATGTGTCAGACAGACATCGCGGTACTTAATTAGTGCCTAGTCTGTTGTAAAGAATGTTTGCAGTTTCATATAGTCAGTCCCCATTTCTAAGAATGAGTGTCTGATTTGTTTTTTGGTTATTATGTTTTAAAGTACGTAATGAAAACTTTTTGAATCACATAATTTGCAATTAAATACAGCTTAGTTTTTATTTTTCTCCTTATTACCAAATTATTCAGTTGTAACGTGTAATATCACATTTTGAAATAGAAAAAAAGGAACAAGAGAGTGATTCAAAGTGAAATAATTTAGGCTGGGAGTCCCAGCGGCTGGGGGTACAGGCAGAGGAACATGTTTTAACATCCAAAATCAATCCTGAAAAGATTAATATGTAGTCATTTCTGTACAAACGTTTAGGATGTAGAAAAGTGAATTTATACAATGCAAAATATAGTTTATATTCAATCAAATTATTTCTACTCACTCAAAGTGTTTGTCTTCTGTGTACTTGTGCCATTCTTGCGTATCGTGTTGAGAGTGCCAGTGAGATTTTGCTGTTTATGTTTATATATGTTGGATTTTGAAGGGGTAGGGAAGGAAGGTATAGACAACCTATACAGGGTGACTTGCTACTCGTGCTACAAACTTCACCAGTAGATTCTTGACCCTAAAATGAACAAAAAAGTTCATATTGACCATGGTCCGATTCTCAACCATTTCAGAGTAATTTCGCTTTTTATCGATTTTGAAAGATATCACGTCCTGGCGTCGGAAAATCGTGATATCTTTTAATCTAAACATTTCTCTGAAAATTTAATAGCACCGTTGAAATTCCCGTTAATTTTTCAATAAGAAGATGACGGTGGCAAAATGTTTGGGCTAATTTTTTGTGTTTTATTTCAGCCAGAACTACAAAAAGAGTGGAAAATTGTGTAAATCGGAAAGTGTATAAAGTAATCCAGAGTTTCTAATTTTAGTCTCAGAAGGCAGCAAATTTGAGGAAAACTACCTGATTTAATAACGCTTCCAACGCACTCGTCATTTTCTTATTTAGTGGTTGTGAGACCAAGATGTCGATGACAAAAAGAGAAAAACTGTAAAAACCACAAAAAGTTTTTTCACTTTGTTTTTCTCTCAAAATCATAATTCCATTGAAATTTTTTAATTTAATTTAATGCCCATTTAGTATGTAATGCTTAAGAAGTTTACAAACAGCTAGAAGGTCAAGGAAGAAAGACCCAATAAGTCTTTTATTTACACAGTTGGAATTAGGATTAATACCTAATAAGATAATGGTGTTTACTCACAACGAATGAAAAGATTTGAATTTTGTTCATTGTCTAAAGTGTACTCGTGCAGTTAACAAAATTTGTGATAATGTTTACATTTTCGTATGAAGAGTATGCAGATATGCATCATGTTTATGGTTTCTGCGGTTGTAGCGCGAGAGCAGCGCGTCAAGAATATGGAGTTAGGTATCCTCACCGACGTTTACCTAGTATCGGTGTTTTCATTAGGCTCCACGAATGTCTCCGTAGAACAGGTAGATTCCCCACAAATTTACGCGAATTAGGTAATCAGCAAACTGATGTTGGTTTGGAACAAACGGTGATCGATCGGGTAATGGCTCAACCAGATATCAGCACACGAGACCTCGCGAGAGCATTCGGGATCTCCCAGTTCAAGGTGTGTGAAATTTTGAAAAAGGAAAAACTATATCCCTACCACGTTCAAAAGAAAAAGAAAAAGTTCAAGTATTGCATACTGGTGACAATTATCGTAGGAAGGAATTTTGTTGCTGGCTTGTACAATCTGACACTGAGGAATATCACTTCTTTCATCGAATTTTGTGGTCAGATGAATCAAATTTCACCCGAGACGGAGTATTTAACACCCATAATCTGCACCAATACTCCCATCAAAACCCACATGCAAGTCGTCAGCAACATTCCCAAAGACGTTTTTCAATCAATGTTTGGGCGGGAGTTATTGGAAATGTCCTCATCGGTCCCTACTTAGATTTTCCGGCAAGATTAACTGGCCCAATTTATTTAAATTTTATCCAAAACATGCTGCCCACCTTGCTGGAGGACCTTCCTTTACAATTGAGACGAAACATAATTTTTCAGCACGATGGTGCGCCTCCACATTCCTCTAGATTAGTTCAGGCGTATTTGAATCGAACATTCGAAACATGGATCGGCCGTGGTGGGACAGTTCCATGGCCACCAAGATCTCCTGATCTTAACCCCATGGATTACTTCGTCTGGGGATATCTCAAGGAACTAGTCTATCGCACTGAAGTGACAAACGTCGACGATTTGAGAGCAAGGAACTTCACCGCTGCTGAAAAACTTAAACGTGTTCTCAGTTTTGGTGTGACAGTTGGAAGTATGAGAAAACGGGCACGTTTGTGTATTTCGGAGAACGGTTTTCAATTTGAACAAAAACTAAAATGAATAAAAATAAATGAATTTTAAAAATTATTGGTGAGTTTCTATGTATATGTTTTTTCCAATCTAAAAAGTTGAACTCTCAAACATTAGCAATCCTTGAACCACCATTTTTTCTCTTTTTGTCATCGACATCTTGGTCTCACAACCACTAAATAAGAAAATGACGAGTGCGTTAGAAGCGTTATTAAATCAGGTAGTTTTCCTCAAATTTGCTGCCTTCTGAGACTAAAATTAGAAACTCTGGATTACTTTATACACTTTCCGATTTACACAATTTTCCACTCTTTTTGTAATTCTGGCTGAAATAAAACACAAAAAATTAGCGCAAACATTTTGCCACCGTCAACTTCTTATTGAAAAATTAACGGGAATTTCAACGGTGCTATTAGATTTTCAGAGAAATATTTAGATTAAAAGATATCACGATTTTCCGACCCCAGGACGTGATATCTTTCAAAATCGATAAAAAGCGAAATTACTCTGAAATGGTTGAGAATCGGACCATGGTCAATATGAACTTTTTTGTTCATTTTAGGGTGAAGAATCTACTGGAGAAGTTTGTAGCACGAGTAGCAATTCACCCTGTATAAACATAAAACAGGAAAATTTCACTTTGAGTGAGTAGAAATACTTTGATTGAATATAAAATATATTTTGCATTGTATAAATTCACTTTTCCACATCCAAAATGTGTTTGTTAAATGTAATCATTGCTTGTAATTCCCACGCCCTGAAGATGATCTCAATAATAAAGATCATAACGTTGGCACGATAAAGCAAATGTTTTTCTGAAATCTACATCACACCAGACCACATCTCATGATATCTGAATAATTATCGTTCAATGGTCTACTAATCTCTACACAAAAGACATATCTATAGTTTTGTGCTAGTCTTGTCCATTATATTTATTGTTTTAAGTAGTGATTGAATTGTTTATTTTTGATCATGTTGTAGCTAATTGGTCCAGCTAACATTTGCTATGCTAGTGAGCTTTCTGAAGTAAATCCACAAGCAAAAATCATGACATTAAAAACTCGAAATGTATGTAAATTTTTTTTTTTTTTTAATTTGTACGAGCACTATTGCATTATTTATTTAATTGTTGATTTGTTTGTAGCTCACATTTGGCAAATATGTTGCTGTAGATGAAATGTTGAAGTATGAACCTCACCCAAATGATAAAGGAAAAACATTGCTCAGGCAGGAAGCAATTGTCACAGTACAAGGTGTACCTCTTAACAATTACATGGAAGATCTTCTTACTTCTACAATAATGTCTAATGCTGGAAAAGTAATTGTCTTAGCACTTGTCGTTAAATTTCTGTATTCATGTATTTTATTTTACAGGGAAGGCAAGCGATTGAATGGGTTATAGACAAAATAAACACAGAGGTCATCGAAATCAGGAACAATGCTGTCAAAAGTACAGATGAAATTATAACTCATACTAAGAAATCTTTGGATGGTATAACATCGACTGCCAGAAAATCTATGGATGAATTGTCAAATGCTGCAAAAAAGTCTTTTGACGATTTCAACCACCTAAGGAGTAAATCAATTCCAACAAGTAAAGATGTACCAGAAATATAGCCTTAAATTAATCTTGAAAAAAATGGAGAAAAAGTATTACCAAATATCTCAAAATGCGTACATTATGCATTAAAATGAAAAATATATTTTAAAATAATTCTGCCAATATCGGTGGCATGATTAAATAGTAAATATTGTGATAGTAATTGATATCTTCATTTTTATTTTGATGACTTTTCACCTAATTTATTGTAAAATACTGAATGTACATAACAAATTTATATTTGCTGTTCTAGGATTCTAGATTTTGTTGTTTTATTTTTATTGTTGTAAAAATAATATTTATTTACTTCAAAGTCACTAAAAGTGTAAATGTGTACATACATAAATTCAAAATGGACAAATTCTAGGTGCAAGTCAGTTAATTACATTCCTTTTGAATTTGATTAAAATGATTTGTATGGATGTCGTAGATTCCATAAACTAAGTCAATTTTCCTTATTTATATTATATAAAAATGTAAAATTTACTTTACAGCACTAAATATATGTGCGGGTTGTACTGAATGTATAATTTTTATTACTTGAAGCAAGATTGATGTATTTAAGGTTCAAAAATGCACTGTGTGGTACAGGATTTTTAAATACATTGACTCGAATCAATTAAAATTTTGTAAACAGAAGTGAAATTAAAAGAAAAAAGAGGCACCTTTACTGATTTGAGCAATAACAAATGGTTGTTTCTTTTAATTTTCCTTTCTTTCATTAAAATTTAATCCTCAAACTTTTGGATGTTTTCAAAAACATAACTAAGGTAGTTGTATCCTAAGATTGGACACATCAAACATGTTCAAACAAATCTAATTTCAGAATACTTCCGACTTTTCCCTTTAAGCCTTTAAAATGTAAACCTTTTTGATTGACCTTATTTTACAAATGTGGTTCCTATTTAAATAATTCATGAAATTAGCAATT
The DNA here is from genome assembly GCA_039619505.1 of Cimex hemipterus. Classification (NCBI taxonomy): domain Eukaryota; kingdom Metazoa; phylum Arthropoda; class Insecta; order Hemiptera; family Cimicidae; genus Cimex; species Cimex hemipterus. Next base: position 39,333,366 of record CM077099.1, read on the forward strand.
AAAAATAGAATGGTTTTTGCATACCATTTGAGAAATACTAAATTTGATTACCATACTATTTTTTATGTATTTATTTTACAAGAATAATTGGATTACCTAAAAAAAATTGTGACACATTTTATTTATTTCATTTTTACACCTAAATAATAAAACAAAAAATCTGTATTGAAATTGAAATTTATTATTCACTATTTTTGTCGCCCATTCGATCAATTAATGTATGACAATTACGGTTTTTAATTGAACTAGTTTCAGTTCAACTAAAAACCGTAATTCATTGTATTATATTAATTGGTCGAACAGACCACAAAAATAGTGAATAATGATTTAAAAATGAAGTACACTTCACTAAGGCTCTCTGTCTCCATTTTGTTGTCGAGAATCCAAACCAATTACACGACATTTGAAATATGGTAAAAGGAGGGAAAACTCGTAAGGTGAGGTTGAGATGGGGAGTTGATGTCCGAGTGGATCGAGGTCATGATAGCTCAGGTGGTAATGCAGCGGTGTATCTAGCCGAAGGTCGTGGGTTCGAATCCCTCTCGTGCCATTAACTTTTTTTCATCTCGATAATAATTATTATTAATTTGTTTATAATTATTAACTTTCATAATCCTCAGGGAATTTTATGATGAGAGAAGAATTTTTTTAAAGATAGATTCTCTTGACATGAATTGCAAAAGTGAATTATGTTGAGAGACATGGTTGTAGAAATCCTTCAACCTGATGAGCTAATGACGCAAAATCTGGATCGTTGGAAAACAACTTACTGTGAGTAGGAATTATCTTTTTAAAAAAGGATTGAACACTGCACTCTCTCCATCATTCATCATTTCTAATAAAGAATTTTTCCCCTTATTCATCCAAAATATTGGTTAACACAAGGCAAAAATGTACTTGTCTGGTATGTAGAGAAAAGTTGGTCAATATAAACCACTTATTCGAAGGGTTTAATTTCTTGGTACTGTATAGAGGGTGTGTAGGAAAGCAACTCAGTATGAGAACTGTGCTTAAGCATAGTAGTGATTTATCTAAGTCTCCTGTTCCACTTTTTGGAGGGTTGTTTTATTGTATACAGAATTGCTAGTTTTGTGTCCCCAGTGTCTGTTGAGAGTGAGTGTATTTATTGAAATAAATGTGTTGTGTGAATGGCACAATATAGAGCACCCCATATCCTCTCAATTAGGTAGGTCAGTAATAGGTCTAATAGTTGATGGAGGAATTACTCCACCAACCTGAGTGAATGAGATGTAAAAAAGAAAGAATGCGTTTAAGAGGGAGGATGGAGTGGGTTTAGGAACTGATTGTGCTGGAGGTTGAAATAGCAGCTGTTGATGGAGTAAACCCAATGCAGTTGCATGGATAAGATAGTCTGATCGGACCAGAGTGGGCGATTCACAACGCCAGCCGTTATTGTAAATTAAATAAAAGCTGAAATTGCAAGTGTGTATGGATTAAATGCTGGTGTAAATTTGAGATTATAAAATCTATAATCATCCATTGTTTTCATAAGATGAAACTGTGGATACTAAATTCTAACAAAATGCATAAGTCAAATCTCATACTGAATATGGTATGAATTTCTATTTAAGTTAAAGTTATTTATCTAAGTTATCTATTAAGTTAAAATTATTTTATTTTTATTGTTATTATTTTAGATAGATTATTTTAGATTTATACAATCAACCTAAATGTACGAAAAAAGAGGAAATTTTGATGTATTAATTGCAAACGCCTTAATTCAGCGACTTAGGGGAACATCCTAATTCATATAATTTACAATGGGAATGTTGATGAGAGTGAGTGAGAGTATGAAAGGGAAACAGGAAATCTTGGGGAGCAAAACCCCCTCCCAAATCCATTTAATGTCAGCCGAAGCCCTCTTCTTCCATTCCAGCTGGGGAAGTAGACCATTATCTTCATCAAAAACTACTCTCAACGATGAATCTGTGTCTAATATTTTTTTCATTTGCATTTCTTTTTATCATCACAGTTCCCTCATCTAATGTATGTACAATAACTATTCATTTTTAGTGTTTTTATTTTAATATTAATAATGCCATGTACTTTAAGTTAATCATCAGAATCAAAATTAGGGACATAATAATCAATATACATTTCTTTTTTAACAAATAATTTTGACAAATTCATTATTTATATACTGTTTATATTTATTTAAGTATTTATTTCATTTTTGTAACAGGAAACTATTAGAATTCATATTTATTATTTGCTTTTTTAAAGTAAAACCTATATATTTTTTCTGCAATATAATAATATTATTCATAATTGTCAATAAATTTAAAATGCAAAGTTTTGAAGTCAATACCTCCTACATTACGATATTAGAATATATTACCATTTTAGAAAGAACATTGATCTCCCTTGGTGAAGAGAAAAGTCATTAATCTTAAGAAAGCATTAACTTTCACTTACATATCAGTTACTCTCTTTTGAATTTAAAAACTAAACTGACTATTTTTTCTTTGATAATAATAATTTCTATTAATTTTTTTTTTTAATAATTGAAATAGTTAATATGGTCAATTTCACCACTAAAAATGTATTGATTTATAATAATAATTTCATATAATTATTCTTTTTATGTAAGGTCTTGGTTGAAATGAAAAAAATTAGTGTCATGAGCCAGATTCGAACCTTTGGCTCAATGTCACGATAGTTCAAGTGGTAGAGCAGTGGCATATTTGGGTTCAAATCCTGCTCATGACACTAATTTTTCATTTAAACCAAGACCTTACATCAAAAGAATAATTAATTGAAAGAAGTCATTTGTCAATCTGACCACTAAACAAATGGAAATAATACTAATAATGAAACGAGTCAAACTTCTTTTGTTGTGATAGTTATTATTGATTTTTGTTTGTATAACCGAATTACAGTAATTTTAAGGCTTCTTTACAAACTAATACTACTTTATAATACTTCCTCTTATTTTTTATTTATTTTTTTTTATTTTATTTTTTTTTTAACAGGGCCAAAAACTCAAGGTGACTAAACAAGTATATTTTGACATCTCCATCGGAGGGAAGGATGCAGGAAGAGTTGTAATCGGGCTGTTTGGCGATGATGTGCCAAAAACTGTTGACAATTTCTTTCAGATTGCTACAAAAGGGGTCAACGGAAAAACTTACGCCGGTTCAAGGTTTCATAGGGTTATTAAGAAATTCATGATCCAAGGTTGTTGTCAGTGTTTATATATATAAACAAAATGACTGGTGAAGCATGAAATTTTTAGGAGGTGATATTCTAAAAGGTGATGGAACAGGATCGGTCAGCATTTATGGAAATTCTTTTCCTGATGAGAACTTCAAATTCAAGCACACTGGGGCAGGATTTTTAAGCATGGCTAATAGCGGTAAATATACAGTTTCTTTGTGTTTTCAACATGTTAATTAATGCTTAACTTTCTTTTTTTAAAGGTCCCAATTCAAATGGCTCCCAATTTTTTATAACTGTTGCTAAAACTCCTTGGCTTGATGGTCATCATGTAGTTTTCGGAAAAGTATATATTATTTATTTTTATTTGTACGTTTTAAACAATTGTTTTATTTTATTAAAAATACATTTTTAGGTTGTTGAAGGCCAGAGAATTGTGCACACAATTGAAAATTTGAAAACTGACTTTGGCGACAAACCTGTACAAGAAGTTTTGATTAAAGCATGTGGTGAAGTCAAAACTGCTACTCCATTCTTCATTTCTGACGAGTAATTTATAACAACTTAAACATAGACTCTGTGATATATAAATATTGCAGTGAAACACGTTGTTTAAAATTATTAAAGTTTACCTTGTAGCTGTTTGTTCTTCTTATTTTCCTTTAAACACTTGTAAATATAAATAAAAATTTAATTATTATAAATTTATTGAATTTCCTTGCCAGCTTTATTTATTTATTTTTGTTAAATAGAGGTAAATATTGTTATGTTGAGTAGTGCATCTCCTTTTGACGGCTTTGTATCCCTCCATTTTTAATTATATCATACAATAAATTTGTCCTTTACAACTACTGCTTCTAATTTGCTTATATAATGCTAATGCTTATATAAAAAATTAAAATATGTTTACCACGTTTTCAGTTGGGAAACATTCTTGAAAGCATCTTTGGTCCCTCTTGGAATGTCATTCACAATTTTGGGGATTTTTCAATGGTTTATGTACAAATTGAAATTCGATTAAAAATTGTTCAAGCATATTTCGAACTAACTGTAATTATTGCTTAATTAATTATCTCAGTTTGAAATTATTTAATTCATTTAAAAAAATATTGTTATGAAAACTATGCGAATGTAAATGAAACAAAATGTTGTCATAAATAACACACATTAAAATGTCAAAACTTGAAATGCCTAAATAGAACATTTAAAACTCCACATTCTTTATTCCACTGTTGGGAATTTTTGTATAATAAACATTGTGTAATACAAATGGTAAAAGTAAACATACTTAATGTTTTTATAAATGCATTATGTTTTGTTAATTATAAATAAAATGGAACATCTCAAGTGGATTGATTACATTATTATACCCTTTTTAGTGAGTATAGTGTAAGGTAAATTTTCAATGGCAATATTTAATCAATGAAATAGAAACCTAAAAATGCAGAAGCAACAGTTCAAAGTCCAATTAATTTAAATTTAAAATGATTTAAAAACAGTTTTGATTAATAAAACAAATGTTTTTTAATTTTTTATTATACATTTGGATCAAAGATCCTTTTACAAGAGAGATTATAAATAATTTAAATAGCAAATAAAAATATTGATAAAATAATAAGAATCACAATAACAACAAATATTAATAATGACAACAATAACTATATATATTTTGTATACTATATAATATTTTATATGATAGAAGAATTAGATTTTATATAATACAACTATATTTATTTTAAAACATTCTATAAAATTAATCCCTTTAATTTATGTTTAAACGTATTAAAATTTAGATGAAAAAATCAATACTTTGATATATCTTATTTCCTTCCCTCATTATTTTATTTATTGGTGAATAAAATATACCGTTTATTTTACAAAAGGGTACACTGAACATAGAAGAATGCCTTTTAGCATGTATTGGGGCAGTGAAAGTAATAAAGGAATTGAGGTCAGCACAATTTAGTCACCCGTTGATTATATTGTAAAGAAATAATAAATAAAAAATGCCTTCTGTCAGCTAGTGCTGAAAGATTGTAGAGAGGAAAAGGCAGTTCTGAGGATAAAAGGCGAGGAAATCAAAAATGTTGGATTCTAATAAATTTATATTGAACTTTATCAAAAATTTCAGAGTGAGAAAAAAATGTGGATTTCATACAACAGTATAACATTCAAGGATAGGATGAATGAAAGTGTTGTACAATATCAATGGTGAATCGAGATTATGAAAATTATGAGTGTTTATTATATCAAAAGCCAGAGTTTTAAATTTTTTGAAAACTAATTTATTGTTATTATCGTTTTATTAATACCGATAAAATGTTTCTTCAATTGCAACTTCCTATCAAACAAGGTACCCAAGTCTTTGACTTAGATACTCTGTTTAGTGTCATATTATGGAGAGAATAATCATATAGAATGGCATAGGAAAACAATATACAACAACAATAAAGAAAATCATTGAACATTTAGTTGCATTTAAATAGTCAATTTGACAATGAATGAATTTCTGCAAAAGAAGAGGTTCATGTTAATTTTATAGAGAGAAATTTGTTAAAATCATCAGCATGTAACAGGTAGAAAGATGTGCTTAGTTATTATAATAAAATATTGTACCTCTGAAGAGGGCCCAGGAATATGGCCCAAAATGCATTATCCATTAAAATATATCAGATAAATGGTGTGTTTAGTAAAATATTAAAGTGTTTTTTACACATTTTTAATACCATATTAATTTAAATGAATAACCATTTTAAATTTAATGAATAACCATATAAAATTCTTTGAATTCTGCCTATTAGATTATGATAAGAGTAATTAATTCTGTGATAATGAATGAAGATAGAATTTATATTTCTAAAGTAATACTTCGAAGAAGGTTGATATTAATTTTCAAAAGTAATTCTGGGCATTCTCTTTCTGGATGAATGGGGAATTACAACCATGAACTAGGCTTTCAAGTAGTTTAGGTATAGAGGAAAGTGTAGCGATACCATGGTAATTTTCAATATTAAATCTGTCCTTTTTACAAATAGAAATAATTTGAGAGGTCTTCCGAATTGAAGGGAAAATTCCCACTACCTAATGAGATGTTAAAAGAAAATCAAAGGAAGAACTGAACCTTCAGCACAAGTTTTTAAGGCTCAGTTAGCAATATTGTCCTATTATTAGCCTTGAGCTGACAGTAAATTTAAATTTCAAATTTTGAAGAACTAAGCCTTCAGCCCAAGTTTTTAATACACAGTTAGGAAGATCAATAGCCATTAGTAAATTTCAATCCTAAATTGTTAGTTTTTAAAGCACAAAACTTTCTGATAAGAGAATATGGGGAAAGATTTATGGAGTCAGAATTATTATTTAATTTAGGAGTATTAAGAGAATATTTAGTATGATTTATTATAATGTAATTTGTGCTAATTAATTATTAGCGGATTGTTTTTAACCATCTCGTTTCAGACTTGTTTTTTTAAAAGTTTAAATATAATAGCAGGGATTTTCATTCTGGGTATTAAGTAAAAACCTTTTCTGTCGTCATGGTTTAAATCTTTCTAATTTTCCCGCCATGTTTATTAATACTCCCAACAAAAGTATAAATCTAAAGTAGACCATTATTTTCCAAAGTACTTGCATCAAATGTATGGACAAAAATCATTTGTAAATTCTTAGTGGTAAATTTTGAAAAGTGGTTTTAATTTTGTAAAATGTAGTATTTCTCCTTTTAACTCGTCGTCGGTCCGATGAAGGTCCCAATGGTTTTCACATTTCTATATTACATTCTTGACGGCATTTTGGCTCTGAGTCTTTGAGCTTGTGCTGTTTTCGTTTACGATTTGTTTACAAAGTCAATTGAATCTCGCTTACGTGCGATTTTCGGGTTGTGACCCTTACGCCATATCCTCCAAAGACCCAAATCCTGGCCCTTTTTCCACTCCGAGACAGTCGGAATGGTTTAACGCGATTTATTTTCGTCTGAGAGAACTTCTTCAGCTCAATCGCAATGTTCAGATCTACTTCGGCAGAGGAAAATCATTTCTCGGAGATGCAAATCGAGAAACGGAGGGAGAAGATGTCGCAGGCACCTGGCAAAGTTTTTATACCATTGGGCTTATTTCTATGAGGCTTAGGCGTTCCTTTCGTTATGGCTCCGAGACACTGCGAACAGCTTCCCGCTCAAAAGAAAAGAATGACACTAAACACTAGAGAATCGGATTTGATCAAAAGCGGCGAAATAATAATGGACGTTCACAAGAAAAAGTGGAAGTTGGGAAAGTCTATTGGCCTGGGTGCGTTCGGAGTTATCTATCTCGGTAAGTGATCTTCAACCCTTTTTCCCAGTTGTACTGTCATTCCATATAATTAACTAAAATCCGCTCCCATTCCTAAACAATACGTTGTTTTTAATTAATTTGTTGTTACCAATTAAGATAAATTGAAAGATGGGCAATAAATAACATTTCAGGAATTAACGTTTTTTTCAAAATGCCAATAAGCTTAACGAATTAAAAAGTATACTTGAGTTAAATATATCCACAAAGTGTTTAGTTCTGAAATAATTTATACAGGGTGTTCTTTTTAGATGGTTGAATTTCTCTTGAACCAGTGACGCTATCAAAAAAAGCAAAAAATACGTATTTAATATTTTTTAGTCTAACTACATTTTTTGTAGAAAAACTATACAGGGTTAGACTACTACTACATTACATTACACTAGTACTATAAGGGGCCAGTTTTTTCATGTACAATTTCATCTACAACATCCTGATGCATCATTTTAAAGGTTTTTTTTATGCTGAAAACTATGGTGCAATCTGATTTTAAATTGCTCAAAAATGACGTTATGGCAAAAAAGAACAGTCATTTGGTTTGCTGTTCATTTCATGTTCGAACTGCCGTCTTGTGTAAAGATGGAAAAATTTGCGTTTTTAACCACTTTCACCGTTGCTCAGAGTGATAGTTTCAGCAGAGATGGATTGACATGCATATTCTACGCTTTGTCCATTTCTTTAACTGAGGTTGCTGGATTATGTTTGGTGTAGATACTGTTTTTTAAATGGCCTCACAGAAAAGAGTCAAGTGGAATTAAATCGAGTGTCCAAGGAGACAAGCAGAGCAGACCTCGTCTGTCCTATTGATCTATCCCGGAAGTGATGATTCAAATCAAGTCTTACTTGAAAAGAGTTGTATGTGAGCCATCCATTAAGTTGAAGAATCACTATTTGTTGTTGTTGCAGAGGAACATCATCCAATAGTGTTGATAAAAACTTGATAAAAAAAAAAAAAAAATATTTTTGTAGAAGTAAGACTGAATTAATTTATTTCCGATAAGTCCACACCAAACTTTGATACTGTGAACTATCATGTATCAGATGATGGCAAGTGTACAAGATTCTCAGATTTCCCTCTGCCCACGTCTGAAAATTAACGTTTAAGTATACTATTAAAGGTGAACTTGGATTCATCAGTACATGGGATGTATGTAGGGTTTTCTTCAGCCTCTCAACTTGACATTTGTCATAATCGTCATAATCATCTGTACGATGACCATCATAATCGGAGTCCCAAAGTCCCTGAGCAAGTGGATACTGATATGGCTTAAAATTGTAAGTTCGGAGTACATCTCTAATTTTATTTTTTGAAAAACCTAAAACCCTTCCAATATTTCAGAGTGAGAGGAATTCGGATTTTTGCAATTATGCTGCCGGTTTCTGGATGATGGAATTGCAAATTATCCATATCTCCTCATATTGCAAGCATCACAAATAAAAGTTCTGGGTCGATCAGGAAATTTCTGGGGGTTGAACTCGACTAGATGATGTGCAAACCCACTAATATTAATAAAGCAAGTTGTGCTCTTCAGTTCATTTTGAAGGGAAACTGAATGTAATGATTAGGTAATAAAGTTATATAGGTTATATGTAATAAAGTAAATTTATTTACTTCTATAAATTAAAATTTGCTCTCATACAAGTTTTACAAATATAGACAGAATGTAAACAATAAAGGGAATTATTACTTTAGTGACGAAGGAAATTATTGGAATTAACAATGAAACAAAAAAAAGTTTTTTCATTCTTTTTGCCATGTTTTGACCAGTTGATTACACCATGGTTTTCAGTGTAAAAAATCCTTTAAAATGATGTGTAAGGATGTCATACATGAAATTTTGAAGTTGAACTGGTCTCTCTGTAATTGTTCTACAAAAAAGGTAAAAATATATTAAACACTTTTTTTAGAGCTGTCACTGGTTCTAAAAACGACACCCAACAGGTACCATATATGGATGTAAAAAATAAAAAAAAACTTTAAATTGTACAGTATTTAGGTTTATTCATATTTCGCACATCAATTTTTTTAAATAAGTCATTTAAAAGGAAAATGTTTATTACCCAATTACAAAAAAAAAAAAAAAAAAAAAAACCAACAGATATTGAATAAAGAACAAAAATAAATAAATAAACAGAAAATTCAAAAACAAATATAAATGTAAAATACTTTTTGTCCCTTTAATATATCCCACTTCTAGCACAATTCACGTCTGTTAAACACTTTTACATTGCTTTGAAATTACTGATAAAATCCTGACAAATTCTTTCTATTCATCAAGAACAATCGCTTCCAACTCTTCCAGGCTGTTTAGACCTAGAGCCATTTGACATTTAATTTTTAATCCTGCCAGTGTGAATCACTCTTTCATGGAACATCATGTAGACTATAGTTGCTAAACTTGTAGGGTTCTAACTCAACCCCACCTTATTACCCCCTCCTAAGGAAGTTGATATCTGACTGGATCGAGGTCACGATAGCTCAAGTGGTAGAGCAGCGGTGTATCTAGCTGAAGATCGTGGGTTCGAATCCCGCTTGTAACATTAACTTCATTAACTTTTTTTCATCTCAACTAAAAACCTTAATTAATTGTAATGTATGTATTAATTGTCCAAGCAGACCACGAAATTGGTGAATTTAATAATAGTAATAATGGTTCATTAATATATCATCATTATAATTTATTGTTATTCCTATAACTAACTTATTCCACAGAAGTTCAAATCCTTATTATTATTATTATTAATTTTTAAGGGCGTTTTAGCAGCTAAGGTCATTTCACACCCTCCAAATCCATGTTATTAACCGATTTATTCAATAGTTTTTTGGTTTGGTTTTTCAGTTACTGAAGATGGTGCTAAACAGGTGGGAGAATCAAAATACATTGCAAAAGTGGTAGGACCATTAAGAATATAATTAATAATAATTCTTTTAAATGATTTTGGTTGATAAAACTTCTTTTTGCTTTTAGGAGCCTCACTCAAATGGGCCTTTGTTTGTTGAAATGAATTTTTACCTCCGAGCTGCGAGACTTGAGTCAAGTTTGTATTAAAGTGCTGTATATTTATTCAAATAAACATTTTTTAAAAATACTATTCTCCAATAATTTTAGTTGAGAAATGGAAGGCAGATAACTGGATGAAGCATTTAGGAATGCCCCACATTCTAAGTTTTGGATCATGTGTTTACAAGGGGGCACGTATGAGATTTATCATAATGCCAAGATATGGTGACAGCATTGAAAAAATGTTTATAAAACACTCTAATAAATTTCACATAAAGACAGCAATGACCATTGCGATGCACACTATTGACATCTTAGAATATGTACACCACCAAGGATACATACATTCAGACATTAAAGGCTTGAATATCGTCCTGGGTGAAGGACCAGATCAAGCACCGTTGTATTTAGTTGATTATGGATTAGCAACAAAATACAAAGATAAAAATGGCTGTCATAATGATGGCAGCCCTGATGGAAGAAAAGCCGATGCAGGAACATTGGAATTTTCTTCTAGAGATGCTCATGTTGGAGGTAAATAATTGTTATCTGAATGTATTATTTTCAATTAAATCTCACTCAAACATTTTTTTTTTTCAGTGATATCAAGACGGAGTGATTTAGAATCGTTGGGTTTTAATTTAATCACTTGGCTTGGTGGATGTCTTCCCTGGATTAATCATTTATCAAATTCAGATTTAGTATTTAATTTAAAAAATAAGGCGATGGCCAATGTTCCAAAGTTTCTGTGTGACGCATTTTCTAAAAAGGCACCAAGTAAGTGAGTTTTATATTGGTTGATAGCATAAATTGTGATAATCCTTAACCTGCAATTTATTCTCAGTATGCCATTTACCGTAGTAGTGAAAAGTGTTATAGAAAATTTACATTATCAGTATAATTTTTAAATATGAAGTGTGGTTACCAACAACAAGAAAAACTATAATCTTACAATCAGTGAATACAAACAAACTAACATTAGTAATACAAATACATGTTCACAATAACTACAAACATGTTAATTGTTTCATTTTCTCTTATTACACATTTTTGTTATAGAAGTGAGAACATTATTATATAAATATAAATGTTTGTTATGTAAATAAAGTAAATATATTATTTCTGCAAATATCAATTTTATTTAATATTGTATCTTTTTTAAGTTGCTTTTTAGCATAAGATGTAAAGTGTATCTCCATTTTTCCTCGAAAATTAGTGCATTTAAATTAATCCATTATTTGACTTTTATACAAAATATACTTTCATATTTAAAAAATATACACTGTAACAATTCACAAATGAGGATGGCTTGCTTCTTGAAAAAAAGATAAGTATAGATATATAAGTAAAAGATATAAAAAAAGTATAGATTTCTATTAACAGTGTTATTTAAAAAAAATAAAAAATGTATTAAATGAAAGGAGTTGACAGCCTCATTACAGCATGCGCTCTGCACCAGTATACCAATATTCTTGTTGTTGGTCTATTCTGCATCTTCACTGTTGTCTAGAGCTACTCACCTAGCTTAAGGCTTTTTACAAGATCCCAAAGCCTTTTCAAAGACACTGGTGTGTATCCTTTTCCTCTCCCAGGAATGTCAGGTTACACCAAAGGATATATTATCTATTACACCAAAAGAGGGCATGTTCTGCTGACTTTTCTTTTGTTTGCTTGTTTCTGCTACTCCAAACTATTTAAATGCATCTAGAGTCTGCAGTCTAGTTAGCAGACCAACTATTATTCTAGTCCTGACATGACTTGGAGTTACTAGTTCTGATGGTTTCTACTATGGTCGTATGATGAACTTTTTGCATGCCACTAGGCTGCATTTCCATTGAATGGAGGACTTACTTTAATCCATGTCTTGTAGTTTGGTATGTCACAAAGGTGTTCAGGGCCAATAGGTGTCCTCATGAAACTTAATTTGGCCAATTTATCATTTGCTAGTTTTTTTTTTTTTTTTAAGGTTGTTCATGCAATTGTGGGTCAGGTATATTTTTTAGAACTCAAACAACTAGTTTTTGTTTTAACTTCAGGAAACTCCTGCTGAGAAGGGGGCGTTTGAGGCTCAGAATATATTCAATGTTTTGAGACAAAAACTGGTTGTTTGATTTCTAAAAAACATTTCGATCTAAAATTACTTATTATTTTAGTACTGCCAGGCAATGAATAAATTTTTTCGTATTAATAAAAAATATCAAATTAAACTTTATTGGCTGTCCTCCAGTTTTTTCTTTTAAAGCTGTGATGAGGAATGAAATTTACAACAGTGGTTGATAATCAATAGACCTTAACTCGGCTGTTTTTCAGGTCATGAATCACTCCTGAAATCGTAAGGATCTTTATTTTTTCTTTATTATAATGTTAAAATAACTCACCGATTGGCATAAAAGTGAGATATATTAATTGCGTTTGAAAATTTAAATGTTGTTCTGTCTGATATACTGCAAACATAAACATGGGGAATTTTGATCAATTAACCTGCTTATATGTGTTGATTATTTTTTAAATGTATGACAGTTGATTTTAATTAATTTTTTTAAATCTAGCCGTGCTGTTTAACTTCCTCATGTATGTCTCAAATCTACGATTTGACACAAAACCCGATTATAAGCATTGTAAGGCATTGTTCAGCAATGCTATCATTGAGGCTGGATTTCTCGATGATGGAAAGATCACTTTTGATTCACATGCAAAATTGAATAAAAAAGCAAGAAAGGTATTCAACTAGTTAAACAATTTATTTTTAAAAAATTTAATTTGAAATTATTAATTTGTTTTAGAGAGTAATAGAACGTGAAAATCTAATTCCGCCTAAAACGATGGCACTCTCTTTACTCTCTCCTGCTAGCAGAAAACCGTGCTCCATTCATAACACTAAGTCAGTATTTTAAGAAATTCTATTATTATTAATCAGAATATATATCATATTAATGTTTTAGTATTACTACAAGATATTCAAGAAATGTTGACAACGGTGAAGAACCAGATAAATTCAATTGGGCCTTAATTCTTGCTAGTAACCCAGAGAGAATCGTTAAAATGAAACTCAAACAACAAACCAAACCAGTTTCAAGGTACTCGCCTCCTTGCAAGAAGTATGTGTATTGTAAAGATGCATTTGCATTTTTTAGTTGAAATTTGTATATAATAACTAACATTAATTTATTATTTAAGGTCAGTAACACTCCCCTACAACAATGTCTTGTTAAATCCTACGCCTGCCATGTTAAAAGTAATGGAAAGTAGGCGGAAGAAAAGTCCAGATATTCCTGTCAAGAAATTTAAATCAGATAGGTAAATTGAGTGAAATTATAACTTGCTTTATTAAAATTAATCACAATCTTTGCAAAAGTAAAATAATTTATTGTAATCAAGATCTGCTCTTAATAATATGTAATTTGATTATCTTTTATCCTGATTTTGCTTATTATTATTGTTTTTGTCTATCAGACTTTATCAGCATTTCATGTCATCTTTAATGACAATGTAACTGGGCAGGGGAACTATGCTAGCCGAAAGATTAAGTCTTCACACTCTCGGCTAGTAGGTCCTGCACTTGCAATTGTGGATTTGATTCCCACTGTATATCTTCTACAGTTATATTAAAAAAAAAAAATGGGTGCATCGATCCAAAATATTTCCATATGGTCATTACCAGGCTTTTACCATCTAAACAACGTTGAACGACATTGAGTGAAGAATACCATTTAAGATAGGACTCAAAAAATACTAAAATGCAACATGCCAGATTCAAGATTCATTGTCACGGAGTCTTGTGTGCAAGAAAATAAATATCAGACACAGCTCTGCAACAAGTCCTAACAAAGAATCTCACAGTATACTAGGCTTATGTCCAAAAGTATCTGATGTGTTTTGTATGAGATTAGTTTGTTATCTATACTTAGTGTGCTTTAGACAATCAATACAAGAGGAAGGACTCTGAAGTGAGATAGTATGTGAAATGGAAGGTATGCTTTAACACCTTTTAGGTGCCACACTATGCCGAATGTTTCCATAATGTTCAGAAATAAGGCTCAGTAATACTTGTTTTTCTAGAGCCAAGATTGAAAAAAAGTGATGCAATAGAGTTAAGAATTCGTGTTCAGTCTATGTTCAGGAATGTGCAGTCAATGAATCACAGATTAGTTGGGGACTGATGGAAAAAAAATAAGACTTGGCAGATCGATTATAAAAATGATAATGATCATAGATGATCATAAACATTTAGTACATAGTAGTTTTATTTATTTTCATATTTTTAATAATATTTTTCTTGGGAATGCAGTATGGAACTGGATGGAAACAAAATGACACCTGCTATGGAAGAAGTTATTTCAAAGAAGCTAAAAACCATGAGGGTCTTAAGGCCTAGAACTCTACGATCGAGGAAAGTAACGAGGCTGCATTGCAGGCTTTGATTACTTCTGTGCTTTGTCTGAAACAATTGAAAAATTCTGCTGTCACCATAATGTACGTGAAATGTAAGAATAGCCTTTCAATATAAAACACATTTTGATTTTCTGTTTGCATTTATATTTCGTTGTACCTGAAACATCAGTGCAACTATTATCAATTGATTGTTTAACTTGTATGCATTTAAAAAAAGTCCAAATGTTTATTTCAAGTGCAGCTTATGGCTGAATGTAAAGAATATATTTATGTAACAAATGTATATTATTTAACAAACAACACAGAAACAAACACATTTAACATTGTTTATTAATAAGGAGAAAGAAAAAATGAAGGCTGTGTAAAATATACCATAAGGCTTATAAGGCTTCGACTTTACATGTTAAATAATATACTTGTTACTTAGTCCTAACAGAGAATATCATTTTGTTTTAAAACCAATGAATTAATTTTCCTATTGGGTTTAAACATATTAATTTATCTTTAGCAACATTGATTTATACCTGATTCTTTCTGTGGATAATGAACAAAAAAAGCATTAAATGAAAACTTCATTATGAATATAAATTTTATTTTAGGTTTCAAAATGTGATATCATCATTTATTTATTGTTAATTGGGATGGGAGTTTTGTTATTTCATATAATGTGACTTCCTGAAAATTGTAAAATTAATTTTAAATCCTTAATCAATAAGTCTGAAAAAATGAATTGAGTGTTTGTATATAAATTAATTTCATTTAGCCCTAGCATGTGTTTTATTACTAGATATAACTTTTTTAAAATAAAATTTAAGTTTTTGTGTTCACTTAGAATTGCAAGTCAGTTGTAATTGAAGCTTACTAAAATTGTTCTTACACTAGCCAATTTGTGATATAGTTCACTTAAATTTTTATTAGAAAGTTATATTTTATTGATTTATTTTGTAATAAAGCTCAAAATTGGTCATTTAATTTTCAAAAAATGGTTTATTAAATATGAAATTTCTTTTAAATACAATTAAAATAGTGATGTCAATACTTAATATACAAATAGATATCAATGTTAGTTTTTGTACAACTTTCCTTGTTTAATTTCATACTATCCAATATTGGTAAAATAATACTAATAAATATATTGAAATGTCAGTAATAAATACATTTTTTATTGAATATAAATGAATTGTAGTATCAAAAAATAAAGTCACTTTTTATGTTTCAATAACTTGTGTCCCACGTAATTGAAGGGTACCATTCCTCATGGAACCCAGGATATGAGAATTGTGCTAGGGCACAACAGTATTTGGTTTCGCTCTGATTCTTTATGTTATATAGTACTTAGTTTTGTGGCTTTAGTGTATATTGAGAATGAATGTGTGAGGTCACCTACATCTTAATTGGGCAAATGGTATATAAACAAAAACAATATACTTAAGAGTGAGTGGGTTTGGATCTGAAGACTGATTGCATTGGGGGATACAATGGTGTAGTTGTTTATAGCCCCTGGAGGCGGAACCCGATTTTGGTGGCTACAATAAGAACAATGGATAACTCCAGAATGCCAACACCCCCCGGGGTGGCTGCTGGTAATTTATTGAACATTAGGCTGAAACTTGGCAAGCTGGTAGAAGTGATAGGCTCAACTGTAACTCAAGTACACTTATGATGGCATATTTCTTTGGGGGTTTAAGGGTGATGATTCACACCATGAATAATTTTGTCGTTCTGGATCATTTTCATCTGGCCTATCCTTATTGGATGGTCTGTTAAGGAGTGAGTGTGATGTTGCGTTCTTGCTTCTCCCAATGAGGTTCTGTGAGCATACCAGGTACTGTGCAATAGCACATCTACTCAGGTACTGTGAATGTCATGCTCTTGTCTCATCACTTTTATACTAAAAAATTAAGAATCTGTTTCTTAAAATGGTAAAAATGGCAACCAGCTCCAGTAGCGATAAAAATAACCTAAAAACAGCATACAGATTTTATGATATTCAATCTAAAGTAGAGAGAGTACAGGCTATATCAAGCTCTTTGTACTTGGGTAACAAAGAGCACTCATCATCTTGAAATGTTAAGGCAATGATTTTTAAACTGTCATGTTTTAAAATATTTTTATTACTCCATTTTCAAACCTGAAAAACTAAGACTGATGGCCGACCAATCTCATTATGGCTGTTAATGAGGCAGCTGCTATTGTCTATTTTATATAATCACAAAAAAAGGAAGTATTTCCATTTAAACAATCTTTCAATATTAAGTGCCCAATCATTTTTTAAATTCACAGGAGTCAGAAGTTTTGATTTTTTATTAAATAAAATTGCTGATAACAAGAGGTTAAGATTTAGCAATACTTTTAGAAAAGAAGAAATACTACTATTAACGTAAAGTTCGCCTTGAGATGGACCAATATTTCATCTTACAGTGGACAAAATTGTTATATTAAGGATGCCAAAACCTAAAGTTTGGGAGAAAAAAAAGTTGTGCTAGTGTACTGTTGTTTTTCACACCCATAGTACATAAGCACATTTATTTCCTTTAAATTTGTTTTTCATATTTTGAATTTAAAAAAATAGGATTAAAAAATCTGTGCGAAACATTAACAAAACCATAACATACTGTATAAGAAAAACACCAAGCTTACGTAATAATTTATTTACATCAACCTGGTTGTTATAACATTGAAAAAGGAGAAAAAGCTATTTACACCTTACACAAATAGTCATAATTAATAAAATTTATTAGTATTAAAAACTACTTAATTATTTCTATTACAAATATTTTAAGACTAGTAAAATTTTAGTTTAAAAATGCTCCATTTCGCCTGGTAATTTGTAAGTATGAATAGTAAGTCAAACAATTTGTCTATTTGGAATACCACCCAACTTTTTGTTATTGTGGTTAATACATGTTATGCAGGTATTGTGAGCAAATGTAACATAACTAAAATGCCAATAAACCTTATGACATGACATAAATCTTAAAAAATCTTATATCACAAATTTATGGTCAAATCCTTCGGGGTCAAAAATAAACTAATATATACACATTGTATTAGGAACAAAATGTGGTTGGATTGAATAAGAAACATGGATATAGCAATGTCCTCGGGTTGTTGACACATTTCTTTTAACTTTCGTTAGTATTAAAATTAAGAATAATTTTCTCTGAATTTTACCAATACGTATCACTTTGATGTCTGTTATTCCCAACTGGGTTCACTGAATAGAAAACCTGATACCCAGTAATGGTAAATTTTTGAACAAGCTAAGCTATACAGAATAATAGTTAACAGAGGCAAGGAGGCTCCAATGGATCCTCAGCTGGAGTTATTTTAAACGAAGACTCATCCAGGGCTTGTAATTCCATCCTTGAACGGTTTGCCTGTATTAGATGTTGAGCTATATCAGAAAACATCTCATCAACACCTTGACCAGTTTTACAGGATGTTTTGTATGTGACACTTATCAAATTGTGGCACTGTTCACTAAAACAAAAAAAAAAAAAAAATACAGTTAGAAAATTACACATTACATAAACTGTTTTTATAATAATTTTATTTTAGATACGGCTTAATAATTTGTTCGCTGATGAGATAAAAGAAGGAAGAATATTCATCAAGGCAACTTCATGCCTCCCCCCCCCCACAAGAAAAATCTCCAAAGAGTCTAAAAAACAGTCAAAGCAGTTTATTTTATAGTTTTATGGTTACCTATCATCTTGGTTTCCCTATCCTCACTGTTTTGTCAGTGAGATATGTTTTGGCATTTTGCCCAATTCAGTGTTCAGTTTGGGTGATTCCTGTGGAGGGAAGTTTTAGTTAGGTTGCAGAGGTTATGTGGTGTGTTGTATGTTGACTTGTCGATGTTGGGATTCAGAAGCAATCAACAGCTAGGACATTTCAGCCCCCAGCACAATTAGTTCTTATATCCAAACCTGTACTCTCACTCGCTCAAATACATTCTCATATATACCATTCACTCAGAGTGGTGGAGTACTTGATATTCCCCATCACCATTTACTCTTATAGCACAACTAACTAATTAAGGGATGATGGGTATTCCATATTTTGCCATTCACACGACATATTCATGCTAATAGATAAATTCCCTCTCAACACCCACTAGGGACACAAAACTCATCATTTCTATATGCAATAAGTCAACTGTTTCCTCCAAGAATCGGAACAGAAGACTCAGATACTTGCTTTTGTGTTTAAGTTCAATTCTAATGTACGGTGGCATTCATACACTGCCTCTAAATGGAGACAAGGAGGTAGAACAAATTAAGCAAACTTTCTCTACATGCTGGCCATATTTTGGCTTTGACCCAAAAGTAACACATGTAAGCAAAAGTTGTCAACAACACATGGCTTAACCTAGATCAAAAGAGGATGCCCTTATTCTTAGGTCAGAAGGCCACCTATCGACAGTGCTCTTGATATGTGAGACTTTCTCTGCCAATCTGGCCCATTAACACTGCCACATTCTCTTAGTCATGTTTTTATTTCATTTTTAGTGTCAGGGGGCCAGATCACAGTAGTTAAGACTAGCGGTTAGGCCGTCCTGGTCTTACCTGCCTTTTCGCCATCCTCCAGACGTATGTGTCCAGGTACCCAGACAACAACAACCACCGTTTTGCCAACATGCTCCAGTTCATGATATATATCTCCAACAAGAGCACAATGAGTCTTTGACAAAGATAGTCACAAGGCAGAGTGGTTAGGCCTAGCCCCATCTGTGAAAGCAGGGCAATGTAGACGACTTGGCTAACACAGCATAATTGTCCCAAATATAACTGGAGGGACTCGGAGCAGTCAGCCAATTTTTCACCTCGAGGACCTTTCACTGTGTCATCTCGCTCTATTTTTTTTAATTGAAAGCAATCTTTAGATGTAGCAGAATGGAAGGACATAATGCTACTTTTTGTGCAAATGTAATTAACCAGTACAAAAGTAAACAAAGCATTATTTACTGTTTGTTTTCACTATGATAACTCCTAATTACCTGCAACTAATAAAGAAAGGTAATGGATTTAATTTTAAACTAAATAAATTGATATGTTAAATTTGTCCCTCAGTGTAATACTCAATGGAGAAACTTTAAAACTACTAAAATTAAATAATCCGTTTAATACCAGAAATTATCCATATCAGCATCTGTTACTTGGGCCATCTGTGTGACGAGATCGGATTTGTTTCCACATAGGAATATCTTTGCATTTTCAGCATATGTGACAATATCGAGCAAATGTTGGGAGAGGACGTGGAATGAGGCAGGGTTGTCCAGGGAAAATACAAGAATAGCTGCTTCTGCGAACTTGTAATAACTCGATGTGATGGAAGCAACTCTCTCCATACCACCTGTATCCCATAATTGGAGCTGAAATAAACCCTGTCTTAGCAACTAGCATGTACAAGAAACAAAATATACAATTTGTCTGCATTTACGTTTATTCTTTTTCCCCTGATGTTGTACTCTTTGTTGAAATGGTCGAGCCCAAGAGTGGATTTCCTATTGTTAGACGACACAAAACTGTTGAAGGCATAACGTCTGAATAACGAACTTTTTCCAACGCCGAATTCACCGCAAAGAATTACTTTTTGTTCTGGGATTTTCACAGAAGCCATCGAAGTCTAGCCGAATAAAAACTATTCTTATTAATCATACGAAAAACTATATTTAAATATCTTTAAATTATCCATGAAATTAATACTTGGAGTTGAAAATTCACTAAACTACTGACAATCTGACATTACACAATTATATAACCAACTAAAAGGTTTAAATATTGGGCGATTCTTGATTTCTTGTAGCGCCACTTTCTAGTTTGGCGGGATAATTTTAAACATCCAAGATTTTATTTTATTTTTAAAGAATAAAATAACCACAATTCTCGCTAAAAACGTGATATATCATTCTTCACAATTATTAATTACCTATAGACCAATTTTCTTATTTACTTCAGAAGTTTTTCAGGGATCATACTTAGGATCTCTATGGTTTTTGTTTTTTGATAAATAAAAAATGTGTTTAAAGATAACGTTATTCTTCTCTTTGCTGATTATCTAAATATTTTTAAACTTGTATCTATACTCTCTCTCCAATTCTCCAAAATAATTTCAACTTTCATTTTTTTGCCTCGTATTACTTCATTAGCCGCTGTAAATATACACCAACGAACAATACGTTAGCCCCCTAAAAAAAGGTTTCCCTTTTCGTTCTCCCTCTTCATCTTCTTTTTTCTTTCTTTAAACAAATGAGAGGTTGAAATCAACTAGTCATCCAAAGAGCCATTCATCATTCTTGGTGTGTATGCTACATACAAAACTTACTAGCTAACCAGCTTCCCTGAAAATTTTACAATTTGTTTTTATTAGTGCCAGGAGTGTTTAGAGACTTTATAAAATGCATGTAAAAAACTTCTGGTGGTAATATTTTAGGTGGAGATTTTACTCAACATTCCATCTAAACTAATGAACTAAATTGTGTTTAAAAACAATTAAGGAAACATGCTAATATACTATCATTGACTTAAATTACAAAATTATCTTTCTGCAGAACATTTTATGACACAATTATCGAATATTGGAAATGGGACAATTACATAAAGAAACATCAGGCTGTATTAAATTACCAAACAATTTTTCACTCAATCACATGTAGAATTGATTCAATGCATATTTCCAAAGTGTACTGGGCACTTAACTTTTTTTTTCACCGCAGAAGGACGAGCCCTATATAAACAGCGTGATGTTATCGCTGAAGCTGAACTAATGTTGTTTCGGCTCCTCCAGAAGGATGTGCATGGGCTGTGGACATCCACATCCTTCAAGAGCCGGGGTATTCTTTTTCACCCATACGCAAAGCGCCCGAACCTCCGCCGCGCTCGACCCCCAGCAGCCACCCCCAGGGAACAAGGCCCCCCACCCACACAGAAGGCAAAGGCCACACTAATTTATATCCTGTTCATTAATTCGGCAGTTTTAAGATATTGAAAAAGTTGATCTATGGTATCTGGATCATCTTTTAGAATGTTATAGAGGGTTTGCAGATAAGAGATGTGGTGTCTGTAGGCTGAGTAGATTGGATAGTGCAGAAGAAAGTGTTTTGTTGTAATAATCTCATTGCAACAAGGACAGACAGGGGGTGGTTCTCCAGCCATCAGATGACCCTTAGTGATCCTACAGTGGCCAATTCGTAATCTTGTGAGTATCACCTCTTCCCTACGGTTAATCCTATTTGAACTCAGCCAAGGTTTAACTGTTGGTTTTATTTCCCTAAGCTTATTTTCCCTAACATCGTGCCAGTCTTTTTCCCATCTATACCAAATTTCTGATTTTATATTTAAAATATAATCGTCGCCTGGAACTTCTCTTATTAACTCCCCTGAAGTGGCTGCCTCTCTGGCTGCCCTATCCGCCATCTCATTTCCAGCAATGCCGCCGTGACCAGGAATCCACAAAAAAACAACTCTAATACCTCTCTGAGAAAGATGTTTCAATGCCACAAATATTTTCTGGATAAGATGGTTATGTGTAAAGGGATCATTCAATGCTGACAAAGCAGAGAGCGAGTCAGAACATATTAATAATATTTTACTTGTTGGGCAGATTATATGTATACATTTATGTATTGCCACTAGCTCAGCACTAAAATTGCTGCACATTGGGGAAAGAGAGAAAAGATATTTCCTATCATTGGATGTAAAAGCAGCTCCTACTCCATTTGAGCTTTTCGACCCATCAGTAAATGCTAAGGTAGCCTGTGGAACGTTCGCTAGGATTTCTAGAAATTTTTGTTTGTATACATATGGAGGGGTGTTTTCTTTTTTGAGTTTAGCGAGTTGTACCTGACAATTAGCTTTTGGTAAGAGCCAGGGAGGAGATGTAGGGACAGACATGGTTTGTAATGGCGGAATGGTGTTGGTTTGTCTGTGTAAAAATAGGGAAGTACGTACAGCAAAATGGTTCTTTTTGCTATTTTCACAGTTTTCAAGAGAGATGATGTTTTTATTTGGAAATAAATTATTCAAAGGGTGTAATGGAGTTGATATGATTTTAACAAGAAATTTAGTGTCAAGAAACTGTCGCCTGACGCTAATGGCAATTCTCCAGCTTCAGCCAGTAAGCTATTTATCGGACTTGATCGAAAGGCCCCTGTGGCCAGTCGTAAACAATTGTTTTGGATTGGGTTTAAGCAGCCAAGCTTACTTTCTGATGCTGAACCATATGCATTGCAGCCATAATCGATTTTAGACAGGATTATACTTTTATATAATCTTAAAAGGCTCGCACAGTGAGCTCCCCATGAAGTTGAACTTATAGTCTTTAGCAAATTCATATTTTGAAGGCAATTTGCTCTAAGCTTTTTAAGGTAAGCCATCCAATTTAAAGCCCTGTCAAAAGTTAGACCGAGATATTGAGCAGTGTCAGCGAAATTAACTTTTTTTCCGAGAATGTGCAGGGACGGTAATGTAGTAGGTTGTCTTTTTGCAAAGAGGACAGCTACCGTTTTCAACATCGAAATCTTAAAACCATTTTCTAATAGCCACTTACTTACATCATTTAATGCATTTTGCATATAGTGTTGAAGGTTTCAATATTTTTACTGGTACAAAATAAAACTATGTTGTCAGCATATAACATTACTTCAACTGGGAAATAGACACACTCTAATACTTTATTAATGGCAACACAAAACAGCATAGCACTTAATACGCAACCCTGCGGCACCCCGTTTTCTTGTACAAACTCGCCTGAGAGAGTCCCACCGCACCTGACTCTAAAACTTCTATTTTTCAAAAAATATTCTATGAATTTCATAGTATTCCCAGTAATGCCGAAACTTAATAGGGTATCTAAAATTAGCCTTCTCCAGGTACAGTCAAATGCATTTTCCAAGTCAAGAAACACTGCTAGCAGCTTTTCCTTTTTATTGAAGGATTCGCAAATAGCATTCTCTAACTTTGTAAGATTATCCCTTGTACTTCTCCCCCATCTAAATCCACTTTGCCAAGCTGGTAAAAGACCATGGTATTCTAAAAACCAATGAACCCTGTTAGAAATCATTTTTTCTACCAACTTACACATGGAACATGTAAGAGATATTAAACGATAACTGGTCACCTCTTGCGCAGGTTTACCTTTTTTTAAAGCGGGAATAGCGATAGCTGTAGACCAGATTTTAGGAAAGATACCAGAGACAAAAATTCTATTTATTGCTTTTAGCACGGTTTGTTTATCGCTGTTTGACAGATTTTTGATGAAGGAAATGCAAATGTTATCAGGTCCCAGCGATGTATCTTTGCGCGAATTTAGTGCTGTAATGAATTCGGCCTCAGAGAAAGATTTGCTAAAAAGGATCGGTTTGGTTGCATGCTGCACGATGCACCACAAAAGGGATAGTTTCATGTCGTGCCTTTATTTCTTTGAATGTAGTGGAATAATTTGAAGTAGCCGAAATTTTTTGAAGATGCTGGGCAAAAGCATCAGCAATTTCTTTAGGTTCGGTTAGGAAGCCATTGTTATTATCTTTAAGGGAGGTTGTGAGTGGGCTGTAACCGCGCCCTTTAATTTTTTTTTATTGCGTCCCAATAAACAGAAATAGGGGTATTAGAGTTAGTAAGTTCCAAAAATTTCCTCCAGGAATTTATTTTACTCGTTCTAATGACATATCGAGCATGCTTTTTTGCCGCATTATAATTTTCAAAATTTTCACTGGAAGGCTGTCTCAGGAAAACGCTAAGACATTTTTTCTATTTTTGGTCGCTTGCCGACAGTCTTCATTCCACCAGGGAACTGTGACCTGCTTTATTCTTTTTTGTTTATTCCGGGGGACCGCTACTCTTGCTCCTTCCAAAAGTTTATTGTTAAGGTCATCAATTAAGGAGTCAACTTCAGAATAAGCTATATCTAAATCATTTAGGCTTATGCTATGTTGAAAGAGAGACCAATCAACCTTTTTAATTTGCCAAGTGCCCGGTCCTTGATAACAATTCTTCTTTAAAAAGGTATGAACGATAATCGAAAAATGATCAGAACCATGTGAGTCTTTTAGACATTCCAATTTCAAAATGGGTTGCAGAGTTGGGCTTGCAAGACTAAGATCTATTATTGAAGTTTTGCCAGACCTAGAACAAAAATGTATTGGAGATCCGTTATTTAATAAGTTTAGGTTACATCTATCTATAATTAATTCGACGGCCTTTCCTGAATTATTTGTTTTATCCCCACCCCATAATGGGTTGTGGGCATTAAAATCACCAAGAATAATGATGGGTTGTGGAAGTTGATTGAAGGCTACAAATAACTCCTCAAATGTTACTAAGTCCCCTCTAGGAAGGTAGAGGGAACAAACCGTGAATTGAGGAGGGGTTAGTATCCTGGCAGCTATGATTTGTAGTCCAGAATCTAAGTCAATTTGCGAGTATGGTGTGTCATCTCTAATTGCTAGGCCGACACCACCACAAGCAATCTGGCCGTCAGTACAATCCTTTCAAAGAGAAATGTTTAAAATTAATTTTATCAGAGGGCTTTAGGTTAGTTTCCTGTAAGCATGCTATGTAGCAGTCAAACTTTGATAATAAATGTTGAAATTCATTTTGCTTCAATATAAGGCCATCCATATTCCATTGTAATATTGACATAAATAAGTGAATTGAAATAAAAATTAAGAGCTATCAATCAAAGGATTTCGGAAATCATAAAATTACTCTTATACCTTATAATGAATAATTTTATTTGTTGTTTTTATTAATTTAATTTTATTTGTTAATGTTATTGGTTATGAGATCTAAATTTACTATTTTGTCCTGTGTATTTTGTTGGTTTGTTGTTGTTTTATTCTGTTATTTGTAGTATTACTTATGTTTGAAGCAGTTGATGAAGTCGAGCTCTAGGAGATAGGTCGTTTAGTACTTATATTTTCTAAATTTAACTTTGGATTCTTTGAGATTTTTGTAACCTGAGCGTTACCATTCAAGGAACCATTAGAACAGGAGTTGCTTTTGGGGGGTATAGATATGACAAGTTCATCTGGTGGGGATTGAGGAATGGGAAGCATATGTTTGATTTGAGGTTGAGGCGGTTGTGATGTAAGTACTTGATTTGCGAGAAAATGAACAAGCTTTGTGAGTTTTGAAATTTCACCAACCAAGGAATCAATTGTGTGTTTTTGTGATGGGCAGGAAAAGGGGGCAGGGTGTTGAAAAGATTGACTTGAAGGAGATTGAATCGTGGGATCAGGAGGAATTGGGGTTGTAGTGGATGAAGAAGAGAGTAGAGGGTTACTAGATACATTAGAAACTGCTTGTGCATATGTAGTTAATCTATCTTGAGGCGATGAGCTCTGTTTGAATAAAATTTCACCCTGTTTAAAAGACACTTTTTCACTTTGACGGATATTTTCTATTTTCTTTTCTGTAATGTAAAAAGGACATTGTTTACTATAAGCAGGGTGAGACCCATTACAATTTATGCAACAAGGCTCATAGGAGCAGTTAGCAGTTTCGTGAGATGATTCACCACATTTACCACAGTTTTTGGTGTGGCAATATTTACCTAAATGCCTATATCGAAAACAAGAGTAACATTGCATTGGGTTGGGACTAAATGGGCGTAATTTGATTTGAAGAAAATCTAAGATAATTTTCTCAGGGATTTCAGGCTTCTGAAATGTGAGAAACAATTTGGGGGTAGGGAGGGGTTTGCCATTTTCAGTTTTCATCACTCTTTGTACTTTAGTTACTCCTTGAGATTCTAGCTCTGATAAAATCTCAGCTTCAGGACAATTTAGCAACTCGGGAGCAAAGGCAACCCCTCTAGAAAAATTCAGCGAGCGATGTAATGTAAACTTTACTTTTAAGTTTTCATAGGTGTTGATATTTTGGAGGTTGAGGTAGTCTTTTTCGCTGTTTATGTCGAGAAGGACAGATCCGTTGCTTAAAAACTTCATATTTATTGTCGGGGCATAACTTCTGACAAACCGACAGACCTTAAATAGACTGAAGTTGTTAAACGAAATATTTTCTTGATCAGACTCTAAGGACATGAGAACATATTTTCTGCACCATTTCATTTTGGTTTTTATAAATAGGCCTTTGTCCGGGGGATCAGTTTTTAAGATGGATTCATTGATTTCCATCACAAAATTTAAAGTAAAACAAAATTTGAAAAATGAAATAAAACACTTCTAATTAATATAAAATAATTATAAAAGAAAATTATTTGGGTATGAGAAATCTATATTATACTCCCTGGTTTAATAAGGATGGAAGAGATTGCACAATCAGATGTTTACCGGTCAAAGGACAAACACAGACTGGCACTTAACCATATAATAATAAAACATAAGAAAAACATCTATTTTTAATTTATTGACGTATTACTGATGAAAGACAATATGAAATCATAGATATTAGGTTTTACATTTTTTTGAATTGAAATCATTTTTCTAGTAATGTATGTAGAGGCCAACATAATAAATAATTAGAATTATGTTCTGTGTAATCATTTACAATTAGTTGACCTTCGCAATATTAAATTGGCAGACACCAATATCCCAAGTGTTTAAATTGACTTTAATTTCACTAGATAAATAACGACTTTTTAAGAATAATAGTTTTGCCCATATTATGTTTGTACTTTCTATATTTGTATTTAAAAAAAAAAAAATTAAACAGTTCCCACTACCAATTTTTATAGATTATAAAGTTTTTACTGTTTACATTATAAGCATATGATTTATATATAATTATAACTATATTGAAAGTGGATTAATAAATCACAACTTGGCTTGACCATTTTCTTCTATGTAAATAATTTTCTCACTCTGCAATTGTTCTATTTCATCTTTATTGAATCCACTTTCTTTTAATATAGTATATGTATGCTCTCCACATTTTGGTGGGTGTAAATAACATCCTGAATTGCCAGGAGTCCGACTTAGAAATGGCTCAGGGTGGGGGATCAGACAGCCATCTGCTGATCTCTGAAAAGAATTTTGCGATTTGTTATGTTCGTAAGAAGCGGCTTCCTCTTGTGTCAGGACTGGAGTAACGCAAGCATCAAGATTTGAAAAAACCTAAATAATAATTAAAATAATTAATTACTATTTGACTATTTTGTGTTTATTTATTTATTTGTGTAAACATACTTTAATCCAATAATCCTGGGTTTCTTCTAAAAAACGTTTGGTCAACATTTCTTTGCCTATCTCATTTTCCGATGAATAAGGTAAATCATCTACAGAAATATTTAAACCTTCTAATAATTGTAAGTAAAACTTTTCTTCAATTGATCCAACAGCCATCCACTTCCCATCTTTAGTTTTGTAGATATTATAAAAATAACAACCTCCATCCAAACTGCAAACAGTATTGAAAAGTTTATTTATATTTTTAAATGTATGTCGGAAGAATTCAATAACACCGTGTCCTTCAACAGATATTGCATTCTTTCTGGTTCTATACTTAAACAATACCAATGAGTCCCAGTTAATCTAAGTTTTATTATTTATCACGGTAAATTTTCTTTAACAGAGGAAAGCTGCTACAAAGTCTGCTAGTAAATATGTAGAATATAAACTGCCTGTTGTCCTTGTCCCCAATCCTTTTCTAACATTCATCCTGCATTCTAAGATGAAAGTTGACAAAGACTTTCTTCCAGCTTCTTAATAATATTAATTAATTCTTCTTGTTCCTTCTGAATTCATTTTAAAATGTATTTCCTTTTAAATTTTGCCAGGAGCCAGGATTCCTTATGTGTTTTAAAAATATCAATGATAGTGGGTTTTCCTATCCTTCAGTAAGGTAGTGAAGTAATAGCTCTTTTCCTAGTAAATGCCATTGTTGGAATTCCATGCTTTAAATGGTTCTCTGGTCATTACCCCAGGTAACCAGAAAAGTTCGTGCAAGGTTGAGGGTTTAACAATTGCCCAAATTAAAATTAGTTTGCAATATTTATCCAGAGAAATGGACTCCATCTCAATCCAGTTTTAACCTTCTTATAAAACTTTCATTTCAACCAAGACCTTAGATAAAAATAATAATTAAAATTGAAAGAAATAATTTGGTCAATCAGACCATTAAAACATAATGGACTTCTTATAAAAGTTTGGTCCCAGGACTTAAAAAATAAATTCAGCTGTTGGTGACTGTCAAACTCCCGAGTACACATACAGTCCAAGAAAAGGTAAAAGTCAGATGGGTCAGGTCAGGATTTCTCAATCAAGCTTCATTATCTACTCTTTTTCCGTGCTGGCTGTATGAGGTTATCCATTGACCAAGTGACAAATGACACCTTTTCTGTTCATAAGCATAGGTTTTGTAGTGCCCAATACCTGCCAATATCCACCAAACACAAAGCATCACTTTTGTTGGTGAATATTTCATTTTCTTATCATAATCTTAGTACTGTCAGTCAATCCTTAAGAAATCCATTTGCTCAGCTTCCATATTTTCCCAAGCTGATGTAAGCTAGAGTGAATGGTTTCATTCCTTACGTTGAACACTCAGGAAAGTCCTGAGAAGATTTACTCAAAACAAATCAAGCTTCAGTTATTATACTGTACTACATCTTCAATACATTTTTTTTTCTTTTTTAATAAAAGGCAATTTCTCCCATTACTTTTTTACTAAATAGTTGGGAAAGAGAGTTCGTTACAGCTTGACTTTATATCCGACCTCTCTTTGCCTTTAGTGAGGTTTTGCCTTATTAAATTTGTTGTGTCGCTTTCTATTTAAATGAATATGGATGTATACAACTTTATTTTATTTTGGAACCCTCTGCCATGAATTTCACTTTATCTTATTACATTATTGAAACTAACATGTAAATTAACATTTTCTTACAAATTCTTCCCTGCAGGCTCTGACCACAAGTATGTATTTTGAGTTCGAAAGATCCAACTTGACAAGTAAGCAGCACCTCTTGTCATACTACAATCAACAATTTGCCCTTTTCCTGAATTATGCCTTTCATAAAGTGCTAGTATTATTCCCAAAGCACAAGTAAATGCACCACCTCCAAAATCCCCTAAAATGTTTAATGGAGGAGTTGGAGGTTTGCCTTCCCATTGGAGATTAGAAAGAGTTCCTACAGTGCACAGAAAAGTTATAAAAAAATATTTTCGTTCAATTGAAACAGTGTGGGTAAAAATGCTGAAATGATGACCTGAAACAGATAAAAAGTTGATATCATGGCCCGCTTTGTGTGCAAGTGGTCCTGTTTGTCCAAAACCAGACAGCCTTGCGTAAATCAGACGTTGATTGTTTTTCTGTAAATCTGCAGGTCCTAATCCCATGTTTTCCATAACACCTGTAGAAAAAACAAAACAAACCTATATTCACACACAATCGTAAAATTTATAAATATACAGAAACCTGGTCTATACGGGTCTAGAAATATATCACAAGTTTTTGTGAGGTGTTTGATTACTTCAATACCCTTAGGATTTTTCATATCCACAGACAGTGAAAATTTTCCATGGTCTACACTGTCGAACCCCTTAGTTGCATCACTGGGTAACTAAAGCAACATTTAAGCAATTGAATAAGCATTATAAAAATATGACAGTGTACCATAATAATGCAAACCTTATCAACACGAATTACTTTTGCCCCAAAATTTGATAAGATCATTCCACACACTGGGCCAGGAGCTAATCCAGGTATCTCCAACACTTGAATCCCTCTTAAAGCCATAGTAAATCTGCAAATAGATCCAATAAATTGATTAATTCTAGTCACTGTTTTATTATACAATTTATGATATTAAAGTAAGATAATTCAGTAACTGATAAATGAAAGAAGTCATTATGAATATCCAGAGCTCATATGCTATCAAAAAATATACGTGTAATAATAATAAATAATACAAATATTACCACTGTATTAATACAATAAACATGAAGAAAAGTCAATACAACTGTTATCTTTTATTTAGTTCTGAATATTTCTGTTTGTTAGCATTTTCATTATCTTACATACTTACTTGATATGATAATTACATCGGTTGTCAACTATACACATTCAATTCAAATGTACTTCCTGAGAGATAAAGAAAATTGAAAAGAAACAATTTATACATAGTTAATTTATTTTTTAAAATTCAGAATGTAAAAAATGGATTTATATGTTTTTTTAAGTGGAGAATTGTTTTTTTTTCTGATTTATCTTATTCATGGGTATGCTAATTTAAATAATTTATTCATTGACAGTTTAACTAAGGAACTAAATGGCAAGTCAATTTTTTAAAGCAATCCGGCCAAAAAATAACATTTGTAGTTTTATGTGTTGATGCTAATTATTTCAATTTTCATACATTCACTAACTTTTGTGTAATTAGCATCTACACCTCTTAGTCTGATTATTCTGTTTAATTCGAATGACACATTCATTATCTTTGGTATAAACAATTTTCAACCAGCCAATAAAATTGTACTGGCTAATTTGGTTACAGTAAAATAGTGGTTGATTATTGGTAATAATTTATGCTTTAATAATCAATTTACCATTAAAACAATAATTGTGCTGAATTGACTTAATTCAAAACGTAATTATATTACAGGCAGATTAAGTGAACCTTTCAAATTGAAAAGTTATAAAAAGTTAATAATTCCTGTCAGGAGGACTTAACTTCTACTACCCTATTGGTTGTCATACATGAGCTATAAAACCACTTAACAATCAATTTTTTATGCCATAATGTAGACATATAACATGGACTCTGCTGGTATTTAAACCCAGAATGGCTAGCGTGGCAAATACAAGTCAGATGACTGAACCACTGTGGTCCTCACCATTTCAAATATCAACCATAAACAGTTCAGAATTCAATTGATTTAATATAATAAAATGAAGAAAGTATTAAATTAAGAACGAGTGAGGATTAATTTTGACAATTAAAATCAAAATATTAACATTGAAACAATTAATTTATATTGAAAGCAAAATTATAAGCTTTATGGAGTTGTCATTTAATATGCAAGGCATTTTATTAAAAATAACAACACCTGATCATTGAAAATGTTTTATTTAATAAAATTAAATTATATAGGCTTCTTAAAGAAAAATAGACAAAAATAATATTTTCAATCAGTACAATAATAATGTCCACATTTGTTCCTTTAGTGGATATGTTCAAATGTATTATTTTGGATTAAAAAATTGTAAATAAAGTAAAACCAATTGAAAAATGTACTTCTTTTTTCACAAATTACACCCTAATGTATGTAGATTGATGTTTATATTTGATTAGTCCCCCCCCCCAAAAAAAAAGTGAATTTTTAGGACAGATTTTTTGTACTAAGGGTAGGTGTAAAAGGAGACAATGAAAAAAATAATAAAAAAAAACTAGTGATTCTGTATATTTCTTGGCATTCTCTATTGCCCTAACAATATTTTATACTGTAAGAAAACAGCTCATATCCATATAAAAACGTTTTAACGCAGCCAACATTAGAAAAATATATACCTGAATATGTATAAATATATAAATAGTACTCTACATGTTAAAATTACACTCAAAGGCAAATATATTACAAGATTTATGCTTATTAAACTCTCCATCATTAATTGATTATGCTTGGTAATTTTAAGAATAACTAAAAATAGAAAAACCATTCAAGACAGCTACAACTTGAGTTTGACAGATCTTTGATGCCGCATTAAATTTTCCTTAACAAGATTGTCAAATTCAATTGCCTTCGAGTGTGTTTATATTATATGTATAATAAAAAATATATAGGTGATTACTAAGTCTTTTAGACTTATTTACAAGTTTGGAGCGACTAAATTTAAAAAATTCATGCACGCTTCAAATCCTAGGAAGCATGCCGCATTGGCAGGAAATGCTCGGAGCATTACAGGAGTGACACCTTTGTACAAAGCTCCGATACCCTCTTCTTTTAATAATGTTCTGAACACGTGGGCAACACCTGTGTATGTACCTTCAGGAGCGGTTTGGAGCCTGCTTTTAATCACGTCTGCAGGCATTCCTATGGACCAATTGGCGATCCCTGCCATTCCACCTGCGAATATAGTCTTGAGCAGGTTCATTTCCGTGCTTTCACCTCCAAGTGGCTTGAGCACCTTCTGAAACCACTCATATGTCATGAAATACATCCCGCTAGCTGGGATGTCGCGAAGAAGTGTTGCCACTGTCCCCTTGTATATACTTCTGATTCCACCTTCCTTATAGAGCTGTTTCACAACGTCTTTCGGCCCAGTGTACTTGGGCTTCTCCTGGCCCTGTTGGATCTGCAGGAGGCACTTGATCCTCTCTCCTGGGGCCATTATCGCCGTGGTGAAAATGCCAGAAAAAGCGCCTGCAGTGAAGAGCTGGACGGGAGTCAGGTCGGGCGTCTCTTTTGACGAGACCAGCCTCTTTCCGACCCCGAATCCAAAAAAACTTATCGCGAAAATTGGTGCCACTCCGACGAGAGGGGCCGCCATGCCTTTGTAAAGGCCGGAAAATCCTTCTTTCTGTACAGTCTTCTTAGCGCAATCGAACGTCCCTTTATACATGGGCGATTCGCCGGCCGACGGCTTCGGCATAGTCTGCAGTCTCACTTTTATCGTATCTAACGGATGGCCGGCCACAACAGTACAAATACCCCCGAAGCCTCCAGAGAGGAAATATTTAAAAGGGCTCGACCTGTCACTCATTTTCGGTTCCCGATCAAAGGAAGACGGCCAACGGTATAATTTTAGAAACGGTTCTTACCCGGAAAAACTTTTTATTTTTGAGTACTATCAACACAAAAGTAACCTTCGCTTAGATAACGTCTGAGGTCGACACTCGACAGGAATGCCATTGCCTATTGCCGACACCCTCGATCATGACATTAAGGACGGGTCGAGCAAGTTTGAAGCCGTTTTGTACCGATGCACACATTTCCTACAACCTTAATATTTATACATTTACATAGATAGGCAAATAATGTCTTAAATCCAAAATACATGTTATGTAAATAATGGAAAACAATGACAAAATTTTTATTTATTAATTATTCAGATATCGTGAGATCATTTTTATTTATTAAAAATTATCTTATTAGACCGAGCATAATTTTAAAATATATACATATACCAATCATATATAGTCGTACGATGAAGAATTTTTGGGGAAGTTTCGGTAAATCGTCGGTTACCGAGTCTGGACAACCTGTCAACTGGTGATAATCGGATAAGTGAGATTTCTTGGGGTCCAAACTGCTCAGACAGAAGCACTAAGCACAAAACGAGTTGAAGTACAACTCGGGAGATTTTCTTGTTTAAACATTTCTCTTTAATTGATACTTTTTGAGAGATCGAACCATATGAAATGTGGAAAGGTGTAATCAAACAGAAGACGCTTGTTGTCCAGGTATGTAGTTAAACTGCATCTTTAATTTAATTGAACAATTTTTAAATTTTTATATTCATCTTCCTACTCATTTTAAACATTGGAAGCGTTAAATTTTAAGTACAAATTTTATGTTTTATGTAGTTTTTGTTTTGTATAATCTTTGTATTCGTGTTCGGTCTTTGTCTCTGACACGTTCACCGATTGGTGCAGGTAAATTCAAACGGGGAATTTCTTCGAAATGCTTTTTCCCCGTAGTCGGCCGCCTTGTGTGTTGTTGTCTCGTTCCTTGCAAGGCCGTAGCGTTGTGCGAGTGAATCGAGACGCCATTAAATTGTTTTGTTCAGTTTCTCTCACCGACTCAATTTCTTTGTTCTGACGTTTTTGTTTTGCACAATTTTCTTTGTTTTGACCACGTTCGTATGAACCGGAAAGGCGTTTAAAATGGTAATTTTTATCTTAATTAAATCTTCGATGCATTTTTAAGACCCCAGATATAAATAGACTATTGTACATCGGAATACCACATGCTGAATAAATACGCTCCTTACTAATAAAGTTTTTTTCCTGTAGATTGTCAGGTATTAATATGGACAACGTCTTGGACAGCGGATTGATTAGTCGTTCGTTGAATTTCCACGGCCAGCAGTTAAAAAAGGCTTGGGAAGCCGAGAGGGGTGAAGGCGATTTGGAGAAACTCAATGTTGAAAACGTGGACTTTGCCGTTTTTCAGGATCGACAAAAAACACTAGGGTAACGCATCTTTTGACTATTATTTAATTACACATTATAAATCTTATTTATTTTATCATTTGGTATTGTTTTGTCTTATCAACTATTGTGCAACATTTATCCCCCCCCCCTTTGAATTAACTGGAACTAAATCACATGTACTGGAAGTAATTTTAAATACTTAAAAATGCTTAGAATTTTGACTAAATGAGGACGTGCTTCGTGAATAAGGTGAAGTGCATTTGCAGTGGAAATAGTTTAGTAGCGTTTCTTAACTAGTGGGCTCAATGCAAACTCCTACATTGATGGCTCCAAAACTGAGTAGGGCCCTTGACTCTGCAGTCTTTGTGATGAATCCAAAGACTGAACTGACTAACTTACGTAAATATGCTTCAGTTTTCCAGTCTAAAATTGTAGCGATTGAACAGCAGTGCACCAGGAAAGTGAAAACAGTTAAATACTTTCTCGGGAGATAGCCAACTACCAGCCACAGACAGGTGTACAAAAGGCCCTGGCAGAAGTCAGCAATGCAAATGAACGACTGGCATGGATTCCTGGCCACTTGGGGCATAAATATAATGAAAACGTTGACCTGTTGGCCAAAGAGGGAGCCAAAATGGGCAGTCTAGGTCCCAAACCATATTCTGCCCAAGCATCTTGCCGCAAAAAAAAAAAAAAAGATCTTAAGATGGATTCTAAATGGGACCAAGGCCTGGTGAAACAATACCCAGGCATGACACAGCGAAGAGATTCGTATGTAAAACTTGGAGGGGGGGATAATAGGGGATAATTGAAAGGCAACCGCAACCAATTCAGGATTCGAGTAGGGGTCCTGACATGAGTTGTTGGCGCATCTGTTTACAAGATACTAGCAGTACTTGATCGATGCCTGGCAGAGCCCATAGCTGTTCAATTGATTATAGTTTGAAAAATGCATTGTAAAGTAAAGTTTTTTGACCCACCATCTGCGATACCCATTGAGTAGTAGAAATGGTGGGGTGAGTGTGGAGTTTAATCCTTTTTAAAAAAGATGGTTCCTAGTCACATCAAGTTGTTTCACAACAATCCGGATTTCAAGCCCTTTAGCTCATCGTCATGTTGAAGGGTTTAACCCTCAAGCATGTCTCTAGAATTGCAGAAATGAATGCGCTGATACCCCTGCCAACATGACATTCCAAGGAGGAACTGGGTTTTAATGGCATTCAATTTGAATGTGCGAAAAACGGGAATTATAACACAAATAACAATTACAATAGTAAGAAATTACTTGTAAATTAGTGATTGAAGATAACAAATATTTTTAAAAATTAGAACAATACCTTACTATTATTAAATTACTATAAAAAATATTAGTTTAATTATTTGGTCGTTTAATATTATTTATATACATATTTAAAATGGGAGGTACATCAAAATATGTTAAATTATTAATGCATTTATCACCATGTTCAATTTACATTTTTTAATTGATGTAATAATTAATGTAATGTTTAATCTAATTCAATGAATTGATCTACCTCCTATTTGAAATATGTATATAAGTAATATTAAACATCCAAATAATTAAACTAATTATTTATTATTTTTATAATAATTTAATAATACTAAGGTATTATTCTAATTATTTATTATTATTGATTAATTTTATCTACCTCCCATTTGAAATATGTATATAAATGATATTAAACATTCAAATAATTAAACTAATTATTTATTATTTTTATAATAATATTAAGGTATTGTTATAATTATTTTATTTTTTAAATATATTTTTAGCTTTAAAACCTAAAGAGAAGGTAGACAACTTGATAAA
The DNA here is from genome assembly GCA_039619505.1 of Cimex hemipterus. Classification (NCBI taxonomy): domain Eukaryota; kingdom Metazoa; phylum Arthropoda; class Insecta; order Hemiptera; family Cimicidae; genus Cimex; species Cimex hemipterus. The sequence goes on from CM077099.1 coordinate 39,370,148, forward strand.
AAGCGGGGTTTACCAACTCAATTGTTACGATTGTAATATTAAATATAAGTTACGTGTATTTACTAAACGAGAGTCTTTTTAAAAAGAACTTTATTTAGTTAAACACATTTACAGTTTAGAGAAGAACCTTTCCTGTTCACGGATGAAGTTAATCTCCATCTATGTTTTACAAGAGTCGGGGGAATGGTGAACAGGGAAGGCCTTTTGCTTACAATACATTCTTGGGATTTGTACATGGATATCATTTGTCGCTGAACTAATAGTTTTGTGCAGGCGTAACTTATATGTAGTTCAAAGCGGTAGAGAAATAAAAATGAGAGTAAAAAGAACAGTAAGTTGAACAAATTTTCGGAATTTAAGGACAGTCTAAAAGAAACGATACATAATTTCAATTCCAATTTAAATACAAGAGTGTTACATATTTTCAACAAAGGGAAAGAACTAGATTGGTTTGAAATTAAAAAATGTAAAATTGAATATGGTGATAAATGCATTAATAATATAACAGATTTTGATCTACCTCCCATTTTAAATTTGTATATAAATAATATAAAACGTTCAAATAATTAAACTAATTTTTTTAATAATCATGTAATAATATTAAGGCATTATTCTAATTATTTTACTTTTTTAATGTTTAATCACTAATTTACAATTAATTTCTTCATGCCTTAACATCCAAACATTCACTCGTAATCTAATTTATCCTATTGCTAACCAAGCTTAGATTTTTTTCAAATTCTTAATTCGGAAGGCCAAATTACATTAAATTTAATAAAATTATAAAATTTATTTGTTTCTTCTTCTTTTTTTTAAAATTAAAATTGTGAGTTTTTTCCATAATTTAAAATTTACCCATAGGCTTGTATGGCTAATAATAATAATGGAGTCAAACTAGCAACAGTCTCAGCATGATTATAGGCTTATCTTTATCCTCCTATTCTTCCATTCAAGTATGAAAACTAATTCTACATAACAATAATAAGAAACAAAACACAATAATTTTTTTTTTTCACTTCTGCAATTGATGTCGAGAGACATGCTTGTGGAAGCCCTTCAACATGACAATGAGCTAAATAGCTCGAAATCCAGATTGTTGCGAAATAATTTTTTAAAAAAGGATCCAATGAGCAGATGAAGTTAAAATCTGCATTAACATTATTTTGGGAGTGTGAAAAAAATAAACTTCCATAGTACAGACAATAGTAATCTAACAAGACATTCGTAAATTTAAATACAAATTCATTAGATTCACTAGAAGCAGTGTTGTGTCACATACTCGTTTCAAAATACAATTAAAAAAATTGTTTACAATTATAGGAATTATATGCCTAGAAAGTGAATTATTCCATTTGCTATTCCTAAAGAAAATTTATTAACTGTCTTAATGTATTATAGAAGTTAGAGTCAAAATAATATATCTCAATTAGATCCAGACAATAATCAAACTTATATATCATAAACCTACATCTATTAACTAATAGATCACATAAGATCTCAAAATTTTATAGCAATGGACTTTCCCCCCCCCATACCCTTCCATTGTCATCCTGTGATAAATTTTTAGCAAAATTTTGTTTAATAAATAAACTCCTATGATAGGATGGTCTGGCTGTTAAGAATTCCACTTTCAAGTCTATAATGTTTCACCAATTGATATTAAATGGTTGCTATGACATTATATTCAGTATGTCAATAATCCATTTGACATGTGATGTGACCTGGCAAACAAGTAATTTCAATAAACTTTTGAAATAGATTAGGATTCGTTTGACAGGAGATTATTCGTAATTAATATACTTAATGGCTTTTTGTATTTTGTTTTTGAGATATTGCCATCTCTGGCCTCCTTATCTGTTGACAGTTATTTTTATAAAGTTGTATACATAGTTACGTATTAACTTATTATGCTTAAAAAAATACGATTATAAAAAGTGGCTATCCTGTAATTTATAACACCATCTTCAATGCATATTTTTAATTAATATTATTTAAAGATAGTGAAATGTGGTCTGGTATGTAGGTTAGAAAAGAACTTCACCTTTGATAGTTGGGAAGCAAAAGTATAAGTAAAAAGAAAAAAAACTATACCGATAAAGAACATTATTCAGCTGCTGGATTTTTTATATTTTTTTTTATCAACATTGAAAGTGGTGATAATAAAAATGAAACTTTTTTCATTGTAGATACTTTTTTATGTTTAAACCGTATTTATTTATTACATCTTAATTAAGTATTTAAGGGTTACACTTTTGGAATAGTATTGCTTGGATTTGATAAATCATGTGATGTGACACAAATGTGATAACATTTTAATTGATTTCAGATTTCAAGATCGAAGCAAAAGGTTAAAACTTCATCAGTTCATTGCAAAAAACGCAAATGTACTATTTGACGAGGTTTTAAACATCAGAGCACCTGCACCGAAATCACAGACATCACCTGGATTAGAACTTTGTGCTGTACTGCCACCATTTGACATGTTTGCACCAGATATGGACAAGAAGGAGAGGACAGAGCATTTTTTTGCTGTAAATATTTGTTCTGATATTTTTGATGGTTGATTTTTTCTGTTTGGGATATTTATTTTTTTAAATATTTTTTAGTGTGTGAAACCGGGAGACCTTATTGTAGGTTCTCTTATAAGCAAACTCTCAACAGGCTATATGATGAAAGTAGTCTACATGGAAGAAGACACAGTCAGGATCATCAGTGATCTTGGTATCAAGGTGTGTATATTACATTGATTTGATAAAATTTCAATTAAAACATAAGATAAAATGAAATATATTTTAATCAATTTTAGTGTTGTTGTTGTGATTATGTATTTATTTTTTGTAGGCTATAATACACTCCGTGAACATGATTCAAGCAATTGATAAGAAGAACAATGCTCGTTCGTTTGTCCTTAATGATATGGTTTGCTGTGAGGTATTGGAAGTTGTAACAAGCTCCGAGAAGATATATGGTGGGATGAAAGGCGATTATTGCTCTCCCTCCTTAAGATCCAAGCTCGGACTGATACATACTGAAGATTTACATCCCGTTTACAGGTAAAGTAGTAACTAAATTTTTGGAAATAGAACTTCACTCTATAGCTATTTTGATGACATAAGTTTCCTTGTCAAAGGAGTTGAATTTTGGTTGTTGTTGAACAGAAAATCTCTTAAATTAAAATTGATCATTTTGTGGCTATGTAAGAAAGTAAAATTTTTAAAATGGAGATCACAGGCATACATTAAGTAATAATTTCTACTCTTGGAATAGTTTATTAAAAAATAAATATATTTTTGCTTTCTTGTTTAAATGTTTTTAAAAATCATAAAGGATATCTATTGTTGATTAAATTTTTAGAAATTAATCCATAGATGCTTAGCGGTTGTAATTGACCGTACTAATTATTCTTTTTATCTATAGTTTTTGGTTGGAATGAAAAAAAAAAAAAAAATAGTGTCACAGGCAGAATTCAAATATCCTATCTTTGGCTCAATATGTTGCTGCTCTTTCCACTTGAGCTATTGTGACTTGTAACCAAAAACCTTATATAAAAAGAATTAATTTTTAGAGATGTTCATCGATAAAAAATATAATAAGTTAAATTTGTGTTAAAAGTGAATACAGTTGGGTTGATTGTCTTTTACCCCCTCATATCTCTGTAAAACACCAACCAAAGTCATAATCTTTTTTGACTTAAGTTTGAATTAACAAAACTTAAATAAACTTATCTTAATTTTCTTGTTATAATTTTGTCAAAATCAAAACACATTCCTTGTATGTGATTAATTTTGTTTTTCATTTTTCCTTTTGTCATTTAATATTCTCCAAATTGTATGATGAGCCAAAGTGTACTTTTTTATGTTCGGACCCTTCACTTTTGTTAATAAATTAAGTATTAATTTATTTCAGTTGTGTAATTTGATGAGATATGAGAATGGCTATGTCGAAAACATTAAGTTATGAGTTTATTTAAATACTATCGTCAGTACGAGGACACAATAGTACGCTCGATCGTTGACACTACTTAACCTTCTACAGCCCTAGCAGGATTCTCACTCTCTATGTAAAAATACAGTTGTAATTGAAGATTTCCACCCATGACTAATAAATGGTGTTAAATTGTAGTGCAACAATTTTTTGAACAGCTGGAAATAACGAAAAACAAAACTAAGGTAAAATTTTTGCCGAATTATATTTCCATGGACTGTAGGTATAAGGTTCGAAAGAAGATAATAATTTCAGGGTATAAACAAGAATTTTGAAGTGCCAACTTTTGAAAATCCCTGGTTTGGGCACTTAATGAAACTTTCAGAATGGGTCCATTTGTTGTCATCAATGGGTGAAAGCAGAAGATTCCAAACCATGTACATACAACTTCCAAATTAATTTAGGCTTACTTTTATATTTATTTATATTTATTTTTCTGTTTTAGTTTAAACAAATTTTTTTCTTGTTGACATATGGTTTAGAAATTTTACTTGGATTATAACCATTTATTACGCAATTTGGTTTTAATTCTTGCATAATTTTCATATTGCAGCATATATCCTGAACTAAAGAGGAAATTAAGTAGAGAGTTTCCTGCATTGAATTTAGGGTTATAAATTTTTCAATGTGATTTTGACCTCTTATTACTATTGAATACCAAAAAATGTGTACTCTTTGTTTACCGATGGAATAATTCATTATGCTTTTAACCAAATGCAAATATCATTTATTCATCATTAATAACAGGTGAGATCCCGGAGAATTTGATTTCGGAATTAAAATTATCTGCTATTATAATTTATTGTGTGTATTTATTTAATAATGTTATAATAACAGTGTTGAAAGAGGGTAGATTATCAAATAACTGATATTATAGTTAAAACATACCTGATTTTGAAGATCCAAAGTACAGACATATTTTGTGCATGAATGTTGGAGGAGTGGATAAAATTAATAGAATTTTTATTTCAGGATTTATTTAATTTAATTAGATTAATTGTGTGATAATTGTCCATCCTCAGACAGGAGTCGCAATCAGTTATGTATAATATATCACGTATGGATAAATGTGATTTTTTGGATAGCTGCTAAAATTAGTTGTATGCTAATTTAAATCCAATGTTATGATTTTGTTTAAATTTTCCAGTGTTAAAATCCTGTTTGTAATTATATCTTTGTTGTGTGCATAAGGTTTTTCGTGTGGTTTTTTTCTTTAAATTTTTTACTTTCATCCTTATAAAGGTGTTCCTTTATTATCTGGTAGCCCTGTTAGTAGCTCTAAGGTGGGAAAAGTTCGTCCTATTGAAAAGAGTAGTTGATACCAAAAAAATTAGTGTAGAATAAACTGTGACACGTTTGATCAGAATTTATGAAGAATTTACAGTAATGATGTAGTTTCTGTTCTGATGTTCTGTGGTTTTCATAATGGAGAGAGACAAATCAAAGACTAAACCTTGTTATAGAATGTGTAACGAGTTAACAAGTGATAACTTACCAGTGCACTGGAAGATGAGGATAAATTAACTGTTGCAGAGCTACACAGAGATTTCAGATACATCGTATATCATCAAGAAAAAGAAGATACATCTCTGGATTATGTTATGAAATTTGAATTGTGTGTTCTCCATGCATTGTCCCTCAGGAGCAAGGAAGGCTTTTAGCGTTTACATCGGAATAGGAATAAATCAGAAGGGTTTATTTTTTATTTGGGCAGTGGGGGATGAGAACATAAGAAGAAAAACATTAAAATGCTGAAGAAAAGTTGGGAAGAAAAATGAAATGCCGAAAAGCAGCACAACCCTGACACAGCTACCCTCACTCTGATTGAAATCGCCAAATATCCTCCATTCTTTTTCCATTACCACAACATTACAATCACTTAAAGGGTAGGGAATTTTTGAATGTAAACTCAAACTTTCAGACTTTTACAAAAAGGGGATATTTCTTCTACCAAAACATTGGCAGTGTGTTATAGAAAATAATAAGGAATAATAAAAATAAAAAGGAAAATATGTTTTGGATTTAAAATGAAATACATTAAACATAAAGAACATTTTTTCTGAGCAGCGAAAAAACTTAGGCACACACTAAATAATTTAGGGGAGAAAAAATTAATTGTTAATATTCACTTATGCCAATATGTAAAATTCAGTCTTACTTCATATTATTGATATCCTAGTTTGTTTTAACAATTTGGAAATCGTATCATATTTTCAGCTTTTAATTGTAGTTTAAATCTGCTTGAATTTAATTAACAGTGCTAAAATAATGGCATTAGAAGAAATGGATTGCTACACTTTCTTGTCATCCTAGTAAATAATTGAAGATGCATGAAGGCCACATTCTAGTCCTGCCTATGTTTCTTTTGCATGTTTTATTTTTTTAGTGAATTGTATTTGAAATTGGACCAGTTTTCAGAAGAATTAAGTTTCAACAAAAACAAATTGATATGTTTAGATAAAAGAAGATCGGATACAGCGTATGGAAATGCAGATGTTATATATAATACAAGTTGTAAGGATTTTCTTTTCAGTGGAAAGCTTCATCTCATATTCATCATCTTTAGCGTTATGTCTGTACTTTGGTTTCTTTGTAAATGAAAAGTCCTCATTAATTTAAACCCAAATAAAGTAGATTCATAACGGTATTAGCCATTAAAATGGCTTGGGCTTTTTATAACATTTGGTTGTTCTAATTGCAGGAAGTGGATGGAAGGCAAGACCGACTCTTATGAGGACATGTTGTCCAACTCTGTCGGATTCCAAAACCCAGGAAATGTGAAACACCTCTCTGAAGAACTTGGTTTGGGAAATGAGCAATTCTCAAATTTTGCGGCTTTAAGGTAAATAAAATTTGTACCGATTAAAAATACTTATTAATTCGTCATTTACATACACAGATTCGGTTTCCCAACGGAAGAATGTGCTACTGAATTGAGGCAAGTGCAGTCAAGCAAATGGGCTTACAGGAGTGTGTCTGATGGCATTGCTCACTTCAAAGCTGGACGTCACTCTGAAGCTTTTCAGTGTCTTAATAAAGCCCTCACTATTGATGCCAACAACATAGAAGCATTGGTTGCCAGGGGTGCTTTGTGAGTTCTTTGTTGTGCTTAAATTTAATAGCATCACATTAATCACTTTATATCACTTTTAATTAATTAATGAATTGAAATGTGTCTTACTTTTTTGACTTTACCTTTTATTATTCATATTAGGTATGCAAATGGAGGAAGTTTTAAAAAGGCAATTGAGGACTTTGACGCCGCCTTGAAGATAAATGCAAATCACCAAAATGCTAGGAAATATCTTGCTGAAACACTTGTAGCTTTTGGCCGAAGGTACATTTTTTTAACCCTTCAATAATACAATAATTACATTTTACTCATTTCAGTTATGAAGATGAAGGAAAATGGGAGGATGCTTTGGCAGCTTACGAGCGTTGCCTCACTATCATGCCGTATCATGAAGAAGCAAAAAACTCTATAGAGTTTATTAAAAACAAACAAGGTTTGGGCAAATCAGGCGAGCCTGAAACAATCCCACTTTTGACACCAGGCAAAGCTCAAGGTGTAAGGGAAACTCTGAAACACCTTCTCGCTCAGCATGAAGGAAAAAGCAGTGGCAAAAAGAAAAAGAAGAAAGACAAAAAGTATGCGCTTAAAAATTATGTTGTTTTTAACAGGTGTCAATTGTAGGTTCTAATGAATATTTTATCCAAACAGAAGTAAATATAAGAAGAATCGATCAAGCTCTAGTAGCAGTAGTTCTTCATCTTCTAGTTCTTCATCGTCTTCATCTTCATCATCAGATTCAACATCTGCATCTTCACAAGATTCTCACCATAAAAAGAAACACAAGAGGTAACATATTGTTTTAAAGTCATAGTCATAATTTATATTTTTAATTATTATTTTTATAGGAAAAGTGAACATAAAGATCGTTCCTTATCACCACTCAGTAAACGTATGGCTCTTATGGATAGTGGGGCAGGAGATGGTAATTACAGTTTTATAATATTGTAATTCATATCATTGCATATAATTTTAACTTGACACTTAGGTTTTGAGGCTTTGGGATTACAGCAGACAACATCACATTATAATCCGCCCATACCTTTTGCTGCTTTCAATGGTAAGTTTTTCATTTAAATAAAGTTTACTCTAGTTTGGATACAACAGCTTTTAAAAGCCGCAATGTATTATATCCCGACCAATACAATACAATACTCAAGTTTTTGTGGGCACTTTATTTCAATTGCAATTTTAGCTCGCCCTGATTTGAATGAATCATTAAGAGCTCTGTCATCCGGTAAAACAACTACTGAAAACGAGTATGAATTGAGAGTGAGGAAATTTTTGGAACAGACCAAAGGAGATGATGATTATGAAGAAAAAGTAAGAAAGTTTTTGGAAGAGACGACCAAATGGTGAGTTTTAATTATTTCTTCATTGCAATGTAGCATGGCACAAAAAAAAAATTGTTTGGTAAATATTTTCAGGAAAAAAGAAAGAAAAGCACAAGAAGAAAAAAAGAAGAAGAAGAAGAAAGATAAAAAAATGAGTAAAAAGGGTAATTTATTTGAATTTATTCATGGATAGAATGAATGTAGAAATTCATTTATCTATATGACACTTCAGATCGCAAGAAAAGGAGGGCTGAAAAGAAAAAACTCAAAAAAGCTGCAAAAGAGGAAAAAATGAAAAGAGAAAAAAGGCGTAACAGCAATGCTGATGCAGAAGACCCTTACAGCAGTAAATCAGATTTAAGGTATTTAAGAATTAATCATTTTTGATAGGCTATCATATAAATAAATTATCTATTTTCAGACTCCTTTTCTCTGATAGCATACCAGACCTAGAAGATTTACAAAGTAAATTGAGTGCTTATTATGCCAAAGTTGAAAAGGCCCCCAATAACAAAAAGTGAGAGTAAAGCAAATTTAACTGTGTTCAATTTGTAAAAATTATAATTGTATTTTTAGGCAAGAAATGTTGGAAGATAAATTTCCAAAAAATCAGAATAAAATGGGTCTTTCACCAAAGCAGCAGCAGCAGCAACAACAACAACAGTTGCAGCAGCAACAACAGCAACAGGTTTATGAAATTGAAAAAACACATTTATTACCATCCCATGATGTCAAAAAGGGTTAGTGCTTATTAAGTAAATTGGTTTAAAAATATAAAGTATACAAACAATTAATTAAGAGTAACAATGTTTTTGACCTCATCAGTTAATCTTACGATTTTTTCTGATTATTTAATAGGTCAATGATGTATTATCCTACCTTCAAACAGGAAAAATTATAAGATCAATTAATTAAGGTTTTTAGTTGAGATGAAAAATGGCAAAATGGAGGGAAAACTCATAAGGTGAGGTTGAGATAGGAAGTTGATGTCTGACTGGATCGAGGTCACAATAGCTCAAGTGGTAGAGCAACAACGTATCTAGCTGAAGATCATGAGTTCAAGTCCCGCTCGTGCCATTAACTTTTTTTCACCTCAACTAAAAACCTTAATTAATTGTAATGTATCAATTGGTCAAGCGGACCACTAAATTTAGTGAATAAAAAGTGTACAAAGTATTTACCTAATCTCCCATAAAAAAATTTCATTTGTTGAAATGTCAATTAAATATTTAAATTGTAAAGTGGTCAATAAATTAATATCAACTGTTATGTGATATAACTTTCTTGAAAAATTTGATAGAATTGATCACGGCACAATGAGAATAGGTATTTTGTAAAAGTAGATTCATAGTTTAATGTGTATTAATGATTTTCAGGCAAGAAAGGAATGGACATTTTTGAAGAAGCTCCAATGGCACCTGCTGAAAAAGAAAGGCCATCAGAAGCATCTCCACCACAACAAAAATTTAAAATGCAGTTGACTAATTCTGCCAAGTATGTTATGGAGCCAAAGTAAATATTTCCAATGTAACATGTGTTACTTTTGTTATAAGATTGACATGTGAATTGAGGTTTTGATTGGTTTATTTTGTTTACAGAGTAAAAAAGAAAGAAAAACTGGAAGACCCCGTTTCAGAAGCATGGGATGAATTGGATGACAAAGTGGCTGCAAATTTGAAAGACGACGTTCCTCCTCCACCTCCACCTACAAAGGATGAAATGGTTCAAAATTTGAAAAAAATTGTTGAGAAGAAGAAGGAGTCTATAGAAGCAGCTAAGCCTACTCCGCCAGCAGTTCCTCCAGGTCCTTCAGTCATGGATAAGTTAGGTGGTTTCAGAATTAATCCTGCAGCAGTCTCCAATAACTTCAGAAATGAAGATGATCAAGATCATCATCGCCATCATCATCATCATAAGAGGAAGAATAGGAATAGAGACAGCGATTCGGATTCAGAGAGAGGAGACAAGGATAAGCGCTCAGGGTCATCAAGGAGTAGAACAAGGTCTCCAAGACAGAGGAAAGAATATAGTGGATCAGAGAGCTCAGGAGAATCTTATAAGAGGAGAAGTAGGTCGAGAACTGTGAGCCCTCGTCCAAGGAGATACAGAAGTTCAGAATCTGGATCTTTTAGAAGCCGTTCTTATTCGAGGAGCCGAAGCCGATCAAGATCAGGAGATTACAGGAGATCCAGGAGTCGGTCAGACGACAGAAACTACAGGAGCAAATATCCTGGAAGGTATCCCAGGAACAGAGGCACTTACTATCGACCTAGGTTCCAGAATTCAGGAAACTACAAAAGCAGGGGGTATAACAACAGAATGGGAAATTACAGAAATCGTGGAGGTTATGGCAATTATAGAGATTATAACAGAGATTACCGTAATAGGGGTTTCCAGCTTAGGAATCGTGGCCGTGGCAGAGGGGGCGGTGGAAGCCAAAGATATTATCACAGGAGAGACTACAGAGATTATAAGAGATACGATAGAGGATCTCGTTCTGACGATGACAGAGATGACAGTCCCATGCGTAAAGTTGATGCGGCAAAAGAAAGGATAGATAAAATCATATCTCAAGAGCAAAGTGGTCCCCTGAGTGAGGGTGAAGAAAGGGATGAGGATTTCCTCAACAGAAAAGATTATGATGGCAAGTGGGCCAACAAAGAAGAGATAGCATTGACCACACCTTCAACAGAAAAAATAAGTTACCAACATGGTTAAACGCTGCATCATTTCATTCCTTATGTTCTTTTAGTGTGTAAATTCTTTTTAATATGATGTTAAAGGTTTTGTTCGTCATGATATAACTTTTTGTTTTTGAAAGCAGGATATATATATAGTACTGTTCTGCTTTGAAAACTATAATACACTATATACATTAAATAGAACTAAATAGGTTAAAACTTTTATTCATGACAAAAAAAAAATATGTAGAAGTGTAGTACGTAATAAATATATATTATAAACTTGATGTAAAAATGATGACTTTTATTTTACAATTCGCTCCATGTTTATTTACATTTATATAAAGACTAAATACTAGACATTCTTACTTATGTATAATGATTTTTCGTTGAATAAAATTTGAAGTATATATTCTGTCAGAATTATTTTTGCAACTGAACACACTTGGAAATTAAATGTTGTAAATCAATTTTTTTTTATATATACCTCTTTTGCAGTATATCAAAATAACGTAAAATTAAAGGCAATAGTGTCTATGCCTGCTCTTCAATATATTTTCCATTTATGTGCTTAATACATATTAAGGAATTATTCAATGAAAAATTTATATTTAGATTATGAAATAATTTTGTGCGTCACAACAAACCGTTTTTACTTAATTTTAAAGGATAACCATTTCCATGCCATAAATTCGTGACAAAATAAGGTCTTATTGCTTATGCATGATTTTGTGATGATTTTAAGGCTTGTAACTGCCACTCCAGAGGAGTCTCATTCTGATGATGCCTTCCACCTACTGACTAGATGCTAAGTGGCCCAGTAAAACAAAAGCCAGTCACCAAGGTTGTACGATCGTTTACATTGTGTAAATTGACAAGACAATGCTTTTGGCAGAAAATATTTTTTACAAATAATTAAATATAGTAAAAACTCCCTTAATGCTGGATACAAGGTATTCACTGTGCAAGAAGAGAATGGTAAATCTTAGTGTCATATCAACTTCAGAAGTATGAGGAACAATTTTTAGATAATTGTTTTAGTGTATTTTTGGATAAATGATTGCAAAATATTTTAATTTCAGGACCATTGCACAGAAATTACCAAAACATAATTTAGAGCAGGCAAGAAAAAATAATTGAAAATGCATCTATTAATGAGTCAACACACGATCAAATTTTAAAAACCATTAGGCAACATAACACGAAAATCCCATTTTTGTCTAGAGAGGCATGATGTAACTCGTGTGGCTGGTCTCAAATCTGTAAGGTGGTTCACCAGGCGTCAAGTAAAACACCAAGCAAGACACTTTCGTTTTACTCACTTTACAAAAATTTAAATATCCCCTATTAAATTATTTCTATTTAGACACCCTGTTGAAAAAAAATGTATGTCATGTATCAAGGTTAATTTTCTTAAAGTTAAGAAGGATGTCAAAAAGTAAATGTTTCTTCTTATTGGTTAACAAAGTCCAATAATTTGGTATTTAATTTATAAATATGTTATACAAACATACATTAAGTAAGGTGTAAAGGTAAAATATAAATTTTATTGCATTTATATTTTTGATGCAAACATCCTTCACACAGCATTATTTGCTCATCAAAGTATTATTGCAAAAATAAATATAATAATTTTCTGATTTCTGTAATCTAGGAGGTATAAAGGAGTAAAAATCATTATTTTAAATAATACAATTCAATCAATAGCTAGGTCAATTCAGCACCCAACACAAAACATTGGCAGTGTGTTATCGAAAACGATGGAAATTACAATTTTGATTGAAAATACAATACATTACATTTTGAAAGAACTTTTTTTCAGAAAAGCAAAACACATAGGCACACACAGAATATTTACTGAAGAAGATTTTAATTGTTAATATTCACTTATACCAATATGTAAAATTCAGTTACTTCACATTGATGTTGATAATGTAAATTTCAGGGTGTTGTATACTGCGCCCTTTAAGAGCTATTGTACCTCTGCCTAAAGCACATCGGTGCAACTTGATTAACAGGCCCAGTTTTATTGGTCGAAGCTCTTCTATGGTCACATTGTACATCCTAATTCACTTCCTCCTGCAGGCTAATGTTGCTCCGCAGTTTGTTAGTAAGTGTGTTGCCGACTCTTCTTTAGTAACCATCCCTAACCTTCTGCTTCTTTGCAGAATCTACATGTGCCATCTTGGATTGTTCCCATTTTCTTTAGATGTCCATTGAATCTACAATGACCTGTTAGGAATCCTGTTATGATTCACAGTCTATTCCTGCTTCCTTAGACACATTTAGTTCACATTAATATCCTAGTTTGTTTTAACAATTTGGAAATCATTGTATCATATGTTAAGCTTTAATTGCAGTTTTAAATTTAATTAACAATACTAAAATAATGACAATAAGAAATAGATTGCTACACTTTATTGTCATCTTAGTAAATAATTGTGATGTAAATAAATAAATGTGATAGCATGAAGGCCACATTCTAGTCCTGCCTGTTTCTATTGCATGTTTTATTTTTTTAGTGAAATACATCAGAAATTGTATTTGGAATTTGACCAGTTTTCAGCAGAATGAAGTTTTAACAATAGCAAATTAATATGTTTAGAAAAGAAGTTAGTTGGATACAGCGTATGGAAATACAGATTTTATTTATTCTATAGATTGTAGGGATTCTTTTTTCAGAGCAATTCAGCACATAACAGTTAGATAGATAAAAACTCAATCACACTCTCAATCATTCTTAAATACATGCCATTCACACTTGTAGTGTTCTACACACCATACATTCATGCCAATAAATACATTCTCAACACACACTAAGGACCCAAAACTGCCAGTACTTTATACAATTAAATTAAAAGTAACAAGTTACAATTAAACAACCCTTTTCCTCCAAGAATGGGAACATAGGATAAAATTACTTGTGGCCTTGTTCAAGCATAATTTATATGGGTTCTCTATATGCCAATTACCTTCAATTGAATGGGCACATCAATCAAGCTTTCTTTACGTGCTAAATACATACACAGGCTTTGGCCCAAAAGTAAGAGTCTATGCATCAACCTCACAAGGCCTATTCTTAATTGGTCGAGGATCAACCTCTTCTAAGGAGTTAGACCCTTTGAGGGTCACCTATTGACAGACACTGCTGATCCAGCCTACTGATGCTACCATTTTTTTTCTTTTTTAATAATGTTTTCATGCGTTTTAGCATCATAGTGCTGGATTGCAGTTAAACCCAGAGATTGGAACATCCTGGTCTTAGCTGCCTTGTTTATCGAGCAAAAAGCCACCATTTTGCCAGATTCCAGTACCTAGTACTTCACCAATAAGAGCACACGAAATTTTGAATTTTTGTTTTATTAATTCATTTTTTAAAGAATAAATTTGGTGAACACAAATGAATTATTTCTTGTTAACTTGTCATTCAAATCTAGCTAAAAATACTTATTACAAAATTAGTTTAACAAATAAAGGAGCATTTGCACTTTTGATGATTTACAAAGATCAAATACAAAGACTGATCTTATGTAAAATAATGAAATTGGGACAATTTTAGTTAAAAAGTGGTATTACATTCAGTAATATCGGTTTTGAATATGGTTCTTCTGTGTTGATCTTGTAATCCTCATTTTTATATAATACTAATAAAGAGCCAAAATTCATTTTATGATAAAGCCATTTATACAACTAGATTCTACATCATGAAATTCTATCCAATTATTGTACAGAAAGAAAAACCTTTCTAGAATATCTAATTTAGAAAATATTTGAATAAGATTAAATGAATTTATTTTCAAACTAATTCAACTGATATAATCTTCAAAATAAACACTTAAATGATAGTACAGAGTTTTCTTGTTCTATTTCTACAATATATATCACATCTAAAAATAATGATTTTTGAAAGTTAAAAAAAATTAATTGAACCATTGTTATATATCATTAATATAATATTTTAACATTTGTCAACAACTGTTTATTGCAATTTAAGAATAATCTTTTAGCATTTAACCATTCTGATTTCCACACTTTGTTACTTCATATTTATGTTAAATAGATCATAACCAATTTTTCCCACATGGCTAGCATAAGACCAAACGTTGAGGACCGGACTAAAGCTGAGGGCATCCAGCTAAAAGAACCGGTACACAAGCTGAAGCCAAAACATTTTTGCGGCCTGTCAGAGCAATGTAGCGGGAGTGTTCAGTTCTTGGATGATAATAGAATCATGTATCCCATTGGAAAGACCATTGTGATTGATGATATAGTAACGAGACGCCAACGTTACTTACAGCTCAATAAATCTGATAGGATAGTAAGGGCGATGGTGTTGTCTCCAGATCGGTAAGCTCTTCATTTGAAACTAACAACTAAACCCAATAACAATAAAACATTTCAACAGTAAAATAACTTTAGTTGACTTTTGGTTTATAATTAAAACAAAAGATGAATGTTTTAGTTTGTTTGATCATCTGAGAAATGTGCACAGTTCGTTAAAAAAACTAAATCTTATTGAAAATGGTTTAAAATTCAAAATGTACTTTGTGTCTGTATAAAATGCTTTGAAGTACTAATAATCATTATAATAATTAGTAATTAGAAATATTATATTAAGAAATGTTATATGTTATAGTTTATCTAAAATTAAAAAAGAAATATTTAACAATAATTTCAACAAATACAAATATTAGCCAAATGTGTTAATGTGTATAACTATATTTTTATATATTCAGTTAAATAATCTTTTCAATTAGTTAATAAATGTTCACAAAAATCAAATTGAAATATATAGTACTCCTACTACTAGTAGTAGCAATAAAAAAAGAGCATATTATGAAATTTTGATATTTTATGTAATATACTTACTAACATCCACATGTGATGTATTTATTAAAAAATTTGGTTAGTGTGAAAATATTCCTCTCTTTCAAAGAAAAAAAATAATTACACTTTTGTGTCTGAACATAAAACATTATAAAACATGCTGAAATTTTTTAAAATTCCTCTGGGTCTTTTACACACTCTATTATTCTTGTCACATGCATAATTAAGTCTTTAACCCTTTCTTGAGACATTTTATCTCAAATCTCAACAAGCAACTATTGGCGCAACTAAGCCTTTTTTAAATTTTATTTATTCATTTTACTTCTCATTTAAAAAGTACTCAGTGGTGCTCAAATCATAGTTATGGTCTGGCCCTCTTAGAGTGTAAATATTGACATCCCAAAATACTGCATAACACAGTGGTGACAGTTGGTCTTGCATTATCTTGCATAAACAAAAATTGCTCCCAATAATAGGAGTAAATAGCACCACATATTGTTCAAGAATATTTGTCATTTAGATTTCTGTATTGATGGAAGTGATGGCTTATTAAGTGATGGATGGTGTAACTCCATTTTTGCCGCCAAAGAAATCCCATTCCACACTATAACTAAACCACCTCCCAATGACCTTCTCCCGGCAATGTTGCATTGGCTGTGATCTCTGCAGCTCCTCAATAAATTCGAAGACACCCATCTGGCAAATAGAGACTCATCTAAAAAAAACATAACATTCCTTCATTACAGTTTCTGTCTAAAGCCAGTGTCCCTTGCAAACTTTAAGCGACCCTGACGATGGTCTCTGGTAATGGTCCTATTGCTGGCCTTCTGGGTCATTTCTGTAAGTCTCATTATTATTGTTTCACCACTAATATACATGTCCCATACAATTTAAAGTCTTTGAGACGTTTCAGAAGTAATGGAAACGCGATTTTCAGACTATGAAATTGGATAAATTAGTTGTCAGCTGGTCCCTTGTCTCTCCGTACACCTAGTTTTCTCTTGGTGCTGCTGAATGTCCTACAACTGTTATTTTAGGCAAATCTAAAATTCTCACAGTGTAACGCTGATTTCTTCCTCCTCAACAAGTGCTTTGTAACAACAAGCTGCTTATTATGGACATATTCGTAATTGTTTTGTGCACCACAACATTGAATAAAAGTATTTTTAGAGGATTAAATACTTGTTGACAAGTTTTTAATTGAGTGAGATTTTTAATCAAATTTGGAATTTAGTAGCCCTCACAATCGATGACAAGATTTCTCTATCTAATTATAATTATTAAATTATTTTTAGAGCAATAAAACAAAGAATATGACCAAAAACATAAAAATAAATCAAAATTTCAAAGTGCGCCACTTCTGTTTGTATAGCATAGTATTTCTTATAGGAATGCCACTTAAAATGAGAATTATAAATATCTGTATGTATATTAACAGATATCTTCTATGTTTTTTTAAATACTTTTTTAATTAAAAAAAAAGGCCATTTGTGCGTACTTGACATACTCAATTGTCCTGAATTTGAACTCTAACACTCAGATTGATCTGCCACACTGTTTTGTCATTTCTTTTCTGTACATAGAGATTGAATGGATCTATCAGTGTAAATATGTAGTGTGAGAGGGACTATGGCGGACTGTTGAGTACCATATTGACCTTCAATTAAACTAGTTAGAAAATTAAAATAAATAATAATAATTAATAATAATATAAAATGAAATGCTATAAAAATATGTTAAATGTCTTGGAGGACGATAGAAGGAACACTACTTGAGTGAATGATTTTAAAAAAACTCTATTTAAGAATGAGGGTGTCTTGATTTAAAAACTGCACTTCAGGCTTACTTCAAGAAATACACACTTTTGCAGAGTTGAGTTTTTATAAATCAGTAATCAGTGAAATACATTTTTAATAAATAAGCATTTAATTCAATGTTAATAGTTTATGTTTGTGTAATGAGTAAAAAGTGATTATCTGCAACATTTTAGTTGTGAAATTTGAAATAAATTAACAGAAGTTATAAATGTCATTTTTCTTCTTTTTCCTAGTTTTAAAACCTTGCATCCATGGGGCACATATGCATTACTTTTCACCTTATTTTATTCTAAAAATTTCTCTGTATTGTGAGAAGAGACCCTCCCATAATAGGATTATGGTTCTGTCAGCATTGTGGCAGCTTCTTTCCTTCAAGACATCAATTTTTTAATTTTCTGGAATTATTGAAGTCCTAAAACCCAGTGAGGTATTTTAGCAAAACGATATTTTATTTGAAGCAGTTCCACTGTTCACTGTTCCAATAGTTTTTGTCTATGTCTTTATTTTTGTAATCTCACATTAACTGTTTTATTTATTTCATTTATGGCCTTATGTTTTTTGTATTAGCCAGAAAACAGTACTTGTGCTGGTGTTTTATATGGGGGAAATGGAGCATTTTACAAAATTTCAGGGGCAGTCTAACATGCTAACCACTCAGCTACCATGGTCCCCACATTAACTTTTGGTAAAAAAAGATAGTTACTAAGATATTAGATGTTCTCATACAGTTCTGACAATGAATCAAATACCACAGCCAAAAAGTATTTACCTGATCAAAACATCTTTAAAAAAATTAAAGGCAACAAGTTTTACAGCTTCCTGAACCAATTTGGCAAATTTACTGAACTTACAATTACAAGATAAAATAATTAAGTTACAAATAATAATAAAATTGTTTTTGTTTTATGCTGGTAATTTTTTACTTATAAAAATAGTGTCTTTCTCAATTGCACATTTTTAATATATTTCTTAATAATAATTAAATGCCTTTTTTTATATAGACACTATCTCGCTGTCTCAGAAACAACTTCCAACAAACCGACGATAACTATATTTAGCATGATCTCTCTAAAGCAAGTAAAATATTTGATCAATCCAATTAAATATTGTACAGCTACACAATTTGGGGCGCTGTCATTTACATGCACTGGAAAACACATTGCTGCACTAATAGGAGATCCTGACTGGCTGTTGCTTTTATACGATTGGGAAAAGGCTGTTGTAATAAATGAAACTAAAGCGCACCTTGGAAAATCCAGAGCAATCATTGATCAGGTAACTTTAATCAAGGAATAATTCTGCAAAAATTAGATTAGTTTTGTCAATTAGTGAAACAATTTTTTTCCATAACTTTTATCATGTTGCTCCATAAAATAAAAATTGATTTTTTAGATAATTTGTCATCCTTCAGATCAAAACAGATTAATATTTATTGGTCCTGAAGTATTTCGAATGATGCATTTCATGGAAAAAGATTGGATACAATATGGTTACAGACGTACAGAGAGCACACATGTTACTTGTGCATGTTGGATTTCTCCAAATCACTTGATCGTCGGTACAGAAAATGGCAAATTACTTGCTATTGAGTTTGGAAATTTGAAAAGAGTCTATAATGCTGCAACTGTGAATGAGATCGATTTGAAATCACATGATAAGTAAGTTTCATTAATAACAAATTTAATTTCTTTTAATTTAAATTTATTTTTATATCTCTTCATAGTTTTTGGTTTCTGAAATGGAATTTAGGTGTTCAAATTGATTATGTTTTTTAAACTATAGGTGTACCACCTAACAAATCTCACCAACCATATTATAAAAAACATTGATTGATCATATCCAATCATTTTGGTGTGCATTTTATTTTTGATTTTGTCTAACCAAGTTTTCATTTCATTACCTTTGTGTGTGGAAACAATGAGAAAATAAGCCATAGACCAAATTCTGAAGATAGCTTAATGCTAGGGGGAAAAAACCAATGAACATGAGTAGACCAAAATGTTTTGATATTACCAAGCTATAAATGTTGATATCAACAGTTGGTTTTTATTTAAAAATATTAATTAATTTTAACATTCTCTTTTAAAGAAATGAAGGAAAAGGCATAGGATTTAACAGTGACATAGTACCTTTACCGGTAAATCACCTTACCGGGTATGAACTTGGTTTTGCATATACTTGTGGAGTTGGAATGGTTATTGTTTTTGAAAAGAATGAAAAGACCTTAAAAAATACCAAGTAATTTACATTGTTCATCAGCAAATTTGATAAAATCCATTTATACATAAAATATAATTGTTAATTTATTCAGGTGGTATAAAAGAGGAGTTTACCTTGCAAATGGTCCTGCTATTGGTGACTTGGATTTAAACCTGGTAGATACTATCCAACAGATAGCTGTTAGCCAAGACGAGAAGACTTTAATATGCACGACTTTAAGAAATGAAATATTTTATGGTCCTTTACAAAGTCCAAACACTTGGAAGGATGTAAGAGAGATAATAAAATAATTGGTGATATTTTCTATATAATATTTTAAATTTAGTCAGAAAATGTTCCAATGAACACATTGTTTAACGGTATGCACAACGGACAGATTGCAGCAGTGTCCTCAGCTGTATGGAAGTCAATTTTTATCACTGCTGGGAGGATTGATAGAACTCTCATGCTCTGGGATTATAGATCAAGGAAAATGAAGTTCCGAAAGGTGTTCGATGAGGATATTTACAGTGCAGCTTTGCACCCCACCGGATTTTTCTGCCTTGTCGGATTCCAATCCAAATTAAAATTACTGGTCATCTTTGTTGATGACTTTCGATCAATCAAGGACGTTGCAATCTCACATTGCCCATTAATAGAATTTTCATGGGGAGGACAAATTTTTGCAGCTGTAAATGGCTATGATGTTCATATAATTTCTTCAATAACACTGAAATGTGTTCAAATCTTGAAAGGACATTCTAAGGAGGTAAAAGAGCAATTACAATATATATTCTATTATTTTTAAATCGACTGTAATTTTATGATGACATTATTCATGTCTAACTTTATTGCTTTAGTTAGATCTTTGAAATGTACATTTACAGATTCTTAATCTTCGTTTTTTAAAAGACGATTACATTTTGTTTTCTTGCGGTGAACAAGGCTCCCTATACAAATGGGATTTGCGCAAGGAATTGAGAGATGTCGATTTTGAAACAAGCTGTAAGGGAATTTATGATGTTGCTCATGCTGAAGATGCCCATTTGACATATTTGATTACATTTGAAGGGACTATAAAAGAATTTCACGACAAGAAAGTGAGAAAGATTTTTTCTACATTTAAATAAGAAACGTATTTCAATATTCTTATTGAAATGTAACTGAGAAATTCATTATATTTATTCAATTATATTCTTAATTTATTTAGCTCATGAAAATATATGATATGAAAGAGTGGGCATTAAGAGCACTTGTCGTCTCTAATACAGAAAGTATGATGTTTGGTGCCTGCCAGAACGGATCGATACTTTCATTTTTATTTCCATTTAATAATAACTTATTGTATGTTGAGTATACTATGCATACAACTTGTGTAAAACGGGTATGAAAGAGTTGATTTTGTACCCAATTCTATTTTATGTTGAATCATTCATTTCAGATATTAATCACTCAAAATGAACTAACCCTAATAACAATCGATGAAGGTGGTGCACTTTGTCTTTGGGAAATTGTGTATCCAGAAGGAGTTATTCCTGATCCTAACAACGGATTCAGTTTTCTAAGAGAAACTATGGTCACTTACGAAGACTGGGCTGACAAGAAAAAAAGGCTAAATACTTTGAGAAAAAAATTGAAAGATATGGATGAAGAAAATGATTATATAATGAAGCAAATGGTTGCAAAAAATGAAAACAATCTCACCGAAATTCAGAATGGTTATAAAGCAACAATAGCTGATTTAGAAAATAAGATTAAAGTTTGTCTTTATTTTATCTGTAGTAATTGAGTGTGATAATTGTAATTCAATACTTGTTTGTTAAATCCTGTTAACTTAGATCCTTGAAAAATCTCATATGAAAGAACTTGAAGACTGCACTTTAGCCATGGCTGAAAATTCCAAAAAATATGCTGAAGAATTAGAAAATCTTAAGAAAACATACCAAGCAAAAGTGGAAGAAGAGAATATGAGAAGCGAAAATATCATTTTTGAAACAAAGAAATATGTTAATTATTATTGGGAGTAAGTTTTTATTTTTAAGTATTATTCAGATTTTAAAAAATAACAAATCTCTGCTATTTGATATTTCTGTGGTTTCAGTAAGTTTAATTTATGCTAATTTTCCCTATATTTAATTTAGTACATTTTATTTATTTTTGTTTTTACGTTTAAATCTCTATTTATATAGACAAAAATTGTACCAAATTTTGTAATTTTTGATATACAAAGGGGCTTAAAGACCCAGAATAAAATTTATTTTCTTCCTCTTCTTTCTTCTTAAGAAAGGTTTTATTTTGCTATTCAGTATAATCATGTATTTCACAATAGAATAAAAATTTACTGTATGCAAAGATTCACAAAACCTGACTTAGTAAATTGTGGGTATAATTTAAAAAGTACTTACAATTTAAACATAACATTCATTAATCACATTTTCAGCAAACTGAAAATAATAGAAAAAGCTTCTCACAGAACTTTAGAAGATCTAGCAAAAGAGAAGACAGAATTACTTTTGCAAGCTGTGCAGAAAAATTACTGTGTCTGTATATACGTTTTTCTAAATATATAACTGAACATGAAACTTATATTTTCTTGTACTGAAAAATCATTTTAGCTTCAAAAGAAAATAAATGAGTTGAAAATCCACCATACAGAATTGACAGAACAGCTAGAAGAAGATCGAGTCATAGAAACAGACGATATCACAACCAATTTTGAAGAAAGAATGGCTACCCAGAATGAAATACGTACAACCCTTCTTGCTCACAAAAAAATAATTATGAAAAGGAGTAATAAGTTAGTTTTTAGTTTATTTATAATCACTTGCATGACAGTTGAGGAAGAGTTGCAATATTTCATTTGATAGTACTATGCAGCCATAATTTTTATATTGAAAAAAAAAAAATTAAATAAACTGATTTCCTATAGGCTGAATCTAAGATTGCAGAAGTGCAAAACTTACATACACACTTTTAAATCCCACCAATTGAAGTTAAAGCAATATCTCTTCAAAAAAGAAGCTGTAAGCATCAATAAAAAAATGAAAAATGTTGACAACATAATCCAGCATTAAATTTTGCTAGGAAATTACGAAATTAAAACGAGAAGTTGCTCGCCGCAAAGATCAAGTTGCTAAGACAAACGTGGCTATAATTAAGACGATTAGATCACAGCGTGACTTTATGAAAGAAAAATTTGTAAGAGATGTTAGAATCGACACCCTAAAGCAAAAATTAGAGCCTCTTGAGGACAAATTCCAGCGTTATACTGCACTTAATGACGAGGTGCGTACTGATGATGTTTTTACTAGACATTGTTACTAATTTATGATGTTTTTTAGTTGGAAAAAGTATTAAAGAATAAAGATCGGTTAATTAGTCGAACTAAAAAGATGGTCACTCAGCTGACAAAACATTGTGTCGG
Source organism: Cimex hemipterus (assembly GCA_039619505.1). Lineage (NCBI taxonomy): Eukaryota > Metazoa > Arthropoda > Insecta > Hemiptera > Cimicidae > Cimex > Cimex hemipterus. The sequence goes on from CM077099.1 coordinate 39,393,484, forward strand.
TCTAAGTTCTGAACTAAAAGTACAAGATGATCTGCGGTATGAAAGTGAACAGTTAATTCAGAAATTGAAAAATGAAATTTATTCTTGCCTACAAGCATCTGTTGATCCTAAACAGCTAAGGAATACCCTTTTGGTGAGATATTTATACTGCCTGAAGTTTTGATTTAATTGTTTTAAAAAAATACTAACCTATTTTAGGCCATGCTACATCGCTTTATCACTCACCGTCATATTGATGATAGACATGATCCTTCTTCAGCTGCGGAATTTATGAGACAGAGGAAACACTTAGAAGCCTCTGCTAAGAACTTGAGATCACTTATTAGCCGTAAACCAAGAATAATTGTCAAATATAAAAGAACTTGTGCAGAAGCAACCAAAAATGTACATTACATCTTCATTTTGTAAATTGTCATTTTAATTAAAATTACTATATATATATATATATATATATATAT
>CM077099.1:39394341-39413521 GCA_039619505.1 Cimex hemipterus
GGATTTTGTTATTATTATTAATATTAATATTATTATTTTTTAGATTTTAATCTAACAAATAATCAATCAATTACTATAGCAAACTTCTTTTTTCTTTATCACTTTTTTTTACTCGGATCACCAAATACCATTTTTGAGTGCAAAGGTTTATAATTTTCCTAATTTTCTTTTCCTTTGCGAAATATAATTTGTTCTTTTCTCGTTTGAAATGGTTGAGAGAATTACCATTTGAATCCAGTGAGATTTAATTTTTCTATCTGTGAGTTTAATTTTAGCACACAAATCAATAAATAGCTAAAAAAACACCAGCTCATTAAATTTGAACATAATTAGCACACAGAGATGATTATAAACAAAACTGGTTAGGAACATAATCAAAATCATTATCTACTAGGTCATAAAGAAATTGTATAAAATCAATGTTAAAAGTATCTACACTCTCCTGCTGGATCACAACACATACTATAAGATATTGCTAATTAAGGACTCTGTTGGAGATGAGTCAGTACAAGAATGAATAAGAGTAAGCAGTATGAAACTTGAAACCATAACAGATTTTGCTGACAGGACCCTACAATTCATGGCCTTCTAAAGAAAGGATCCAAAACAAATAAGATAGTGAATTTACTGGTATTTATTGCAACAGATTTTATGGCTTCATGCTTTCTCCTCAGCTCTCTTAACATTGCCATCTACACTAAAAATATTTAATTTACCTTGATCAGTGAAAAAAGGTAGAAGGCCAATCAAGATAAATTTTTGGAAATGCAAGCTGCTTAGCTCAGTTTACTTTTTGCGAGTAGATCGTGATTTGTGATTTTTACTTTTTCATGTATTATGTCTATGTTCTAATCCTGTAGTAAATTAGCGACTATTGTAGGAGCACTTGTTTTTGGATTTTTGTGAATAGTTCATTGGATGGCACACCATGATGAAATTGATGTTTTTGGCATTCCTGATCTAGGACTATTTGCAAGGAACCCATTATAATTTCTAATCATAGTCTGAACTATAGACAGTTTTATTTCCAGTTTTAGCAATTTTACCTACAGATTTCCACTGTGATGAATTGAACTGGCAAGATAAAGCAGTACTGATCAAATTGGAGAATGTAAAATCACATATATTTTTTTTTGTTTACATACAGAGGATCAAAACAAAGTATATGTAGATTTATTAATAACATTATGCTACTATTTGAGTCCAAAATCGTATTTTGAGGTGATTTTAACCTCTAAACATTTTAATATAACAACACTAAAAACTGAATTGAACATGTATTTCACATTTTATCGATATGAGAGGTGCAGAAGACCACTGTGACTGCCTCTTTTATCCCTATCCCTATACCTATCCTGGCTCACTAGTTCTGCACCTCGTTATTTTTCCTTATCCTGACAATTACTTCCTATACGTCCCCCTAGATTATAGCTTGAAAAAAAAACACACGTAAAAGCTAGTCATTTTTGATTGGGTGTGTGATCGCTGATCAAAATTCAAAAGAGGGCGGGACTCTGCCAAGAACGAAGCGTGGGAAGATAGGTTGGACCTCCTTGATCGCTGTGCTGTGACGCGATTGGGCCGTCACCGGCCCTCCCAGACGTCTTCATTTCTTTTCAGTTGTTATCCAGATTCAGTCTTGGTTATAGGCTTGTTTTTATTTGGAGGTCTATTTTATTCCATCCAATCCCGTTTCTTTGGTTTCGTTTTATTAATTTCATCGGCCCATTTCCAGTTAATGATTTGCTCAGCGGAACCTCGTTTAATGTTTTTATTTTCGGGTCTGATATATGGTTTAGGCCTCTTTGAAATATGCTTTTAAAATACAACAAGTTTCAACAGCGGACAAAGCTGTCAGCCAGCGGCAAAGCACAGAGATCGACAGGTAAGACTGTTATAACTTAAACTTTGTAGTTAGACAATTTTTTTTTAAATTTGCCGCTGTTAGCGGTGATTTAATCGCTCCAGTTTTCCATGAACGCGTTTCCATTATGCAAACATACATTTTAATTCTTTGTCAGTTTATGTTTAAGCCGTGAGATATTTTAGCTGTGCTTTTTTGAAAGGAAATCAGTTTTGTTAACGTTGTAAGTCCGCAGTTTTCTTAGCCGTTCGCTCTCCTGAACGATAATCGTGCAAGGCGAGAGTGGGGATGAAATATTTCTTTATATGGTTTTTATTTCGCTGGCCAAGTAGCTGGGCCCAGGAACAACGGGTTTTCAATTCTAATTAGTCCAGAAGTGATAATCAACAGAAAAAATGAAATTTCATAATAAAATGCCGCTGATAAGATTTATCTCTATAAACAACTTTATTGGTTAGTTTATGTGATAAAAAGCCATGACAGGTAGTTTGAAAAGCGAAAACTCCATTTTGTACCGCCTGTACCTGTTATCGGGCCGAAATCAGAACGTAATATTTGCCTGTTTGCTCAGTTTTGTTGGGAAATCGGATCGAAATTGAATTTAAAGATCGGCTCGGGTTGAGATTGCTCTGTTTGAATTGGGACCCAGTGTAGGATTGAACTTTGAAATGGCCATTTATCTCGTTCTCATCGCCGTCCCCCTATTTCATTTCCCCTTTTATCGTCTGTGCGCCGCCGAACTGAAATCGGTTCAAGGTGGCTCTTTTCGGTAGAATTTGCCAATAAACCCTGGCTCTATTCGGCCCGGACGGTATGACTTTTACGACAATCGTAGAATCGTTTCTCAGCGCTGATGTCCTCGGTGCCGGGATTGATAGAGATTTAGACCGTCGGTGATCGTCTGCTCTTCCCGGCTTTCGCCGTTTCTCTTGATCAGCATTGCTGTCGTCCCACACAAAAATTTCTCACTCTCCGATTAATACTTAAATAAATTCTTCACGATAAAATAGAAATATATAAATATAACATTTCTTATATTGTATAAAAAGGATGGCCTAACTAAAACAAATGTACAACTTAAAAAGAATTAAGCAAAATCAAAAGATGAAATATGGTGTCAGAAGTTGTTATAACTTTCTCCATATAAAACTTTATTGTACACATCCTATTTACGAACCTTTCTTTTAACAGGTAAAAATAGACTGGTCTTACACAAATAGTTATATCATCATCGGTTGTTAGATTCCTAAATCTAACATTTAATTAAACTATAGTTTAAAGTGTTCGAAATGAGGCATGTGTCAGACGTTTTGTTAAACCATCCTTTTCACTTCTTTACGGACACAACTTCACTATTATATGTTGAATAATATTTCTTTCGTAGATAAAAAAATATTTTGTTAAATTAAAAAAGACTCAGATATGATATATTGAACAATATTTCTTTGATACAAGATAGACTTTATCGTTAAATTAGGGAAGACTTATGAAAACTCTTCATCAATTTGCAAAATCCCAGATCCTTCAGGCGTATTATGCCCCTTAAATATAAAATTTATTTTTTCTATTATATATTGAACAATATTTTTTCCTTGATAAAACACTTTTGTTAAATTAGAGAAAACTCTCTTCAAAGGTTAAGAAAATCTCAGATTATTCAGTCTAATCAATTAATTATAAAATTTGTCTATTTTTTCTATTAAATACCAATAGGCAAAAAATTCCACCCACTTGTATAACCTAACCTGATTTGTATATATTTTTATATACTAATCACAGTTTCACGTTTTTGAATGTTGAATAATGGAGTATTTATCTAAAAAGTTTAAAAAATGTAAATTACCAAAGAAAATTAAACATTAAAAATCGAAAAAAGTGGGATAGATAAAATTTGTTTTAGATTTTTAATTAACATTTCAATGTCGCACATTTTCTCCTCTTGTCTTAATTTCATATCGAAGACGCCTCGGCGTTCATTCTACCAACCTGGAAATGTCTCTTTTTATGGAAATGAGGAGCCATTTTTTCACGAAGAGTCCTTTCAAGATCGTAGTGTATGGTATATGTAAATTGATGGACGTGCTCTTATTCGTCTTTTGAGGTTATCCCCGTAAATGTTCGATGGGGTTCATATCTGGCAAACTTGATGGCCAGGCTAAGACCCTGGCGATTTGCTGTTGAAGGTACGCTTGTATTATGCGAGCGATATGTGGATGGGCATTGTCGTGTATTAGATCGAGGATAAGCAACGCATGATGTTCCAAAATTTTATCCACATAGTGAGTGGATCAAAGACTCTCCACGGAAAACAACCAACTCTGAGATTTTCCATTGAAATTCTCGTTCATACCATCACCAAGCTACTTGGAACAGGTTGGCTACGTTGGTTAAAAGTATACTCTTTCATGCCCATCTGGAGATCGTAGGGTAAATCTACACATATCTGTAAAAAGTACACCATACCAATTGTCCAAAGTCTGTTCTCGAGAAATGGGAGACGTCCAAGTCTTGAGTGTTCTGGCGTTCTTACGGGGCTAACCATAAGTCCATACTCCTTTAATCTTTGAGCAGTACGTTCAGAAATTTGGACACCTCGATCTTCCTAGAGCTGAGGAATCGCCGGAACACTACAGTAAGGTGCCGGTTCCGCAAAATTCTCAAAGTTAAAAACGGTCATCCTGTTCTGTGACCCTAGTGTGCCCAGAACCGGGCCTTCTATGGTAGGACCCAGTTTCTTGAAAACGTCTAACGGCGTCTCGCAGTGTTTCGTTAAGAACTCCGATGGCGACAGCCGCATACCTGATGGAACGTCCGACATCAAATGAGTGCCACACTACGCGCAACATCTTTAGCCCTAAGTGGCATTTTTAAGTTTCAAAATTGAAAGGAAGAAAAAGAAAAATGAAAAGTAAACAGTTTATTGCTTCAGAATTCAAATGAGACTGAATAACCAATTTAAATTACGTAAAAAAATAAACATTGAAAAATCCTTTATCCTTAAGGATTAAGGGTTAAGTGTGTTTTACCTCTAATAGGTATTCCCAATTTAAAACATATCATAAAAATATATTTGTTTGTAAAAGCGGTGTGACAAATTAAGGGCAGAATTCTCTTGTATCGAAAAAAAATGTATTGGGTTTTATTGGGGTATTGGAATTATTTTCCTTTCATTTAACTATATTTCTTTCTTAGACAAAACGTTTCGTTAAATTACAGGAGACTCAGCGATGATCTCTCAAAAGGTTGGAAAATCCCAAATTATTCACTCTAATCATCCCCTTTAATTATAAAACTTGTCCATTTGTTTCTATTGTATACTGAACAATATTTCTTTCCTGGATAAAACTTTTCGTTAAATTACAGGAAACCGAGAGATGATCTCTTTAGAAGGTTGAAAAATCACAGATTATGTAGTTAGATCATCCCTCTTAATGTAAAATCTGTGAACGTATTTATTTAATGAATTACATTTCTTTTAACAGATAAAAAGAGGCTGGTCTAACAAAGCTGTTGGTGGTTGTATCAGTTGGCTTTAAGTAAAACTAACATTTAATTAAAATTAGAGAGTTTGAAGTCTTCCAAATCAAGAATGTTTCGGAAGATTTTTAGACTATCCTTTCAACCCCTTACAATAAACCTTTTCCTACTAAAACAAAAAATATCTCTTTATAAATGGTACAATTATCATCTTGTTAAATTAGAGAAGACTGAGAGATGGTCTTTTGAAAAGGCAGAGATTTTGTCCGACCACCCCCTATTATAAAACCTATTTATTTATTTATTTATTTAATTTCTTTTAGCCGATAAAACAAAGATGCTCGTGGTTATATCACTATCATCTGGATTTGCTAAACCTGACATTTGGTTAGTATCAGATAAGTCTGAATCTGAACTCTGAAACGAAGGGGTTTGTTAGAAATTTTTATTAGGTCATCTTTTTACCTCCTTTGTAATAAATGTTTCTGTTGTTAAGGAAATATATTTTTTTTCGCATATAAAAGGATGGTTAATTTAACATCAATTAAAATTTCAGAAGACGGGATTACATTAGCCCTTAAAAGGCGCAGTAGAGCAACCCCCTTGAAAATGCAAAGAGAGAGAATCAGCTTTCTCTGCCAGTCTGGCTTGTTTGTAAACGCAGAAATGTCATTAGAATTTTTCCTTATTGTATAATACAATTATACCCATAGATTAAATAATTAAATTTAGAAAGATATATGAAAAAATTGGCACGAAATCAATTATTGGTGTTTTGATTAATTCTGTATTTTAGGTCTGCTTTTTCTACCTACCTACCTTGTTATAATAATTTAAGTGCAAAACTAAACGCCGTAGTTATTTATTAATATTATAAGTTCAATTTTACATTCAACTCAAAAGCTTGACCGATTTGCCTACTATTCTAGCTTGGGTACTTGGGACGAGCCAATTTACATTTGTTAAATTTAAGTGACATTAAACCGTCGATGTTTTTTCAATTGCTTTAATTTAATACTTGCTACTCTATTGTGAATGGACATAACATTGACCAAATTGTTAGTACACTTACAAACATTTGCATCAACGTTAAATGGAATGAATCTACTTGCACTTAAATACACAAATTGTGCAAGTACTACTAATTTGTAATGGGGTATGGGGCACAAATTATCTGTAAAAATGTTTGTTAATTGTACGGGTCTGCAACGAATTATATTTTGATTACTCGCTAATTACATTTTACCTCCTTGATCCTTTAATGAATCGCGGGATTCCCCTGACATAGAAAGAGAAATTGTTAATTAGTGTAAAATTAAAAAAAGTTTTTCAAGCGTCTCTTTGTGGATTTGCGAGCATTGACGACAACTTCAGAATTCTCGTATCGACAAACAAATTTAATTATTTCTTATTGCGTTATTATTAGGGATGACGTGTAAAATCGACCTAATTATATTTGTTAGTCTGATATCGAATCCGAACTGGTTTGATATTATTCTGTCCCAAATTTATCGTTTTACAATAAGAGTTTCATAGAGACCAAATTTTTTCTTTTTATACTTTAGAATAGTTCAAATCAAGAATAAATGTAAACTCGGTATGGTATGGACTCGAGATGCTGTAAAATTGTCAAGCCTGTTCCATGGTTTTCTAGAATTTCTGGGATAACAGATGTACGATATTTTCTGTTATTTTCAAATCACAGTTCAAAACTTCACTTTTAAACTGTTAAATATCCCTCCTCGATGAGTTAAGCTTGAATTGACTGAAATGGGGGAAGCAGTTCGAAAAAATGTTGTTATTAAAAACCTGTTTTCAAAGGACCTGATTTTCTCCAAAACCTGAAATGTTATTCGTATTATATTTCTATTCAGGCAGAAACTTCGGCGTTTTTTAATAGCCATTTATCGTCGGATCGTTGATTTAAAAATTAGCAGGGTTTTTGTTTGTCAAAATAAAACTATAAAATTACTCCTATCTGTTTCGCGGCCTATTTTCTCCATTAGCCTCTAACTAAAGGACGTGGCGGTTTATCCAAATTTATCAATTCCAGGCTGCGGTCTGAGACAAGGATGTATTTTGAGTGTCATTTTCTTCGCCCTTTGTCTTATCGATCATCTGTTATCGATTTGGAAATTTGTGTTGAAAATAATGCCATAGGAAACTTCATTGTGTAATTTAGTACAGATAACATTGTCCTAACGGATGGAAGCTATCTTACTCCTTTAATACAGTGAAATAGTCTTTATAGTCGGCGCCATTGAGAGTTGGTTGCAAATAATTATAAAATAGCCTTTAGAAACTGGAATTTCTTCGGTCGTATTTTTTTAATAAGGGGGTCTCTAATTCATTCACATAAACAAATGACTTACTTTGTCTTTCTTGTGCTCTGTATCACACATCTCAAATACCCACAGTTTATATTAATTAAAAAAATCAAATCTCACTTCCCCTTTTTCAAATTTAAAAAATAATAAAATTTTAATTGCTGTTTATAGATGATTCATGCACTTGGGCAGTCTGAATTATGGATTCTGTTTTGTTTCAATTTTTATTAGTAAAGTGAATGTTTGTGCTTTTATATAGACTTTTTTTATTCCGTTATTTATTTATTTAGGATTTATCATCTAGCAGATAATCTTTGTTGATTAGTGTTTTAGACATTTAAAAAAAGGGTCCGTGTTAAATGAATTCTCTTATATTATTTATAACTATTCTATGTGGGTTAACATTTTCGTTGCAATATCCATCCTTCTGATTCCTATAATGGCTAATGATGCAGAATACTGCAGATTGCTTAAAAAAAAATTACACTAATGCAAACAAGAATTTGCACATTTAAAATTAATTCTCCATTTTTAAAAGCAAACCACAATGATTTTTAATGAGGTTTTACATTTGAGTTAACGAGTCTTCAGGACGACGCTAATCATGAGGGTCCACCTCTCTTCTCAGTGATCATAACAGCTTTCTATTTCCACTCTCACCTTGTTTACGATCACATGCCCTTTTCGTGTCAAACAAGAAATTGACAAGACTATTATTATCGCCTCCGGTTAGCGATTGTTTTTCTGCTGGGGGTTATTGCTTGATCGCCATTCCACTCATGCATATTGCATTATGCAAATAAGCTATTTAAATTTATTACCCAGCACGTCTGTTAGCACTTCTGACTAAAACTAGCATTACTTGACAAAAAAGATATCAAATGTTGAAAGTTCAAATTAAGTGAAATTGATTTATTTTGTTTCTATTGGAGCTTGTGTGCGTTGTAACTATAATAACTTGCATACAGTTTGAATTTACACTGGGAAGATACGTGTTTGTTTTTCCCTAAGTTGAAATCATGGGGGCGGGGGATAAAACTAAGAAAGAGACAAGTTTTTCGAAAGGTCCAGTAATATCTAGGGTAGATGTTAACGGCCTCCCTCCATTGCATTAGCCTCTGAAAACAGGTTGAAATACTAGACCCGCTAGTCAATTTGCCATTTCGACCTGTTGAAGGCCCCGAGTCAAGAAAGAAAATATTTCTAATTAAATTCCGTTTTTATCTTATTTTTATAGTATCTTATAAAAGGAAGGGATGCAGTTTGTTTTCTTCTCACTTCTCTGTCTGTATCTACAACGGATTTGAAATTAGATACAACATGCATAAGCAAAACATCAATGCAGACATGTGAGCAAAGGTCTTATTGATTTACCTTAAGCTGTGGTGGTTTGGTTTGTTTAGACAAAAGATTGAGACCACGTATTTATGTTGTCATGAGTGATAGGTCAAATCGGTCTATAGTCACTTGACTTGAATTTGGGCTTCAAGCCATATTCAACGAGTGTTAAAACGTTTTATTTTAAATTTTGTAGCTAAAGGTTTTTTTTTTAACCTAGTCAATAATATAGATATAAATGTTTACTATTCTTCCTTTTTTGGCCTATTATTATTATTAATTTTTAAGGGCGTTTTTTTTGCCTGTTATCTTTTATTTCGATGTTAGATACAAAGAAAACTAGTGAACTTCAGCCAATTTAAACCAGATTGGTAGATGAAGGTCATTAGCTATTTGTCCAAATCTATTATGAACTTACAAACATACTTTGTTAAAATATTCATAGTGTGATATCGATTCATTATGAATCCATGAAGGAGTTTAAAATGGTTAAATGATGATAAGTAATAGGTTTAACGAAAATATTCTTTTGTATTGCAAATTATCGTTTTCCCCCGGGCCAGAGTTCTGAGAATATGAGGAGAATTAAGTTGAGGTAATTGCGATTAAAAGTCGTCATATAATTTTGCCGGATATTAACGATATTAACTAGATTAGCCAGAAAAAAGAAGATAAACAAGTTGCAGTTTTTTTGAAAATTCCTGACCTTATGTGTCTACAATTACAAGGAATTTAATAATACTCTATGATACAGGTTCCATTAAAACCGGAGCAGAAAGACACAAAAGTCTATACCATTCTTTTTTTGCCTAGAAAAAATTATTTATAAAAAAATTGAAGGCCCGCTAAAACATACCTCTAAATAATTACTTTCGGAGCGTAAACATCACAATTATTCTAATTGCCTTAGTAATTATAAATAAGTGTTTTAATTTGATCATTAGAAATCAGTAGAAATGTTATCCACATTTTTCTTTTTAAATCTTGTTCTCTTATAAGACTATGTATCTATGAATTTTATGCATATAATTTTTGATTTACAGTATTTGCTTACACATTGGCTCCAGGGCATTATTGCGCCTTTTTCACCTAGTCTACGTTAAATATAAAAAGCATTTTTTAATAAATAAATACATCAAACATAAAACAGAAACCCGTCGACAATTTTTAGAGCAGCATTGTGGTGTGACTCGTGGAACCTATAAAAATTCGATTTAGACATACTTCTCCAAATTGGAACAAGTGATTAATGACCTTAATAGTTAATTAATTTGTATTTTATTTTTACCTTCCATTTGTAAAACGCCTCCTAAAGACCAGGTAAAGACCCATGATATGGGTGGTTTATTTATTACGACGTTATTGACAATGTGTGGACTGCGTCAAGTAAACAGTCTTTGCTCTCTTGTCACTCTTGTTATCATTAGTAGGTCTTATTCTCCATTTTTCATTATTTTTAAAGCCCATATCTTTAGTTACTGATAATTTTGTGCAGATCGAATCAGTCCTGTAGGAGGTTCTTTGAAAGGCCGTATCATTAGCAAGGTGAGCCAGTTCAGATGTAATTTTTAGCTTGACAAAGTTTCTGTTTAAAGTATTAGATGTATCGACCAATGTTTTACTCTAGAATCTGAGATCTCATAATTGTTAGGACTGAGTATACTTGCAAAGAAATTGAAACCAATTATTAAAACCTTAATTATATCATTTTGTTAGGTTTATTTAAGTTGTTTTCCTCTGGTTATGACAAATAGGTCGAAAGCTTGGCAGATTATAATTGAAACCTAACTGTATTTCTTAGAGCGGCTTTTGAACTACTTGGCGCTTAGCAAATTTGGTTTAATTTAATTTGTCCATACCCTAAACGCTCATATAAAGGCCCCTAACATCGACAAAGAGAGCCAGTTCAGCTGAAGTTTTTAGCTTGCGTAGGTCGTTTATAAATATATTTAATAAGTCCATTTATGTTTAAGTGGTAAATTGGCCAAGTTACTTATTTCATTTAATAATTTTTTTATCTCAACCAACACTTTACATAAAAAGGATATTAAATAAGGTTGGTCCAAGAGAAGACCTTGGGGAGGCTTTATTCTTATACTTCTTAAAGGGCGACGTTATGCCATCAATCTATACAGAGTTACTGGTTAGGTAATTACTTTTAGGTTTTTAGGAAATGGATGTGGACAAGGTTTTAAATATAGTTCTCTGTGTTTATAAAACTACTGCTGAATTAAAGTCGTGTTGTTTGTGTTTGTCAGTTGTTTTAATGATAATTATGATTATATTCTTTATTATATGATAGATAGGCATTCATCATCATCATCCATATGCCATGAAATCCCGCTATGCTGCCATTGAGGCTTTGTTGAAAATATTTTGTCAGTGGTATATTAAGTTCCAATTTTGAACGGCACATTTCTGAACTATGGCGAACGGACATGACGTTGGATTGACGTCAATATCATTAATGTGCCAATTAAATACATTTCAATTGCAGCTCAAAACACCGGAGCACGTCCGTTGAATTTGGAAACCTGAAACCAGTTTACCACAGATTTATAGTCAAGTTCCGGTCATACTGGTCGACCTTGTAGTTTTTTTTTTTTTTTTTTTTTTTTGTACCTTCTAATATCTAAACAACAAACATTTATTTATTTTAAAAAAATAGACAGACGGTCTTATACATCATTTGAAACACGTTTTCTAAACACTCTAATTGTTTGTAAATTTAAAAAAAATGTTCAATTAAGGTAGCTTTTAAATCCCAATTCCAATCAAAGAAAAAAATTGTTGATAAAGCATTGTAAATATTAAACGTTCAAATCTCTTTATTATTTTAAACAGTTATGTATGAATTTTTAACACCCCTACAACCAAATTACGGAACTTCAGGGTTTTTCAAAACTCCCTTCAGGCTCCTTTATTACTTTAAAAAAGTTAATAAATGAATTAAAAACCTTGTTATATATGTTTATTTGGAGTGAGAGAGGAATAGATGAATTTGAAGGGTCACAAGATAATATTTTAGGGTCTCCTCGATTAAAAATTTGTGTTACCAATGCTTTAAAACAACTGGTGGATAATTGTCTATATTAAGGGTAGGGTAGTGGTATAAATGAAATGTATAATTACTTTAAAAGCAATTATTCTTTTTTTTTTAAACACATTTAATCTGTAGGTACTTTTATCTCGCGAATTAGCTTGCGCTATGAAGAAGTCCTTGCTTAGAAGTTGCGATCATAGAGAAGGTTTACCAAATTTATTATAGAATGCCACCTTTATTTTTATGAAAATAGTTTATATTATTGCTAAAATCAAAATGAGGAATCTATATATAACCTACTTAAATGTCTAGAAGTTGCAGTGTTCCTAATTGGGTCCAAACTCCTCAAGACCTTTCACGGGACTGGCCTGGTAGACAATTTGCATTTATTAGTGTTAACTTGTACTCAATTAAAACGCCATTTATTACATTTAATCCTTTAATTCGAATATATTTTATTATTCTTTAAAGAAAAAATAATTAAAAGGATAACGAACCCTAAAAGAGATATCTTAGATGAATGTTAAAAGGTCGACGACCTTTTTGATTAAGTAACCTCAATTTTCAATCAATTGGTAATTCCCAGAGTGAAGGCTGTTCTTCATACTTAAGTAAAATCAATTCGGAGATCAATTCAGCAATTGACCGTACAAAGTCAAATATTGACCAGCGTTTGATTCGTACTAAGCGTTCTATTTGGCTTCGTCGTGATTGACTTTTTTTTACACCACTTGCCTTTAATTTTTAGTGCGAGGATTTTACACCATTTTACACGACTCCCAATTTCGAGGAGGGTTTAAAGGTCAAACAAGACAGTTTGATCGATATTGCTATTGCTACCTAATAAATAATAACACTAACCTAATAAAAAAATAAAAATAGCTGCTGAATACCACTTCCCATTGTATTAAAGAAGTTTTTTTTTTAAAATATATTTTTCGACAGTTTGATTGAAACCTTGAATACGTCCAGGTTGGCCATTTCTAATTTATTTCTTAATTAACTAATTGTGATAGTACATATTTATGGTATTCTGACGTAAATGGTATTCTATTGTAGTCGTTCAACCGTAGGTAGAAAATTCATATTTTTAATACGTCAGACTTTTTATTTTCGATTTGCAAATATTGTGTAATTTATAGGCTAAAAATACTTGACAACGTAAAGAATCGTGAACGATGCCGTAAGACAACTATAACTTTAAAAAAAACTCTGCTCACAAAATTATTTTAGTGCTCTACTAATAGATTCTACAAGCGATCCACCGCTTTTACTGAGGCGTAGAACCAGAGTTGAACTATATACCGCATTGATTTTAGTTTTGATCGTATCTTTGTGATAATACATATTCGCCTTTCAGAGAAAAAATGTAAACTATAGTTCCATATTACAATTAATCAAGGTTTTTAGTTAAGATTAGTTGAAATTGGTCAAGGGGCCACGAAATTAGTGAATCTAATTACATATTTGAATTATTAATATGTTTGGAGTCCTACGTGAAATGGTATTTGGAAAATAGGCAGCACGATTAGATAACATTTAATTCTAACTTTAAAAAGAAAAAGTGTTGTTTCTCTGCGAATATCGTTTTTTGCATATATATTTTTTTTAAACTGGGTGGCAGAAAATAAATTATTTATAAATAAATTATTTATAAATAAATTATTTTATAAAAACTTGATACGAGAGTCTACGATCTAAGTATTCTGATCTTATTTGGAATTATGATTATGATGCATTTAAATTCTGTATACTCTCATGCAAAACAAATGCAATTTGGAGGCTGAGATAATTTTTGCGGTCGTTCCACGTTTTCTCGGATTTATCTTAACAGTGCGATAAGATAAGACGAAGTAAATTACTCCCGAGAGCAATGTAAACCCAGAACAATTTTAAAAAATCCTTTAAAATTTCTCTGCCGTCATTTGACATCATTAGGTCCGTTTTCCGAGGATGACCACATCTCTCCACCTGGGTTTAACCCAGGGTAGGCGCCGGAACGATGACTAACAGAAGCGGTTTCAGGAAGAAATATTTCTATCCCGACGATCTGGTTAATTGCCTTGTCCGGATCTGCTTTCCCTTCATTCTGGTTTTGTTCAGGGGCTTTGGGAGATTCAGAAGGGGGGAAAGGCTCTGCGAACGAAGGCATGTTGTCTATTTGTTGATGGTTTCCAGTCGGCCTTGATCGTGTTTGTTGTCCACTGTTCAAAATAGAATTCAATTTTCACGTTTTTAACCACAAATTGTTAATCGATGTTTTTCATTCTTTGCCGACCTTTGTTTGATCTTATACTGAATTTAAATCCGAATTTTTTATATTCAAACAGAACTGACTTAAGAAATAGTAAATGATAATGCAAAACCTTGAATATGACATGATTTTTTGATACTTTCACTTCCAAAAGAAAGAAAAATACAACAGTCTATCAACAGGAGATAATGGTTTTACATAGGAAGTCGAGTATAATAAAGATAATCGAGCAATAAAGATCACCTTGTCGTTCTAAAACTATCAGCCGACTTTATTGGCCCAAGTTTGACATGGAAAATCCACTGTGATATGTTAAGCAAAATTTTAAGTCAAAGTTTATATTTATTTTATTGATGATTTAAACAATAATTTAAGTAAATTGCTAGTTGCTTGGTATGCAGTTTGTGATAGAAAAATAAGGATCGCCTGGGGTAATTTGTTAAGTGAGTAGAGGGTGTTTACCTGAAGGAATATACAGGGCTATAGGGAAGCGTGAATGTAATTTATAAGCGCGAATGGAAAGGCTTATCCCCTAAATACCTCCAGGAATGTGAAGTATTCTGAAATAGTGTGAACGAAGTCTGTGTGTGAATTTATATTGTCGTGAATGAGGTTTATTATCCCCAGTTACTCTTGAATAGGAATATGGAATACTCTGGGATACTGCGAACGAAGTCAGGTGTGTGAATGTAGTTTATTTGTGTGAAAGGACGGGCATATTCCGAATTATCGCTTGGGATAATTACCGTCAAATCATAAGACTTCATAACAGGGCTGGAGGAGGATCAGTAAGAGAAATTAAAACGGTAGGTTTAAAATGGGAGAATGTAAGAAAAGGAATGTAAAGAAATAGATGTAGTATAAATTGCCATTACCAGTGTATATTATTTTAAAATTTAATCCCAGAAAGTGCAGTGCATTTAAGCTAAAAATATGTTATCACAGAGTGTTCTAGGAATTTATAAACTTATGTATTAACTGACATGTCATAACTTTTTTTTAGGTAATATAAACAACAAATAAAATAGTATTGTACCAGACCATTTTATTGTTTATGATTGTATTTTATATTGGGCCTTTCTATTATCTCTTGACACACACCAAAAAAATAAATAAATAAATAATAATAATAATAATAAGAAGAAGAAGAAGAAAGCTTGCATACATCAAAACATTTTTTATAACTAGCATTAGAATGATAAGTGCGTTGAAATGAATGAAATAGAAACCCAGGAATGTTTTGCGTCATGAAAATTGTTGGTGAAGAGTAGTCTATTTTGTGTTGTGTTTATTTTCCCACAGGAAATCTACATCAATCTATTGATTTTTTTAAAATCTTTAAATAAAAGTTTTGTAACTTTGTGTAACTTATTAACCAATCGCGTTTAATAAATTGTCCAATAGACGGGACTAAACCGTAATTGGATGTACCTAGTAGTGGTCGTGTTTGTCTCGATTTAAATTATTCATGTAGAAGATTACCATAAGGACTACAATTTGAGGAATAGCGGCTCAGTGACCACGATTCAGATAATAACAAACTGACCTTAAAAATAGGTCGTCCACGTGGCTAAGGACTTAATTTTTACAAATTGGTATATAAAAAAAGGTACCTGACAGAATTGTTCTCATTTGTTTTATGTACGCAATACGCGGGGTCATCGTATGCAGTGAAATCTGATAAATACTATAGCTACACCGGATATTGTTAAATTCTTAGAATTCTTACTCTACACACTTGAAGAGTCTCTTAGTTGTATTTCTTTCGTTATTATTTTGAAAACAACTTTTCATATACATTTTGTATTCGTTTCGATTAGAACATCCTTTGCGGTTGGCTAATTGGCATTCTTGAAGGCCAAAACAATTCATAAGAAAAAAACACGTCCTCTGCCAAATGTGTTTCTTTAAAACGCGCCATTTAATAATAATCATAATAATCTTTATGACCGAAAGGACACTTCGTAGCCAAAGGAAATTCATTCGGACAAGTTTCTTGACCAGAAACAGAAAAAATGATTTACTGCTTTTTATACATGTATTCATACAAATAAAATCAATACAAACACCATTAGTTCAACAACATATACTTCCTTCCTTTATTTATTAAAACTGGTCTTTAGAATCTAAAATCTAGAGACTAGAAAAAAAGAAATTTTATTAACAAATATGTATATACATTAAATACACTGGTTTAGTGAAGTCTGTCTAGTGACACTTATATTCAGTTTGTTAAATTATAACTAAATTATTAATACATGTCATTATTTTTCTATTTGGGGAAAATTTATTAGATTAAAAACCCGTTCTGTCTGGCTAAGTTACATGAGAGTGATTTTATTCTCCTGAACATGTACCTGTCATCCAATCAATAATTACCTATTTGGCAGCAGAGTGTACTGGTACTAGCTTCGCATTGCTTAAAACATGTAATGGCTACATGAATCCCATTACCATCAGCATGTTGGTCCCATCATGTAGTTATGATATGTGTGTATATGAAGCGTCAGAAACTTATTCTACACAACCTGCAGCATGGTGGCATGACATGCATGTGAAACTCCAGAGAGGCAGGCAGCACCAACAGGATATACATTACATTTACAGTTTATTGGTTGATGACACAACATGCAGATGGCCCTTTGGTATCTTTAGACTGATCATTAATTTAACATTGTTATATATACAATGCATAAATATTTACATATTCTTATAAACCTATCGACTGGTACAGTATAATATAATTTCACAAAATTATTAACTAAACTAGTTAAATGTCCCCCCCCCCCTAACCTTCTACAAATGTTTTGGTTGCAAAGGGATTTGGTCACTTCCAAATTTTTATGTTGTGGAGGGGAAACTAGTGTTCAGTGGCAAATCATTCATTCTATTTCTGCTATGATCTCATTGACAATGTTATGTAAGTGTTCATTTTGTAGCTTTTATGAAATTTGATATGTGGTATGTGGTATAGTAGAATATTGGTCTTTTTTGTTTTGACTCTAAAAGTCTTCAGTTACATAGGAAGGGTTAATATCTATACACTGCTTTGGTAGCACATCCCTTTTATTATACTGGTGAATCCTTCATGCGGACTTTGTCAAAAGTCTGTGAGTCATCAAGGAAGATAGCAGAACAAAAATGTTTCTCTGAATGATTTTTCTATTACATCTGTTACTTGGCGAAACGGTCTATATTTGAATGTCTTGTTGAGAATACAAATTGGTGGACAACAATGATTTTCTTGTTTTCTACAATGGGTTTTATAAGTTTAAGTAACTGTAGGTAGAAGCAACTGTATGATTTTACTTTGTTTGGCAGTTTCCTCAGTTTTTGCATCTGAGAACATATTTTAGTCTGATTGCAGTATTAAATAAGTGTGTTAGTTTAGCCAACTTTTTTTTTCTGACAATGTTTAAAACATTTCTCCAGTCATGAGGTCATATAGGATAGGAGTCTTTTTACCAGATAAACCTTCAGTTATGCATTAAAAGTGTATTTGCGTAATATTTCTGAACACTAGTGATTATCCTGGTAAGCCTTTGGAATTTTAATTCATCGGTTTTTGATAAAAGTATTGTGAACTTATACTGAATGATATCTTCTTAACAGTATGAGCACTCAAAAGTCTGCTCTCTGTCTAACAGTAATAAATAAATTAAAGATTTCTTGGCCTGAACCTACAGCTTTCAAGGATAGGTAATAAGCCAGTAGTCATATTTTATTTTAAAAAGCTTTCCATTTTTTTAATTACTACTAACAAGTAGGTGTACAGTAAAAAAGGTTAGCAAGGAATTCGGACAAGAATGTATTAAGTAGCATGTACTTGACAAGAATTATTTATTCGGTGTTTAACGTGGATTTCAAAATATTATTAGAACAAAGAATTTGTCAATATTCTTTATAGTTATTTATTACATTTCTTACTGGCCTATAGTTGTGTGATCAAGATCATTTCGATAAGATTAGTGGACATGGTTGACTCAATAAAAAAAAAATTAAATTAAATTAAAAATAAAAATAAATTAAAAATAAAAATAAATAAAAGAGCCTGATTTATGTCTCTAATTTATTGTTTATTTCTGTGGTGGTTTTTAAAGTAGACCATGAGTAAGCCAATCCCCGTGTGGTGATAATTAGTTTTGAAAAGTACACACTGCCTCTAATGGTGTAAATCAAATGTTCAGCTGAACTCCTGTAAGTTCCTAACATGATTAAATGTGAATCTCTTATGAATAAATGTAAAACGTCATTAATATCATAACTTAATTTATAGTTTGTTTTGTCTTTTTGAATATTGTTTTTTTTTTGTTTTGTTTTTTGTTTTATAGTAAATGTGAAAGCAGCCAATGGGAAAGGCAAAGGACAGAGAAAAAATATCAAAGGTGTGGCCAACAAGCGCATTAAATCAATAGGTATATAGATTGTTTTTATTTTTATTTATTTATTTTTTAAAATATTTTTTATAGGAAATATTTTCAAAAAAATTTAAATGAAAATTTTTTATGATTTCAGTTAATAAAAGAGATGAAGTTTCTTCTATAACAGTCGATCCTTGTGATAATTCAAATGACTCTGGTTTGGGATTTGATCACCACCTGGAATTTGCAGTCCCTAGGACAACACAGACAAGTTTCTTTGAACCAGAAGTAAATGCAAACGATTTGTAATTTGTAATTCTTGTGTTGTTATTTCTTTTACATAATTTTATTTCCTTTTAAGTACTGCTGGACTGGAGAAACAAAACGGCAGAGACTGGATGTGAAATTGGAATGTGACAATGCAAATGACAATTTTACTTTTACTCAAACAAGAATTGTTCAGCCACCAGCAGTTGTCCCTATCTGGTAGTTACTATCTCTCTTATTATATATATA
>CM077099.1:39413921-39445586 GCA_039619505.1 Cimex hemipterus
AGATGTGTATATATATATATATATATATATTAATAACTCTCAAACCAGTAAATAAAATGTTTACATTCATTAAATTTATAAATAAATTAGTGCAGTTTTTAATATCTTAAAAACAACATAAATAACTAGATATTATAAGTATTATTTTATTTTAGTCAAAGAGAAAGTAAAAGTGTTTCTGCTGGAAAAGGTAAACGTAATGGTCAGCTCTTTGTTAGTCAGTCCGTTGGAGTCAGCAGAGATGGCAAAGTTCAATTGCAAATCTTGTCTCAGCCTGAAATGCAGCACAGAGCAAGATACCAAACAGAAGGAAGCAGAGGAGCTGTTAAAGACAGGACGGGAAACAGTTTTCCCATCGTCAAGGTGATTTTTTTATTATTTTATAAATCTTATTTTTAGAATAGTGATTTTTTTTAGCTTTCTATGGCAATTAAACTTGTGAATATCCTTGAAAACCTCCTGAAAATGTAAATGTTTTGAATGAAAAAGCTAATTTGTTTTTGAAGTCTGTAAGGATGCCTAATGGAGGAGTCAATGAACCAGTGATCAGTGCACTTTGAGATAAAATAACTTGTTTGCTGATAAAGATTTAATGGTTAAACACTCTACTAAAAATCAAATGAATCGATACTGATTTATTTAATTTTAATTTCCTTGTTAACTTCATCTTCATTTTTCTCCATGTTTCCTTTTTATATGGCCCGGCTGAATTTCTCTTGAACCAATGACATTATCAAAAAAAAAGTCTTTTCTATTTTTTTAATCGTTTGAAATTTTTACTTTTTCTGAAGAAAAATTATGGAATGTGTACCTAAGACTCAGTTCAACATCGAAACTGTAAATCAGATCCTATACATCATTTTAAAGGATTTTTTATGCTGAAAACAATGATGCAATCAGATTTTAAATTGGTCAAAAACTAAAGTTATGACAAAAAGATTCCAAAACCCATTTCATTTGTGTCCTTGTTTGTGTGCCAATCTGTCATTGTTTGTCAAACTCACATTATGAGATCAAATCTTAATTCCTTAATACTTATTAATAATACTTAATACTTAATATCTATTTTTCTAAGAGTTAGATTAATACATAATATTTTTTATTTATTCCACCAATAAAAAAAATATGATTTAATTTCAGCTAACAGGGTATAACAAGCCAGCAACACTTGAAGTGTATATTGGCACAGACCAAGGGCGTGTTGCTCCACACATGTTTTACCAGGCATGTCGAGTCTCTGGTAAAAACTCAACACCATGTGTTGAGAAAAAAGTGAACGGCACCGTGCTAATAGAAATAGAGTTAGATCCTTCAAAAGACATGATCGCAACGTAAGTTCTGTTTTGTGAGTTTAAAAAAAATATACATATAAACAAATTGTACTTATAATTAAATTTTCAGATGCGATTGTGTTGGGATTTTAAAAGAGAGGAATGTAGATGTGGAACACAGGTTTCCAGAAGAGAGTTCTGGGCGAAGCAAAAAGAAGTCAACACGTTGTCGCATGGTGTTCAGAACAGTAATCACTAATGATGACAACATCCCAGAAACTCTTCAAGTTACATCTCAACCTATTATCTGCAGTGAGTGTTCTTAATTTCATTTTACTTTGGTCCTAGATTATTTTATTGAGTTTATTTTTAAATTTTATTTTTAAAGCTCAACCTCCTGGTGTACCAGAAATTTGTAAAAAGTCATTGTCATCTTGTCCTGCTGCTGGGGGACTTGAATTATTTATCCTTGGAAAAAACTTTCTCAAAGACACAAAAGTAGTTTTTTCTGAAGGAGAGTTTGGAACTGACTCTTATTGGGAAGCCTTTGTTCAACCTGATAAGGAGTTTTTACAACAGGTATTTTTTTTGTTTTTTTATTTAACAAGTCTGTGTCAAAAATATTGCAAAAAAATTATTTAAATTTGGTCACTCAGAAATTTTTACATATTATCATACAAAGCATCTAAAAATTTATATCACATTTTCCTTCCTTAAATGTATTGTTTTGAATGTTAATGATATGTAAATCAATTAATTTTGCATTTAAATTAAAAATCAAACAGACCATTGTATTGGGTTTATTTGTATTAATATTTTGTGGCATTGTTCAATAATTAACAAATGAATAATAACAAAAACTTTGCATTCATCTCTGAACAGAAATAAAAAAATTTGTGGTGATTCAAATTATTAATATTTTCATATTTCAATGACAAATTTTGACTTCTGACAATTGAATCTTCAAGAGATAGGATTTGAATATATAGTAAAAGTTTCCTAAAGACACCACTTAAAAGTGGTTTCCCAGAATCTTTACAATAAAACTTCCATAAAACAGACACTTTTTCATATAAATCCTGACTCTAAAATTCTCCAACAAGTGGACAGCAACTCCAGAAAATGAATGTTTTCCAAGATTCGATTTCGCTTTGTGTTTTGTTGGTCTTCCAAATCTCTCACTATTCCTAGATTTTAAATATGCCTCTTTGCAAACAAGTTTAAGTATTTCTTCAGTGAATTTCACACTTAAAGAAAAGAAAAAAACACAAAATGCGTAAAAATGAAAAACTACATGAAACTTCGCTGTGAAGATTTCCATTGGAAAGACCTTACAAAGTGAACTTCTAACAATAAATAGGAACTTTTAGATAAATTTTACAAACATGTAAATGGTTAATCCTGCAGATCTTTTCCGAAAATGCCAGGTGTGGCCATAGACCATATTGTATTTGACTAATTTGCCATGCTCAGGCTTTTTAAATTTGCTTGGTCTGGTTTTCTAATGCTTATATAATTTTTTTTCATCATTAATGATGTTTATTTGTGTTTCAGTCTCACTTGGTATGTGTTGTACCTGCTTACAGACAAGAACATATTAAAGAATCTGTTGCAGTGAGATTAAATGTTATTTCAAGTGAAAGGAGCAGTGAAGCGCATACATTTATGTATACTCCGATTGGCACTTCACATATGCAAGGTAATACAAAATAAAAACATACATCACTCTCTGCACTATGCCCACTCCTTTAAATAAGCACAAAATGCATTTTACTAAATGTCTTAAAGAGAGAAAACAGTTGTTTTTACCCAAATTATTTTCTGAATGTAAAAAAAGTCACTCCTCATTATTGTTCAAAATTTCAAAAAACGTGTTGATTTCAATGAGTTAAGCAATTGTAAAAAATGTATTTTGTGTTAAAGCAGGCTGTGATCATTCATATGTATTTTCCTAAAAAGAAAATATTTAATTGAGAAAATCAATATATGCATAATTAATCTTATGTATGGTCCTGCCTTTAAAGAAGTGTGGGCTTTGCGTGGATGAGAAAGAGGCATGTAGATTGAAGGATGAGATTTTCAGTTAGAATTAGGTTACCATATTATCAAACATCACAAAATGATGTTCTAAAAACTTTTTTTTTAAATTTCATAAATTACAAATGATTACAATGATTGTGCATTAAAAGTGTGAACATAAGTGGAGTGATGTTTAATAATATATAAATATTACTTTTTATACTTAGCCTAAATTGAAGCAATTGAAGCTAAACAAAATAAAATATTTTTTACATATAATAAAAATATAAATTTTTGTTTAGTTTCATATTAATTTTTTATCAAATGACAAAGTGGTCGCAGAGAGTGATTGGAGGTATGAATGAGAGGTTTTTCTGTGTTTGAGATTTTAAGGTTGGTGCATGTGGGAATGAATCATAATGAATCTTGTGAGTATGTCTGTTGTGACTTCTCTGTCATTATAATTTTATACTGAATGCATTTATATAAGAGCATCACATTACAAATTATATGCATTTTTCAAATGCAAAATAACTGGCAATTTTAAAAGATGTGATACTCAGCCCAATTCTGTTGCCTTATGTCATATCTCGTGTAAGTCTCAGGCTCTCCATTTTGTATTTGCATCAATAAAAATAATACAATATTAAAGTTAAAAGTGGATATGACACGAGTCAAACAGTTATGTTGTATGATTTCAAGAGCTTAAAGCTCACAGTAGTTTGTGACATTTCTATGCGTTTGCTTTCTTCGTCCCCAGCAGAATGTTATCATCGGAGGTACGAGCAGCTCGAGGAGTTTGGACACGCGCTTGGGTGTACTGCCCTTCCCTGCCCCAGGTTCTCTTCCATTAGTTTTAACCTACACGCGCACACATGCACACATTACATTTTTACAGATATATTTTATATGACGCTTTTTAGATGTTGTGCCATTTTATAAAACAGGGCTATAAATATTTGCAAAATAGCAAACATTTTGGCGTTCTTACTTAAAGTCTGCCTTAATCGCTGGCATAAGTGTGTTTCCGATATTTTTTTCCTCTCTCTTGTTGGTATTACACTTTGCTGTATGAACTGTTCACAAATATTTATAGACCCTTAAATATTTTATACCAACAAAGTATATTTGTCTGCGGTATTTATTTTTTTAGTTTGGGTAATTTTTATTGACAGAAGTAGCCAATTTTTTTATACTGAAGATTTTGATTCAGAAAGATCCCTTTGTAGTATTTACAAAAATAAGCATACAGAAGGTGAGGATACTTTAAAAAAACAGTAATATTTAAAAAATCTAAATTGACCTATTTTATAATTAGTGAAACATTTAATTTAATATATATTTACTTTAAAAAAATTAGTTACATAAATAAGTTGATTTTGATCAATCTCATTTCTTAAAGCTCTGAAAAATGAAAATACCATTAAAATTATAACAAAGACATAACACGAAGTTTTTCATACACAAACAACATAACTTTTTATTTGTTTATTATTATTTTTTTAATTAATATATTTTGTTATTATTTTGGAAACAATTAGTTTCCACTTTTTTTTGCTTTTGTATGTGCTCAATTCATTATGTTACAGCATTGGACTAAATTAAGAGGAATGCTAAACTGTTGGAAGGAGAGCTTTTTTTTTCAGGTGCTAAAATAAAAGAAGAGGATCTTCGGATGTACTCCCCCTACTAGACCAACTATCTCGGTGTGGATTTGAATGTTGGCTTGTGTTGTGATGTCCTTGGGCTTGTTAGTCAGTTGTGTGAATGATGTGTGGGGGTAAAGCCAATCTCCATTCTTTCTTTATAATCAATATAAAAATTAATAATCGTTAATGGGGTCAGCACTGGATGAGCAAATAGTTTGTTTTTTAGCATGAAATAAATTTTTGTCAATCACTTTTATCAAATAAGCGTTTTTGCACTAATTATATTTACATAACTCTTCCATGACTTTACAAATTAATTTTTTCTTACTTTCAACTGTAGCAAAATGCTTATTACGTTTTTATAAAAATTCGTTAGATCTAAATAGGTCAAATATTAATTAATTATTATTACAGAGTATTAATAAACATTTATATAACTGACTTGTAAATGATCTTACAGTACATTTTATTTTAAATTGATTAAAGAACATATTATTTTAAATATACTCTTCAGAAGAGTTTTTAATATACATAATATTCAATATATTACATGTAGGATTTTAATTATTATTGTTGTATTCAATAATACTGAAAGAATAACAATTGATTATTGGTCATCATAAAAATTCAAGAAGCAGATTTATATAATCAGGTTTTTTCCCCATCCACCACCCCACCGTATCCTTGGGAGATCCACTAATGTAGGGCCATATCAATTTATTCTACAAGCAAAGCCTATTAAAATTATACAACAAATAGGAAATAAAATCTTAGGAGAGCTAATATAAAAATTCATTACAAAATTAAAATTACAATGCAATAACAAATATTTGGAAGTATGATTATTAAATAAAACATGGCCATAACTATATGCAGTTAACATAATTGTTAGAATATAAACAAAACTTAACTGAAAAAGATAATTATTGGTCGTGTCCAATCTAACTAGCATAACTGAAATGTAGAAATATATAATTGTAAATATTAAACAATCAGAGAACGATAATGATACATAAATAAAATAGTTATAAAAATGGTACATAATCTGGTTTAAAACATTTATATCTTGAGCGCAGATATTAATTGATTTTTAAAAGTACTAATATATCTTGGTAAAGAGGTGTGGATATGTATTCGCTGTGTGACTCAAGATATCAGAGGAATCCATAATATTGAAGTAGTCTTGTACAGCTCAGGGAACATAAAGTTTGTAAAAATGTTGTCTTAGAAATTTATTCTGAACTCTTTATTCTGTGGATTTGTTTATCACATTGTGGGGACCAGGTAAACCAAAATAACCAAGATGGGATCTAACAAAAGAACAGTAAAGAATTTTGAGGTTTTTTGTTATTGAATTCACTGGTTAGATTGATGATGTTCCTTCCTAAGCACTCAATAGGATGTATTTGTGATTTGGGTGGTATAAGAATTGAACTTTGGTGTACTATCGAAAATAGAAAGCTTTAATTTCAGAGAGTTTTGTTAAAGGAACATTATCTATTGTTTAGGGGTGAAAATGAAGAATATTTTAATTCTGGGATGAGAGCTGGGGAAGATTAGTTTAATTTAGAAAGTAAATAAGGAGACGTGATATCAGAAGAATCTATCCCCTAATGGGGTCGGTTTTATTAGTGTGACAACATTGCATTTGTTAACATTCAGCACCATTGAATGTTGGTACTATTCATGAGTAGAGTTCAGGGTCGGACTGAAGATCAAGATTATCCTAATGGGTGTTGATGGTTTCATAAAAATTCAAATCATTGATATAAAGAAGGAACTTGCTACTCTTTACATATTTTAAGTCATTAATATAGAGAATAAACAGCATGTTGGCACCACCTTGTGGTTCACCTGACATAGCATTGAAATCTTTTGAAAAGAAGTTGTTTATTTGCACTACTTGATTCTGGGTAGAAAGAAAAGAGATAAACCCCTTTAGTTTGATTTAACTAAAATTGGTTCATATTTATAATTATGTGATTTACTAAAAATTTTCGTTCTGGAAAAGAGGTTTTTAAACTAATACCTGCCTCAGGCACTACATGTTGAAAGGTGCAGCTCAAGGATTCATATAATCGGTTTATAATTGCTTTATTTAAAAAAAAAAATAACGAAGAAGGTTTGTTGGTTAACACTTTATTACAAGAAATTAGTAGAGAAATGTATTATCCAAGAAACAATTGTACCTAATTTGAGAACCATTTACAATTGAAAAGAGGCATGAATTTGAATGATCTTCAATTAAATTGAATAGTGAAATTCAAAAATTGACTATTAATGCCAGTTTTTTGATGGAATAAAAAACATTTGGTACTTACTAAGGATTATTTATTAAAAATATTAGTTGTTTTCAAAATGTAATAAAAGGCTAACTTACATTTTTAAACGAATTGTTGAATATACATTTGGTTTTACACTCACTATTATTACTGAATTAGTTGTCAAAAATGTTACATATGCTAAACTTCATGTAAATAGAAAGATTTTATCATTATAGTTTTGTTTTGTAATTAACTTTTAACATTACTTCAAATGCTAAAATTTTCTGATTTTTTTTTTAAGCCATTCCTTTAAAAAAACACAAAAATGTTACAAAATCATAATACATTGATTGATTTGAAAAGGCTGTTCTTGCAATATTTTGCTTAATTAAAAAAATATATTTAAATTGGCTTTTGTAGTCATACATTTATTTAAATTGTTTTTATAGCAGTGGTATTTGACAAAGAAGAGAAAGTGCAGAAGCATGAAGTGATTTTTAGTAAAGAGGAAAACCATTGAAACGCAAGCTTATCTGGTGTTGCCCAATAAGACATTTAATAGAACTGTAACAAAAATTAATTAAATAATATTTATGTAATAGTTAAAATTGTTTATAATTTATTTTTGTGAATTGTAAATCATTTGTATTTCTTGGTAATTATATGTGCAATTTTCTAAAGGGAAAAACAGGCTTTCCTCCATATTGAGCGAACCTTTTTTTCTGTGTGTATGCGTGAACGTATGTTTGGTTTGAATGAGGCACCGATACAGTTGGTCGCGCCTTCGCAGCTATTTCTGTAACTCAATTGTTTTTTTGTTTTTTGTTTTTTTTCAACCATTTTGTTTAATTTATTTCATATGAATTCACGATATGAAATAAAAACTGTATTTTTTTTTCATTTTTTCTTTTGATATTGTAAACATTATTGATTGTGAATAAAAGAAATTGAGGCTGCGAAGGCAAGTAAAACTCCCTTTTATTCCAGGTGGGACCAGCTTTAATCTCTCAATAAAAAATGTCATTTCAAGTTGTTAATCTGCCATTATTTTGTTCACAGCCCTTACTCAGGAGCCTAACATTGTAAATAGAGCTATTGCTCCTAGTAAGTATTTCTTTTGCAATAATCTAATCTTTTTCCCCCCTGCATAAACTTCACTACATAAAACAAACATTTTTAACCTAAAAGGGGGTCCAGGGTAACTGAGCAGTCAGTGTAATTGTCTTTCTCAGTTCGTAGTTTCTGTGGTCATGGGTTCAATTTGCACTGGCCCCTAGCACGCTTTCATTCTACCTTTATCATTCCCCTCCCCAGAATTAACTTGTTGCATTTTCTGATTCTCTCTCCTTGACTAATATTGAAAAGTAAAACTATACAAAATTTTGGTTTTCAAACTTAAAAAACTTTTTGAAGTATTATTGTAATTGATTTCAAATAACTTAAAATTTATTTGGTTTTGACATCTTCCAGCTGTTTCTTCAGTACCTGCATTTCCAGGGCAAAACCTCCTTTTAGGAATGCCCTTGATGATTCCTCCTAACCATATTTCAATGGCTTCTCCGCCATTTGTGGCAGATGATACGACAAAATGTATGTTATTTATTTATGACAGTATTATTTTTGTAATTTCAGTTGCGTATATAATACATTATATTATAGGTAAAGAAGAGAAAGATATCCCACCAGTGATGTTAATGCCCCCACCGACAGTGCTTCCTTCAAGGCGAGGTTCACAGCCTATGATCATAAGTGAGAGTTCTGTTGAATTAAAAAGAGAAGCAGAAAGCCCAAGTCCCACACAAACGATTCCTGTGACAGCCGATCTTTCGACGTCGCAAACACCTTCAATGGCTACACTTCGCAGATTTGTGTCGACACCGAACACACCATTACCAGCTCTGAGTGTTGAAACCTATTTTTCAAGAATTGAAAATAAGCAAATCACTACAGATACAAGTTCACCTCTCCATTCTCAGAAGTCACCCACGATAAACATGATCCTCTCTTCAAGAAAAATAAGTCCCACTCTCAACAGTGTTTACACACCTCCAATTTCCCAGCAAACTGTACTTTTACAAAATGGAATCGCCTCGGATGATATTTTGAGACCTCAAACAATACAGGATCAAATAACTGCATCCATCATTGCCAATAGAGAACAGGAGGCAGCCAAACTGGATGCTTTTGTAAATTCAACTGCAGAAAACCACTTGAATTCTCCTCAATCTCTGGAAACTTCTCAACCATCTGCAATTCCAAAACAGGAAATCATCCTTAATGATGTTTTATCAGATGTCACTCCAGTCCCAATGCAAACATCTCCTCTTAATCTGAATACAAATGAGACTTTATCTCCATCTGCTCTTGTATCTATGAAACATATGGTTCCAATGGATAACAAAATTCCATCTACAACTTTACCAATTTGCACTCTTCCACAATCTTCTCTTCCCATAAATACAGCAATGCTGACAAACTCACTTGTAAATGAATCTGGTGATCTTATTTTGAACCAGTCTTTCTCTTCTGGGAAGGATATTCATACAGTAACTGATACAATCAGTATAAATGGTTCATCTATATCTACCACAAATTTTAATGATGCAAATGTCACCCAAGTGACAACCTCGCCAGATTTAATTATGAATACTGTTGTCAATGATATGTCTAACCGCCCTCAATTTACCAGTGGGCAAGAACTACCTATGCAATCTTCAATTAAAGAATGCATAGCCACTCAAAGCCAATTGCAAGATCCAATTATTCTGCCTTCAGTTTTCCCAACATCAACCTCCGCAAACAATAGCAGTATTAACAATTCAATGAACACTGATTTTATTGGAAGTCAGTCACTCAGAGAAAGCAGTCAGAGTTTATCTAGTCCCTCTCAATTCACTGGAACTCTTCTCAATACAAATTATGTTCAAGATGCAGTAATCAGAAATAAAGAAACAACCCAACAGGTGGAAAACAGTTTGTCGCCAAGGGATGACAATAAATTCACATCGGATATTGCATTTTCTCCTACAAATGTCAACGATAAACTAAACGTAACTTTGAAAACAACTCAGTCGAGTCCTCAGTTTACTCAAGACATTGTATTTACTTCGACACCAGAACTCCCTATTGGAAGGGAAGCAATTTCAGGGATAGCCAACTCAAGTTTCCATACTGTGACGAAAAGTGTGGATATTAAACCTGAATTGTTTTCTTCAGAATTGAACAATTCCAGTTTTCAAGGCGGAAGAAATGGCCAAGATCCGATTCTCACTGGTACTCAGTCATTAAACATCACAAACACCAAACTAGAGCCAGAACAGAACACTCCAACGAATACTTTCCAGTCTGAAGTGATCCTCAACAGTTTTACAACCTCAGATGCCCCTTCTGCAATTTCGATACAAAGGAAGAGCATAGATCAACATATTCCTACCACGGTAATATCAGCCTCTCAAGTCATTGAAAACAGAACTGCAGAAATCCCAAAGGTAGTTCAAACTGGGAGCACGGCCCAGGTGAAAAAATGCGAAGAAGGGATTCCACTTCCGCAGGAACTGACACAGATGTCTGAACATGATCTGCTTAGTTACATAAATCCGAGCTGCTTTGACCAAGGTAAGACAATTTAATTTCTATCATTCCACAATTTTATTTCCAGGCAATAAACATCACTAAACACAGTCATCAAATTTTTAAATGGTACATGCAATTAAAAACCTACTTATTTTACTAATTTTTTTTTGTTTACTGGTAATCTAGCCTATTCCAGTTAATTTTGTGGGTCAGACGCATTTTGCCTTTATTATGGTCATGTCATATTTTCATTCAATTCATTAGGGTAGTTTATTAATTTTTGTTTGTAAAACCTACAATAAAAATATGTTGTCAGATTTAGAATATATACAGAATAAATATTTACCGTTAGTTAATTTATGAACTTAACCTGTTTATTTTTTCAGTTTGAAGGCGAGACCAGTCATGCTGAAAATGTTAGACACCATTAGTTTCTGCTTGTGTACATTTTTGTATTTACATTTATTTAATTAAATTAGTTATTTATTAAATATACATTTAATCATTTGATTGTGTATTTGATTTATGCCAGTTGTAACTGAATCAAATAATGTGAAGGACTGCTTCAAAAGAGGTTTTTTCTTTCTTTTTTTAAATGTGCAATTTTAAAAACCAGAATTTGTAAAGAATAAACATTGAATTTTTATTACATATATTCAGTATTTATATTTTTTGATATTATTACAGTGATTTTGTGATTGAGAATAATGTACAAATGAATTTTAAAAAAGCAAAGCATCACATCACTTTCTAGGACCAAAATTTTTTAAACAATTCAAATCAAAGTTTACCAAAAGTATTAAAACATGAATCCATCTAGCATCAATATTATTTGGTCTTTGCATACAAAATTTATTTATCAAATCTGTTAAGCATTAATGTAATGAATATATAATATTCATAAATATAAAATTTGTACTCCAGGAGATATTATGTCTTAGAAATTTATTTGCTCAGTTATTTTAAATTATTTATAATTTATGTAAAGAACATTGTATCTGTGTAGATAATTATATCTACACTTTGTTAAAAATATTTGAATATTATTTTGTTGAATTATTTTTGTTTTATTTTAGAGATTTGAGAGGTATATATTACATATATTTGTATATAAAAATTCTGAGAAAGAAATGAAAATGAAAGATATTCTTATAGATTTTATGTTAAATTGAAATTTGTTATTATTTGTATACATTAACTCTTAACAAAGTGTTGGCACAGATGATTATTAGAAAAATAGTATTTACCTTGGTAAATTCTTTTTTACTTTTGTTTGTGAGCTATATGAAATATAGATGTGTTGTTTAAAATTGTCTGTTTTACTTTAATTATCTACCCAATTAATTAATTTATTCAAACAAAATAAGGAGTGCAATGATTTCCAACACCTTGAAATTACCCACCATAGCATAGCTTATGCTACCACTGAGCTGATTTCGAAGTCATCCACTGAATGTGTTTATCTGTACTGACTCACTCAGCACCATCTTAGCTATCTGCTATATATTCTCCATGGATCCATTATCAACGAAATTCATGAAAACAAATTAATTTAAAGAATTAGGAAAAGAAATAATTCTCCTTTGTTCCTGAGAACTGATGGCATAGACAGGAATGAAAAAGCCAACAACAACAAAATGAGCAGCAAGCACGCCACTTGGAAACACCATTATTCAAGTGGATGTGAAAAATTATATTAAAAACAATGCTGTAAAGAATGACAGAACCACTGGATCATGATCTACAAACCACATCGAATAAAAATGTCCAACTCATAGGCCATGGAGGAAAGGTGGAAAAAGAACCATAGTAGTTGGCCATACTAAGCTGACACAGTGTGTTTGTGATGGAATGTTGAGTAATTTTAAGAAATTCGTTTTCATTAATACCCAAAAAACTTGGTAAATAACATACCATTTTAAATAGATTTGCTAGACGTTGATAGGGTGATTGTTATTTCACACAAGCTCTCTCAATGACCACTACCACCTCAAAAATGTATTGAAACTTACGTCAAACAGCTTTGGGTTTTTGATGATACTCAAATACGTTTTGGTGATACGGTATCCAGGGATATAGTGGTGTCTCAATATGTGTTACTTGCCAATTGTACAAAAAAGCAAGAGGTGTAGCACAGATAGAAGAGTACCACATTTTAGAAAGAACAAACGCCAAAATAAATTCATTTGATTAAGCAGTTTTTAAATCACTGATGATCCTAGAAGTAAACAAAAATACTCAAGTCCAACTCTATACACAGTAGAGTGCATATTACTTTCAACTGGATAACCAAAAAAAGAAAGGTTCTTTTAACATACTTGCCACCTATTAGATTAAAAACAGCATGAAGACAAAAATTAAAGCCTGATGTTAAAAGTTGAAAGTGGCTGGACCAAAACTGTTAATTGCATAATAAGTTATATATTAGAAGACTGGATCTGTCTGGTAATAACAATATAGATTTTAAACTTCTGAATATATTTTTCTTTTATTTTTCAAACTAAAAACTTAACAGCTATTTTGAACAGAACCATCAATGAAGCCAATTGCTATGTGTAAGATTTGTTAATTTAGCTTTTAGGTTGGCTGGCAAAACAAATAATAAGAATTAATTAAAATAGTGGCAAAAAAGTAACAACAATTTGTTTTGTTTTTCTTTCAGAAATGAGTTGCACTCAATTTATACCTATGATTGATTGTTGTTGAATTAATTTTTTTGATTTATTAAGTTGTCTGTAAATGTTTGTTAGCAATTGGTTGTAAACAGAATCTTCATTGAACAAACGTATTTATCAACTACATTGTGGATCAATTGCAGATTCAGAACCATTTTATAGGGGGTCGACTATTTAATAATCGGGACAGTATATAATGCCATTTCATTCAGTTGTTTTCATTTCCACAAGTTACCAGAAAAAACCAGAATGAGGTTTAAAAAGTACATGCTAATTCTTGATAATGGTAAATTGATCTATTTAGTAATAAACGATACAAAATAATCACAATTGTATTATTGTTAAAATTCATATTTTACTGAGCAAACAATTGATTCATTTATATTTCTATATTGAAAAATTGTTTTTAAATATTACCAGACCATTATATTATATACCATTATACCAGACTCATTTTGCACAAAAATTGAATACAAATTGAATTTATCTTAGTTCACTGAAGTATATTGACAGGACAAGTCTATAAATTCAACCTAAAAATACGTAGGATGATCATCTCCAATCATCAAGCCACAGTACGATGTTTCACTATTAATGAATATCTATCATTTTATACAAATTGATTCCATGTCATTTTGAACGAACATTCAAGAAAAATATGTCTTTTTTATGAACCCTCAATGTTAATTACTCAGACTTTATTGGATCATCTGGGAGGATGGACTGGAAGAAGATTCCCAAATAATTAAAGGCTGAGTCACTCAAGAAAACAGATCTAGTTTTTCAATTTTCTCGCTCGGAACTTGCTGATTGGTCTAGTTTCCATTGGCTCAATTGCTCGTTTACTGACTAATGTTTCTTTAATTGAATTACCGATCGCAGTAGGATTTTTGCTTTCTTTGTTATCTAGGCTAATATCTTGGATGTGATCTGACAAATCAAATGTAACATGTCTTTCAGTTTGGACAAGTTTATCTAGTATATCGCTTTGAATTTCATTTTCTACATCTGCTTCTATAGAATCCTCATCATTATCATGATAATAATCGCTATCTGATTCTCCTCCTAGCCTGTCGATTTCTTCTTCGAGTTCTTCCTGCATTTCAAGAAGGTCTAGATGTTTCATGATATCCTCCTCGGTATTTCCTTTGCGCTCTTTGATCTTATTTCGAAGCTCAGCGAGTTTCTGCTTATGTGCTCGCACACTTTCCTTGTGTTTTTCTCTCCATGATTTTTCACTTTCTTCATCATATGGCTCAATGATTTCCTGTCTCTCTTCATTACCAAAAGCTTCGAGTTTCTTTGGCGTGTTGAGGTTGTTCTCTAAGAGTTCTTGCTCCCTCTTGATTTTATTGAGCATTTCGTCAATTTCTTTAAGACGCCTTTCACATATTTCAGAAGCACTGGCAGAAGAGACTTTGAAAAAGTATCCATCTCCCACAGCTACTGTGACATCATTCGTATGCACTACAGTGCCCTTCATAAAAGCTCTTTTGCCTATAGGAGCGTAAATTTGGTGCCTGAGCTTTCCCAAGTATATTTTCAGGCTTTTCTTTAGTTCTTCATAGCTGTTCTTCCTCTCGGACCAATAGTCAAAAGATTTCCTATTCTTCATCAAAGCCTCCAGCAAATTCCTTTGAACTTCAAAAGGCAGGTTATCCGGTAGATGGACGTTCATTGCATTACAATATAAAATAAATGAATAAAACGACTAAAAACAAAGCCAGTAAGCGAAAAAGTTAAATGTAATCAAACATTACAAGCCACCTAGGCGATTAACCTCTAATCTAACAACAAAAACTAGAACTTTAGAACCTTGAAGTCACAGAATTGTCTTCATTCTTCCCGACCGGTTTCAGTAACCTTAAAATTGATAAAGGAGTCTCTCTTGTTTTCTATACGACTCTCAAACGTTTTGTGGTGAACTCATATAAAACATTTAAAAAAAAAAAACATATTTTATTATTAATTTCTTACTAAAAATAAAAATCTGTGATCATTATAAAAAGTTAATATTAAAATCGCACAACGCAAAAGTGGCATCCTGCAAAACTAAATAAATTCACATTACTCAATGTGTATAATGTGATAATGTAAATATATAATGTAAATATATAAATCATACAATATAATGTAAATATATATAATGTAGATATAATGTAAATGTATAATTTAATTATAAGTAAAAAATACCAAATATGTATGACTGAATTTGATATTTAAAGCCACCTCTGATATGAAAATTGAGCTTAAGGTCAGCATAATTGGGTCTTCTGCTCAGATTTTTGGAGAAAACAGAGTTATGTTATATATGTAAACATAACACTGATAAAATTATTGTTTTGTGACCTGAGATAAATACCTCCAGTTTGGAACTTAGGGTGTGGACTGACCATGATGGTTTCAATACAGACTTAGCAATTTTGTCGTTTTATTACAAAACACTCATTGATGACAGTGGCACTATTGTTTTGATATGTTCAATTGTATGAGGTCTACCTCCATTCCGAATTGACAGAATTTTGATTTATATAAGTCGACTTTAAACCCCCAAAGCCTGGGGTATGATTCCAACTTATCAAAGTTCAAGAGGGACAAGATCTTATAGGCTTTTTGCAAATATAACAATGTCTTCAGCATGGAGTACAATTTTGACATCATTGATATCAACTCCCCTAGCCAGAACATCAATGAGATCATTTATGTAAAGAACAAGAAAGGGCTCAGTAGATAACCTTATTGAACATTTGTACTTTATGATGAAAAATCTCCTTTCTGGGATCATACACAGGATTCTGACTCCATTTTATAAGACTATTAAAATTAGGAGGCAAAGTAATGATTGTAAAGCTTATAGAATAAAAAATCTCTGTCAACAGAATCAAAGGCAGCTTTGCAAAAGCGCATAAAATGTAAACTCAGAAATGGGGAAATACAATCTCATAAGAAATAAATAAATAAATAATTATATTTTTAAAACATATACAATAAAAATTACACAAAATTAAAGCTCACATTCTATTTATTTTCTTCCGTAGGCAATTCACTGTATTCCTTTGTGTTGGAGAACAAATAATCGGTAAATTCTTCATCGACTTGTCGTACAAGTGTTATCTCTTTAAAAAAAGTGCTTTTTGATTCCTAAAAAATATAAAACAATAAATAAGTGAATTGAAATAAAAATAAAAATTCACTTACTTCTTGAAAATTCAGACTATTGAACATTTTAATACTATTTTCATTGTTTAGTGAAACTATGGCTTCAAACTTCTTAACTGTTATCGCTGTCACAGCTGGAATCAGAAGAGTTATAAATGTGATGTCAAGGAGTTCAGAAAATGTTTTTTTACCATAGCGCATGATCAACAGTGCGACTTCTCGGCCCATTCCTTTTCCTCGGAATTTCGGCTCAGCGATCATTAAACCGATTTCCCCGACAAGGCCATCATAGGAATCCTTCAAGTACACATTGGCATCTCCAATCATGGATTCTAAAAATAAAAAAATTGTTTTTGTAATTACAATTTTAGGGATTTCTCAGTTACGAATAGAACAGACTCGTGCAAACTATATGGTATAAGCAAGCAATCGATAGAATTTTCAATTAAAAATGTAGTCAGGGATATTTAATACATTGTACTTCTTGGTTTATTACAAAAAAAAAAAAAAAAAAAAAAACTGATTGAAAGTTCAATGCAATTTTACTGATTTATGATGTATATAAGCTTAAATCCATACTGAATGAACCTACACACATAGGGTGTAGCTGACACTGGTTCGATGATCAGCGTGATCAGATCTTACTTGCTGTGGTGGTGGTGGAGGAGTACTAGACTGGTGTCTTGTTTCGGAGGAATTCTATCTTCTTAGCTGTTGTAAATCTTTGTGTGTGATGCATCCTATGTAGTTGGCTGGGTGATTACCATTACAAAGCGAATAAATAGCTGGAGTTTCTTTTGATTTTGTAAAATTTTACAATGATTCTGGTGTGTCCGTAATTTTGACAGCGCTTACATTGTGAAAATTTCTTATTTTGAACAGTTCTTTTACATGTTTATTACAACTATAAAGATGGGTAATCATAAATATATCGTGATTATTTGGTGAAGGTTCGAAGTCCAAAAAAGTGGCAGTTTGATTTTTGATGCAGATTAGATGTTGGTAGCTGTAAATGCTTGTTCCTCTTTTAATTGATAAATGTGGAAGTCGCACTTTTGTGCTTTAAATATGTGTATTAGTTTCCTATAACCGTCGGAACTTTTTATGCGAACACCGTTGTTGCCTGACATAATTTCCCCCAAGAACTTCTTTTACGCTTTTATAAAATAAGGTAGCAAAGCATTGAGTATTTGTGTCCCTGTTCAGATTCTTGGAGGTTTATATAAAACTGATAGTTTTGTGTGTTGAGAGTAAATGTATATATAAGTAAGAAGATGTAATGTGAGAGAGCCAATCATTGAATGTATAGTACTCCATCAACGCTTAATTAGATGATGTGATAGGAGTAAAGGCTGATAGAGGAATACCAAGTCGACCACCTCTGAGTGAATAGCATGTTAATAAGATAGAATGTATTTAAGACAGACTAATTTTGTTAGGGCTGGAATGACCTAACTGTATGTGATTCAGCTCTGTACTACTCAATGCCATGCTACCTTATTTTATAAAAGCGTAAAAGAAGTTCTTGGGGAAAATTATTTCCAGTGTCAGTCAAGAACATTGTTCGTATGAAAAGTTCCGATGATTACAGGAAACTAATACACATATTTCAATTTCAACTTGAACTCCACTTCAACGAACTAGAAGTACTTCTACAAGAAAAACGAATAGACATAGTACTGCTTATGGAGACACACTTTACATCATGATCTAATTTTTACATTCGAAATTTCAGGACCTACAGGACTGACCATCTCATGGATATTGCTTGTAGAGGTACTCCTATCTTGATTGACAACATGTTAAACCATTATCAAATTCCTAGCCAATCTTCTGTATCTTTACATTACACTGCCGTTACATTGTCCTCCACACCATTCAACTTTACTATAGCAGCTGTATATTGCGCACCAAATGATAATATTTCCTACTACAGTTTCTATCCTTTTCCCAGTGTATTGACCCACGTTTCCTGTCCGGTGGTGATTATAATACAAAGCATCCACAGTGGGGTTGCATAGTAGCTAATCCACGAAGTCGTGTCTTACTCAGTGTCCTCTCTGCCCAACGCCTCAACTTCATATCTCCTCCTGATCCTACATATTGGCCTACTGCTACTAGCAAATGCCCAGATCTAGACTTCTTCATTACATCCCAACTCTCTTCACTTCACTTCACACCACCATGTTTGTACATTGAATGATCTCTCATCGTATCATAGTCCTGTTCTATTAACTATCGACACCTATCCTACATCTACATTAACACACAATCCAGTAGACTGAAAACAATTTGGAACAGAAAATAAATCTCACCCCCCCCTCAAAACACACCACAAAATAGACACTGCAATCGAAAAATTCACATTATCAATAACTGAATCGATCAGTGATTCAACAATTCACACAAATCCACAAAACACAGGCCAGCTAGTAAAGAATGGCAGAGAACACCCTTCAGATAAACAAAAACTGAATAAACTAACACATCAGCTGACTATGGAATTGCAAGCATGTCGCTCTCACCGATTCAGACGACTTACTGAATCACTAACAACAGAAAATAAATCTCTGGGTGGCAGCTAAAAATCTATCTTACCACAAAATATCTATCCTGCTACGCCAAGTTACAACGGCAGTTGGGCCAAGTCAGATGAGGAAAAGTAGCAAATGCTTTTGCCTCTTACTGAACAGTGTTCACCCCACATGTCAACATAATAGACCATACTTATTCAGAACTTATCAATGAATATTTACATACACTGATTCCATTATCCCTCCCTCCAAAAGCTTTTTCACCTTTTGATGTTCATTCTACCTACTATACAACACATAAAATCCAAGAAAGCTCCAGGTTTTGATCTTATTACCCCAAAAATTCTCCAACACCTTCCCAAAAGGGCCATAATATTCATTACATACCTATTTAATTATGTTCTTCATACAACCAACTTCCATATAGCTTGGAAACACTCATATTTGAATGTTCCCTAAGCCAAATGTTTTATTCAATTATATGTTTAGGCACATTGCTGTCTCTTACGACATTTTTGCACCAATGGCATTCTTTTAAAATGCTATAAGGAAAAATGTTCACCTTGCTATTGTTAAAAAAAATAAAATGATTAAAAATAAATAATACAATAATAAAATATAATATAATAATGAATAATCGTGAAGAAGGTGCGGTTCCTCGGCCTCCTGTTTGATGAAAAGCTGAGATGGCAAGCACACATCGACGCCGCCGAGGTCCAGAGCAGGAAAACCCTCTCACTTTTGAGATTTGTTGGTCACTTGAAGTGGGGCGTGGACAAGGAGACTCTGCTAAAAATGTTTGACTCGCTGCTTTGTTCGAGGATCTTTTATGGATGTATGGCTTATTCCTCGGCCCGGAAAACGCACCTAAGAAAGCTCGATAGACTCTATTTCCAGGGTCTGAGAGCAATCTCAGGGGCGTTCGGGACAAGCCCCTTGTCCAGTCTGTGCTGCGAGCTGGGGGTCTTGCCTCCCGAACTTCGGAGAGAGCAACTCACTCTCAGTTACGCGGCCAGGTTCTTGGCCAAGCTGGAGCACCCTCTCGCTATGAAAATCCTCCATTGCCCGTACAGAGTAGTTTACGACAGACTTCGATCGCGGACGCGACCCCTCGGAATCCGCTTCGGTGAGTCCTTAGGGAGGGCCGGATTGGCGCTGGGGACGGTGCTTCAGGTGGGGCACTGGCCGACACTCCCTGGACCGGGGAGGGCTCAACCTTCCTCGTATGTACCGACTCTCTGAGCGCTGTCTGGGCTATACGCGACAGGTTCTCTGTGGACCCTCTCGTCGTGCTCTTGCTAGAGAAATACACGGAGCTGGAGCATCTCTGAAAAACGGCGATTGTTGTCTGGATTCCCGGACACGTCAGCCTGGAGGGTAACGAACGCGTGGATGAGGTGGTGAAAGCTGGTACGTCCCACCCTCCAGATCGGACCATCGCGATCAGGCCCTGACGCTAAGCACGTAGTTAAAAGTATGATAAAAGAAAGATGGCAGCGTCAGTGGGCAGGGTCGTCAGAGAGGCTCTCGTGAGTCAAGAGCGCGACCGGTAGATGGCCCTCAGAGAATCTGAGCAGGAGGCGGGGGATCATCCTCACCTGGCTGAGGATTGGCCATACTCGGTTGACACATGGGCACCTGCTAATGGGCCAAAGCCCGCGCAGGTGCCCCTTATGCAGAGAAAGGTTGCTCAATGTGTCCCACATAATAGAGGCGTGTCATGCCTTGGCTCCATACAGAGAGCGTGCAGGCATGCTGCCGGATATAAGAAGAGTCCTCGAGCACGGTAGTGAGTTTCTGAGTCCCCTGTTCCGCTTTTTAGAGGAAATTGGGTTTTTTTTATTGTATATAGTATGTGTTATGTGTCTTTGTGTTTTGTCTATGTGCAAGTATTTATTGGTGTGAATGGCGAGGGGTGAGGGTGAATAGAACGTCACCATCGCCCCTCGAACGATGAAAGCGAGTGAGTGTGTGTGTGGGGTCGATGGCGGAATATTAATAAAAGTACCTCATCGACCCCAATCTAGCTTAGTTTAATTGTAGGTCGGTGGAGGAATATCAAGTACTCCACCGACCAAACGGAATGAGTGCACTGTATGAATGTATTTAATTGTATGAACGTATTTATTTGTATGAATGATGTGTCTGAACGGGTATAGAATATAGACTAAGTGTGGGGCTCAAATGACCAAGATGTCGGAAGCCCCAGGAAAAAAAAATGAATAATAATATAAATAATTTGGCAATCGTCTATCAATTGTTTACAACATTACTTACTATTATTATTCTTTTAAACTAAACAAAAAGAGGGAAAATTCAAACAGTTAAGAC
Source organism: Cimex hemipterus (assembly GCA_039619505.1). Lineage (NCBI taxonomy): Eukaryota > Metazoa > Arthropoda > Insecta > Hemiptera > Cimicidae > Cimex > Cimex hemipterus. The sequence continues at coordinate 39,435,397 of CM077099.1, forward strand.
GGGGAGTTGGTGTCGGTGGGGATTAAAGTAACAATTGCTCAAGTGGTTAGAGCAGCAGCGTATTGAAGTTTGTAGGTTCGAATCCTGGTTATGACACTAATTTTTCATCTCAACCAAAAACTTGGTGGTCAATTGTGATGATTAAGCAAATATGGATTAATCTAATTACTTGTTATATCAATTCAATGACCTAGTACACTAAATATTCCTATGGGAAAAGGGGTCTGCACTGAACTAAAAACTGAAGTCGAATAAGCCAGAATGCCACAGTGCAAAAAACCCCACTTCCTCGTATCCATAATCATCGTTCTGCCAATATCCAATATGGTAATCATCATTCGTTGCACATTTGAATACGTACCTACTTCATCATTAGTCTCCAACATTGTTTCCTTGTCCAGGACAATAAATGTACACTCTGAAATAATGAAAGAATTATAAGAAATGCGCTAAAAGAGGCCAATAATGATGATTATTACTTTTAACGTCATTTAACCATGTCTGTTGCATTTCGTATTCCTCGTGAAGAGTCAATCTGTCAGAAGCTGTTTGCAGTCTGAGATCCTCATCCTCCATCCATTTGTGATACCTAAAAAGATTTCAGAATTGAGTGTTTGTAGCTTGTCAACAGAATATTTTTTCTTTTTTGGAGCAACAATTGATAAAATGTGTTTTTTGAAATATTTAACTTAAAGTATTTAGTGACAGGGGGATTTAAGATCATGCTTATTAGAAGGAAAAATAGAGAGAAATTTACTTTTCAACGTGACTGATCCTGTACGGTACCAAGATAACTTTATTTCCAACGATTTTCGTACTGATGTTTAACCTCATTTCTACAGATTAAGGAACGTCGTTCTTTAACTACATGTACTTTACCCAGTTGAATCATTGACATTTGTATTTTAAAAAAGTAATAAATAAACGTGTTACATTCAGGTTATTGAACAATTTGTAATAATAAACGAGTCACAACTTAAAAAATTTCCCCATTTTAATAAAGTTAAAAGTATATTGACTTATGTTTTGATGAAAACGTAGAAATAAAGGCTGTATTTAATGTTGTTTTTTTAAGCTGATACAGAATTTTTGAACCAAACTTATTTATATAAGTATAAATGATGCATTTTGTCAATCTATATGAAGAGTATATATCAAACATAATGAACAATAAGGTCCTCAAAGAGTATATAATAATATGTATTATATAACAATACCCTGAATTGAAAAGGATAGTTCTGTATATATACAAACTTAGTTTACTTGCTCGACTATCCTTTTCAACCAGTCATTCAGGTTTTATTATATAATATATATTATTATATACTCTTTGAGGGCCTTATTGTTCATTATGTTTGATATATACTCTTCATACAGATTGACAAAATGCATCATTTGTACTTATATAAATAAGTTTGGTTGGAACTATCCATAGTCATCAATCCTATGCAACTTGTGCATTTCCTATTTTTCTGGATAGCTGAGTAGCAAAAGACAGTCCTAACCTAATAAAGATCACATTAAGCCTTGCTAATTTTTCTTCAGGCCCAGGCATTCTACTTTAATGCAATTGGCCAAAGCAGTGGATGTGATTTTATATCGTTTTTATTTTAAAAAACATGTGGGAATGGTACTTATTGACATGGAGAAAGTCTTTTATTGTTTCTTATATATAACAAATCAATTTCCTAACTACCTAACATTACCTAATCAATAGAATAGTTTTGTGCAGATAGATGTCACAGAGATCCTTTCAGAGATATTAGAGCATATAAAATTTGTCCATTTGGATGAAGAGCATATATCAAACATAACAAACCATCAGGTCCTCGAAGAGCATATATTCTCAAAACCCTGAGTGATTGGTTGAAAGAGTAAACCCAGTTTGTATACATACAGAACTATCCTTTTCAACCAGTGGATTGACATACTCACCCCACCTTAACTATTTGTATTTTCCAAGGGTCTGTTCATGGGCCAACCTTATTTAACATCTTTATATGACTTTTTTAAAGCTAAAAACATATAATCTAGGTCCCAGTATGGTCAACTGTGTGGAAAAACAATTGTTATTGCCAATAGTTCAACGTATTTTAAAATTATCACCAGGAGAAAACAATCTTAAAGATTCTAAAAAAGTTGGCATAATTAAGTTTTTAATAACTAGCGTAAAATTTCTTTAAACACAGTTTGTCCCAACACAGATCTCTCCAACAATGGAATGTTAAACAAAAAACTTAATTATGTTAATTTGTAAGTCTCTTTTCAGATAGGTTTGCTCTGATGATAACCTTACAATAGGTCAAAACCTTGGCAGAAAGCAGTTGAATTTGTTTTTTGTCTACTTGACTATACCAAGATCCATATTATTTAAGCAAAAAAGTGTCTGCTACATCTAATATGGACTTTATGAGAGCTTCCTATGGGGTTGGTCGATTCTATATGCAGATAATTGTCACAAACTATAGATAGGTATTTTAAATATTTAAAAAAATGGAGAATCTTGGTTTTAATGGTAGCAAGAATGTTTATTGAACGCGGTTCACACTTTGTCAATCATGCAATAATAAATAACTTAATAACTTTTTCCTATATCATTGGCTAAGAATTTTAAATACCTTGGATTGTATCTAAATTTTGGTAAGTTCCAGGCAGTACAAACATACCTAGCTTATATAAGCCCAAACATAACATATAAGTCTAAATGTAATCAGCTCAATTTTACGTATCAAAAATTGTTTAATTTATGTTAGAGATTACTTGAACTGCCAGAAAAGCATATAAGATTTAACCAGGTTTAACCATTGCTATGACAAATAAATAGTGTAAAGTAACGCATAAACAGATGTTAAGAATTTCTCTATTAGTTACCTGAATATTCTTATTGTCTCATTTATTTTTCTATTTATTTATTGTACTCATATTCCTGCATCTTGTGCTGTGTTTAATACATTGAACATATATTCACATGTTGTCTTGTGTAATGCCTGGGGCTTTTATATGTGTTTTTCCCCTAAACAATTTATCTTTAATATATATTTTTAAATTGATTTATAATTTTTATGTAGTGTACTTGAGATGAAACATTAGTGTCACAAGAGGACTCGAATCCTTTGGCTGAATATTTCGCTGCTCTAACCACTTGAGCTATCACGACTTCAGTTCTCTAGGACACCAACTCATCACATTAACTTGCAGCATTAGTCATAGCATTAATTTTGCATTCTCTACTTGTTTAATTTTATGTTGTCAGTCAGAATTGAGTTGGATTGAATCCAGCTAATTAGCATCTGACAAGATAGCTATTTTTGTTCTTTTTGAACTAATTGACCACATATCTTCATTGTACAAACATCCATTTGAAATACATTAGTTATTTCTAGGTATATTGTTTAAGATAAGAATACTGCCCCTTTATTTTATTGTGTTCTATTGTGTACCAATACTTATGTTTGAATTTAAATAACTCGCATATGTTGTTCCTTCCTGCCATGTGTTTAGGATTTTGTTCTTTTTATATTAGTGTATATTCTATTTGGGATGGATTTAAATCTCTTAGTATATGTATTATTCATGTTTTACCATTTTGTTTGGATACACACTGTAGCCAATCCCTTTTCCTTGATGGTAATATTAGGTTGAAGATTGGAACTGGTAAAGATTAATATTTGTCCAAAGAGATTTTGATTAAAAGATGTATTATCCTGTTAGAAAATTTGAACAATGGTGTTTGTGTCACAATTTCAAATAATATTTGTTATAATATTGTTTTTTTTATTTTTTATTATTTTTTTTATTATTATTATTATTTTTTTTTTTAATTTAAAGGCAGCGACCCTATGATATTGTTTATTTTTATAAATTGGGTCAAATTAAGAAGAAAATTGTACATATGTGATTTGGGGATGTAGCTGAAAGTTGTTCCATAGGTCGTTGATTGAAATCAGGTAATGACAGGAGTAAGGCAAACAAACTTTTTTTTGGGGGGGAGGGGGCAGAGCTTAATTCCTAGTTTATGGCAAGCAAAACAGCAGATGATTATAATGATGGTCTTAAAATTCTGGCATTCGTTTTGAAACACTGATAATTTTCATATTACCATACCATAATTTTCATATTCCATACTTTTGTATGGAATCCACACTTATCTTCTCACTCTGAAATTTTAGATAAAGTTCAATATAAATTTATGAGAATCCTTCATTTTTGATTTTAGCTCCTTTTGTCTTTAAAATTGTCTTTTTCTCTCTATAATACTCCAGCATTAGCTGAAAGAAGGCTTTTAATCTATTATTACTTATATATCTTCCTCTTCTTATAAGTTATATTTATAATTCTAATTATACTTCTTATCTAAAGTCTTGGTTGAGGGTTGAGATGAACAAGTCTGTGTCACAAGCAGGATTCGAACCTACGGCATTCAACTTAATACATCAATTTTTTAAAATCTCTGCTAAGGCTTGTTATAAGTATAATTAATTGAAATAACTAAATTGCTCAATTATGACTGCTAAAAAGATAATTAATGTTTGTTATTGTTGTTGTGGTTCTTGTAATTTTATAATTTTGCTTATCAAAATTGTTTATAAGCTCGTGATTTATATTCTTTGTAAAACGATCTTTAAACTATGTCTATACTTAAATATATAAATAAAAGAAAAATTAAAACAACCTGTTGAAGCTTGAACTGAAAAAGTTCGTTTGAATTTCCCGCCAGTATTAGAACTTTCTTTTCAAACTTTTTTTTGTGTTTTATCTTAAACCATTATGCTACCAATCTTCGGTTCGAAGAAAAGGAAAAAAGGAAAAAATTAACAAACGTTCAAGTTTAGTCAGATTATTTTCCCCTGGGGATGTGAAGTCCGTCCGGCTTTAATTTTGGAGCGTTACAGCTGGAGTCTAGTTAGGTAGCCATGATGGATAAATGTAGAAATGTACTATTGTACTTTATAATAAAAGGACAAAGTTTTCATGCTTTAAGTACTCAATGAGCTTTGAAAATCGGCAGATTAGTATTTCTATTTCAAAGGAGTAATTTAGTCCCGGGGAGGAGGAATCGGTTCGAACGTTAGTCTTACAGCGCCTAAAAGGTGTTAATGAAACAGGAAGGTTCGTTTCCGTTGTCATCATTATTTTATCATTTATTACAGTTGGAAACGACCAGTGTCGGTGTTTCGTGGGCGCGAGAATATTTTTCGGATCGCCTTCGAGCGATGACCCAACGATTTAAGTCCCAGGGTGGCAGCCGGGTGTGAAATGTGCCTGGCTCGTCCGCACACTTCCCATCCAAAAGTTCGCCCTCCTGAATAAATGTGACAATGGACAATATGCGTGACGAAGATCGCAAACGACGCCTCAGGCAGTTGGAAGATGTGATACAGGATCCGAGGAGTGTGGCCAACGTCGACTGCCTTCTGGTAATGAATTTTGGCGTATTTCGCATCACAGCTACGCTGGAGTAATACGTTGTTTTGCAGGATACCGTGCAGGCACTCGTCGCCGACTGTGATCATCCTGCTGTCAAACGGATGAAAAATGTCGAGGCCTACATGGACAGATGTAAGTAAACGAATTTTCAAGTTTATTCAACATTTGGTAAAACAATTCAACTATGCTTATATACTTACAAACCAATAACTAAACTTCTAATTGTAGTCTAGTTGTTTTCTATCTCGCCGGCCTAATGCACTTTTTGCTGGTCTCGCTAATTCCAATGCTGATTCAAAAGAATCTTTTACTCAAGTGCATCAAAAACTTATCTAAAATTGGATCGAGTACAGTATAGATTGCCTTGGCGATATGGATCGACTCCAACCAGCTCATTGTTGGTATAATCTATTGGCAGGTCCAGACATGCGATATTCCCCTAATCGCGACTAGTATAGATGGATGCTCAGCTATTCACCAAAGAACAGTATCCAGAGTTCGCCTTGCTCGGCTTTATGTCGGTTTTCTTGTCTGCTTCAAAGGGCACAAATGTTCCAAAGTAACCATACTCAAACCACTCATCCACACATTCGGGAATCAATTATAATTGTACATACCATTAACCAACTATTAACTGTTATCAAAATCAACAGTGGGTGTATACTTCTATTTAATATTATTTATATTTCATTAATAAACAATTGTTAACTACTATGGATGTATTAATTTACACAACGACAATAGGTTTTTCGTGTTAGGATTAGATTGTTCCATTGTAACAGTGTTTATATAACAGAACCATTAATGTGGAAAGCTTCTATTACAAATCATAAATTGTTTTATAAATAAAGCAATAATTAAAAATATAAACAATATAATTGAATATATTTTTAATTAGTTTGTAACCACTGCAACAATGACAGCTTCACTATTATCTATCAGTTGAGAACTCTCACGACATTTGGTAAAAAATGTATTCACTATTTCCGCAACAACTAGAGGTTATACAAGCCATGCATCTGCATGTAAGTAGGCATGCTATTTGGTGAATGCCAAGATGAGTCTCGAGACTTGGCAAATATTCGGTGGCAATCGGCATTCAGTGAATTCTGCTTGTCTGGAACTGCCTTAACTATTTCTCACTAAATAGTAGAAAAGGATTATAGTTAAGAAAGTTTCTATCCACACAAATTAAATTAAGACAGGGTGTGTATTTTAAAATTTATATTCCTCTTTATGTACTTATAGCACACCGGTGAGTCCTAGTTCCTCAAGGAACTTGGTTAGTAGGCCCAAGCCTGTATCAGGTTATTAAAAAATTATTCCTAAAGACATTTACTGGCTTGAAAGTTCCACATGTTCTGGCTCTGGTGTCAAGTAGCTGCCACAGTCACATTCATTATTCTCCAGAATTCCAATCTTAGGCTTACATGCTGGTGCTTCCTGTGCTTATTAAGGTCATAGGCTCCTTTTACTTGAATGCTGACAGCACATCTGCTGAGAAGTTTAGCATTCTTGACTTTACCTCCATAACACTGGACTTCATTTGGTCATTTCATGGAGGTGCTCAATCCTGGACCATCTTGGGCAGGCCTCACACTTATTTTGGATCACTTGTAACATGCTGAGTTTTGTCTGGCAAACAATGATCAAAGCAGAACATACTGCTGTAGGAGATTTTTTTGTTAAAAATAGTTTTCATAGACCTGTGATAGTACAGAAAATTGGTGCTAATTTTGCATAGCTAAGCAACTAAGGAATGTTATTTCCTGCTGTCATGACTTGGTTGAATACTGCATGTTTTCTTTTAGTGAATAGAATGGCTTATGTTTTCGCGGAGTTGATTTTAGTTCTCTTCTTTGGCAGAAGTGAGGAATTTTTTCCATTTTTGATGCAGACCCTTTGTTTTACTTGCTTTGCTGGGCAACAACATACTAACCACTGAAGGCCGATAAAATGTTGCAAAAGCTTTGCACAATGATTAGGATGTTACAATTTTGGTGGTGTTTAGTTGTCTAGACACAAATTATATGCATGCCACAAAATGTGTCTTCCTCCTTTAATTAAAAAAAAAATTTTTTTCCCCAGATAACAATGTTGCCACAGAGATCCGGAAATTGCGTATGAAAGTTGATGATTTTACACTCATAAAAGTAATAGGAAGAGGTGCTTTTGGAGAAGTCCAATTGGTATATAGAACATATTTATCTGTGTTGTTATTTTCATTATTTCTCCTTCTATTCAATTACCTATCATAATGGTTAATAAAATTTCTATATTTTTTGTATGACCATTCTTACATGTTGAATGTTTTTAAACAGGTTCGCCATAAATCAACACAAAAAGTCTATGCAATGAAATTATTAAGCAAGTTTGAAATGGTAATTATTATTATTTATTTAATGTTGTACATATTATTAATCCAATGTAAGTTGACTTTTGAAATCTCTCAGATTAAAAGATCCGATTCAGCATTTTTCTGGGAAGAAAGGGATATTTTGGCACATGCAAATTCAGAATGGATTGTCCAGCTTCATTTTGCATTTCAAGACAATAAATTTCTTTACATGGTCATGGATTACATGCCGGGCGGCGATTTAGTGAATTTAATTTCCAACTATGATATTCCTGAGAAATGGGCCCAATTCTATTGTGCTGAAGTAGTGTTGGCACTAGATGCAATACACTCGATGGGATTTGTTCATAGGTAACATTTATTTGTTGTAGTTGGTGAAGATTTAAGTTACAGTTTCTCAACTTACTCAATCTAATTAATTATTTTGCAGGGATATTAAACCTGATAACATGCTTTTAGACAAATATGGCCACTTGAAACTTGCAGATTTTGGCACTTGCATGAGAATGGATGCTGTAAGAATTTACATGCTTTGTGTTGAGATTAGAATTCAAAGGTTGATGTTTTAGGACGGCCTGGTAAGATCAGACACGGCAGTAGGCACACCTGATTATATCTCACCTGAAGTTCTTCAATCACAAAGTGGTGAAGGCACTTACGGAAAGGAATGCGACTGGTGGTCTGTTGGGGTTTTCCTTTATGAAATTCTTGTTGGAGACACCCCATTTTTTGCTGATTCACTCGTTGGAACTTATAGTAAAATCATGGATCATAGAAAGTCACTTCATTTTGATCCTGACCTTGAAATTAGTGCAAATGCTAAAAATTTAATTTGTGGTTTTTTAACTGATAGGTATGTCATAATTTTTGAAGATTAATATTTTTGACTTATATTGAGATCATTTTTGATTAAAGGTTAAATCGCCTTGGAAGGAAAGGAGTTGATGAAATAAAGGCACATCCATTCTTTCAAAATGATCAATGGACATTTGACAACCTGAGAGATTGTGGGTTTTGGACAGTCAAATACCATGAATTTAAATTAAAAAAAAAGTGTTTATCCATTTTTTCACTCTTAGGTGCTCCTCCAGTTGTTCCAGAGCTATCAGGTGATGCTGATACAAGAAATTTTGATGACATTGAAAAAGATGAAAGCCCAGATGAGAATTTCCCTACTCCAAAAGCCTTTGCTGGAAATCATTTACCATTCGTTGGTTTCACTTACTCTCGGGATTACCAGTAAGCTTTTATTTTTAAAATAAAGATTAATTATTTGGTTTATTATAATTATCATATTTTATGTTTAGACTTTTATCAGCAAACAATCCTAACAGACGGAGTTCAGTCGATACCGTAAGTGATTTTATTGTATTTAACAGCAAACCTTCCTTTTAATATACAATTAATTTCTTAACATAAATTTTTTCTTTCCATGTGGTGTTTGGTTCATTAGGTTGATATGATTGTAAGTATTTTTGTTGTAAAACTGTCTGATGTCTGTATTTTGGACAACTCAAACTTGGGGATATAAAATATTGGGTTGTCCGGAAAATAATGCTTTTGGTATTAAACAAAAAAAAAAGAAACTAGTTACTTTAAAGCAATGTTCTTTAATCAAAATAATTTCCCATACTCTCAATACATTTCTCCCAACGTGTTGGTAACTTATTAATTCCGTCTGAGTAGAATTCAGAATTTTTAGAATTGATAAAGTCAATAAATGCATTTTCCAGTTCCGTTTGATTTTTGAATATTATGTGTTGTAAGTAGTGGTCCAGGTGTCTAAAAAAATGGTAGTCAGTAGGCGAGAGGTCCGGAGAGTAGGGTGGGTGAGGCAAAGTTTCATAGCCAAGCTCCAATAATTTTTGTGACGTTACACGTGACACATGTGGTCGAGCGTTGTCATGCAACAAAATGGGCCCTTTCCGATTGACCAAAGAGGGCTTCATTACTGCCAATTTCTGATGTATGGTATTAATTTGGTTACAGTATGATTCAGCATTGATGGTTTCGCCAGGATTTAAGAAGCTGTAGTGTATTAAACCAAATGAAGCCCACCATACCGTAACCATTACCTTTTTTTGATGAGTTGGGGGCTTTGGAAAATGTATTGGAACTTCTCCTTTGTCGAGCCACTGTCCAGAACGTCTAGTGTTATCGTAGAGAATCCACTTTTCGTCACATGTAACAATTCTGGCCAGAAATGGGTCATTTTTGTTTCGACAAAGAAGTGGTGCACAAACATCAAAGCGCTGATTTTTTTGGCGATCGTTTAATGAGTGTGGAACCCAATTTTCGAGTTTTTTCACTTTTCCAATCGCCTTGAGGTGGTCAGCGACGGTCGTTTTACTGACTTTGAATTGCTCTGCAAGTTCTCGAACAGTTGTTTTGGGGTTTTCTTCCACCA
>CM077099.1:39445986-39518166 GCA_039619505.1 Cimex hemipterus
ATACAAATGAGTAATCCTGTAAACGTAAACAGAATATTTTATATAGATTTTTTTTAATGAAAACTTAAAATCCTGCATTATTTTCCGGACAACCCAATAGTTTAATAAGTGTTTAGAAGTAGTAATTTATTTAACTATTAATTAATTACGTTTTTTTAAGACTGACCCTTCAGCATTGGAAGTTGAACTTGAGAAGGAAAGAAAACTGAAAGAAGCTATAGAATTAAGGCAAGATTCTTTAATCAGTCAGCTTGAATTGTCTACTCAGCGGGAAGTGGAATTACGACAAGAGATGACAGCTCTTGAAAAATCTCTCGCCATACTCAAACATGATCTGAAAGAGGTAAGGCTAGATTAAAAGCATTACACTTTTGGCATATTTAATTAACACCGATTAAACATAGTGGCAAAGGAAAGCTGAAAACGAAGGAGAGCAGAAAAGGAAAGCAGAGGCAAACTTACAAGACGTGAGGCGGAAACTGGAAGAGGAACACAATAAGAGGACGAGGGAAATGAATAACAACCAACAAGTTACTGACAAAGTGGCTATATTGGAAAAACAAGTGAGTCCTTCGATTATTATATCTAAATATTTCTCCATTCTGTTTGTTCTGAAGAAAATTAACAGTCTTGTTAAATCATCAGAATGGTCACATTCACGAAAACAAGAAGATAACTCATTATCTTCAAGAAAGTAGAAAATAGAAGTGACCTCTACTTGTAGAGTAAGTAGGATAGATTTTTACCTGTATGTTTATAAATGTTTACAAGGTAATAGTTAATATAGAGACTTTTTAAATTATTATATCACCATATGATTTTTACCTTTAATTATTTTTTTATATACATAAGTAAAAACAATAGAGTAATTACAACATAATGAATATTTTATAAATTCACAATGGCAAAAGGCAGACATTAGTGGTAAAAACAGTGGAATAAAATAACTTTTCAAATATTTGTATTCAGATTTTAATGCATCCGAATTATCTTTTGTTTCAATGGATCTAAATAATTTTAACAAAAAACAGTCTCACTAATATTTATTTGTGCGTAGATTGCATTTAGATTGTTTTAAAAAGAGTAGTTTTTCAAGGAATATTTTTTTGGCATGCAGCTTTAAGTGTGATGAAAAAATAAAATAAGTTTAATAGAAAGATAAAAAGACGTGTGTTATGTGTGTTGTGTTAGTGGTTACTAGTTGTAGACGATGAATAATAAAGTACTGAACAAAAATAAATAAATGTTTTAATCACTATTATAACTTTTTATAAAAATTTCTGAAAAAAAGTTGTATTCAAATTATTAACACGTTCATTTGTAAAGATACTCTCGGAATATTTCAGTTTTATAGGTTTATAAATGGGCCTTACTTAAAATTTTGCTAAATAAATTGCTCTTTTAGATATTTCATTCTGGAACGACGTCCATATATAAGAGGTCAGGTTAGACAAACAGCAATATCTGTCATTTCCTCACTCAATGTTTATGCCTGCTTGTATATTATGGAAAAATTAGACACTTATATAATTATTCTTCTAAGTATGTAACTTAAAATTTTTTTTAAATATTATAGGGAGGTAGGTTATAAATGGATAAAAACTGACATTTACAATTATATACTTCAAATTTGTAGACTTTGATACAATATTTTTTAATGGTAATTACAAATAATTAAACACAATTGTTATTATTATGTATATATTTATTTATACAGTTAAATTTTGATAATTTGAAACCCTAGGAGCAAAACAATTACTAAGAGGAAAGAAGGAAATTATAAAGTGTTAAATCCATTATATTTAGAGGTCTGTTGACCAAATTACATCTTTCAATTAATTAATATTTTTATGTAAGGTTTTGGTTGAAATGAAAAAAGTTAGTGATATGTGCGGGATCTGAACTGACGACCTTCAACTCAATATGCCACTGCTCTAACCATTAGAGCTAATGAGCCTTTGTTTGAAGTGAAGTTGTGACTTAAATTGTTCATTAAGGGAAGATTCTCTGTATTCTTCAAGTAAAAGTATTTTAGAAGGGAGGATTTACCTTCAGAGAAATGTATGTCACAACAACATCCAAAAAATGAAGAATTTTTTCTCCAAAAAATCGAAAAAAGATGGAAAAAAATACAAATTGAAAAATGGTCAGTTAACTGTCATACTACCCAACAGTAAAAAGAGGGAGTTTTCTAGCTTTTTAGATTAGTTTTTCATGCACATTCTAGAACGATGTAGGTATATGGGGAAGGGGCTATTGTGTTGTTCCAGAATGATGTCCATAAACGTGTTAAGCATGTTTATTTATGGTTTTATAAATCATAAGGCAAAGAGTACAGCAGTGTGACCTTAATGATTATATATTAATAGGCAATTATCGCATTTCACTATACTGTACCATACAATTTACTTCATGAATTGCATGTATTTTTAGCTTGGCTTTTGTGAAAATAGCTTCTCTAGGACATGCACCGAATATTTAATAGAAGTGAAGCACATAATTGACTTTGTCATTTAATATTAAACCTATGTTAGTTATTTTGGATCGTTTCCATGATAGCATTCACTAAGTTGGTTAAATAATATAAAAAGATAAATACAGCGTTTATAACATAAATATGTTAATGTATGATTTTAAGTTACTGAAGACCCAATCCACCATTTGTGAATTATTTTGGATAAATTGTTTTTTGAAATGTATGAATGCAATATCTACATTCTTCTCTCAAGTCGGTAAGCATATTTTAATATTAGATACTTTTTAAAGGAATAATTATTTCATGCTGGTTGTCGTTTTCATTTTATAGAGTAAGTTAATCCAGTTTAAAATATAATTCAAACAAAAATTTAAATTTCTAAGTAATTATAGTTTAAATGAAAGCTAATGGTTAGAAGAACATTTTTTGAATAATATGCAATATTTTCAATTGAGGATACTTGTATCTAGTCTTGGTTGAGATGAAAAAGGTAATGTCATGAGTGGGATTCAGGGATACCCTAACCATCCCTGACTTATGAAATGGCCACGGGGAGCTGTTAGCAAATCAATTACTTCTTTAGTTATCATATTAGGGGCCGCAGTAGCCAATGGTTAGCACGAGAGACTCTTGGCTTGTAGAATCCGTGGTCATGGGTACAATTCCCACCGTCGCCTCTGGCTTTTTTTTTCATGCTACCCCCCCCCCAAAAAAAAAAAAAAAAAAAAAAAAAAAAACAACTATCTATAATAATAACATTGTCTTTGGCTAATATGCTCACACCATAAAGCAAATATATATATTTATATGTGTATATATATGTGTGTGTACAAGTGTGTGTGTGTGTGTGTGTGTGCGCGCGCGCGTGTGCGTGTGTGTGTGCGTGCGTGTGTGTGTGTGTGTGTGTGTGTCGAGGTTACGATAGCTCAAGTGGTTGAGCAACGGTGTATCTAGCCCTGAAAATCATGGGTTCATATTCTGCTCGTGCCATTAACTTTTTTTGTCTCAACTAAAAACCTTAATTAATTGTAATAAATTAATTGGTCAAGCGGACCAGAAATTAGTGAATCTAACTTCAGATAAAAGTATAATTAATTGAAATATTGAAATGTGGACAAATATGACCACAAACTTTTAAGAATAATTTGTAATAGTCTTTAAATAAGTTTAATAAATAAGTTTTAAATATTTAACTGTATTTAGCTAGAAAATTAGCATTTCTGCTTTGATACATAATCACATCTACAAACTTGCAATAACAGTTAATAATAATTTCTTGGTATATTTATTATACTTTTTTTCCTGTTAGAGCCTTGTTCTATCACATATTTTAAATATTTTTTCTGCTCTAATTAATTATGTGCCTGTGCATGAACAACAACAAACCTTGACACATGTATTTGTTAAATTTGAATTGTTCAAAAGTTTTTTGAATTTCGTTCGTCCAGTTTTTTTTCCAATTTTTTAAGTTCAACCACCACAATTCATAAATAATAGGCTAGCTTAGGTAAGATACAAAGTAATTATGTAATATTTGTTTTTAAAATATATTGGGATACTGGAAATGTTGTCAATTGATGATATGCATTTTCCAGTGTTTTGAAATTCCTAGAAAATAGATCCAGAAATAAAATATTTTTAATAATTTTTGTTATTATATATATAATATATATATTATAAAAGTGTTCACCTTCTACTTTATTCTAGATCACTCTTAACTATATACAGGGTGAATTGCTACTCGTGCTACAAACTTCTCCAGTAGATTCTTCACCCTAAAATGAACAAAAAAGTTCATATTGTCCATGGTCCGATTCTCAACCATTTCAGAGTAATTTAGCTTTTTATCGATTTTGAAAGATATCACGTCCTGGGGTCGGAAAATCGTGATATCTTTTAATCTAAACATTTCTCTGAAAATCTAATAGCACCGTTGAAATTCCCGTTAATTTTTCAATAAGAAGATGACGGTGGCAAAATGTTTGGGCTAATTTTTTGTGTTTTATTTCAACCAGAACTACAAAAAGAGTGGAAAATTGTGTAAATCGGAAAGTGTATAAAGTAATCCAGAGTTTCTAATTTTAGTCTCAGAAGGCAGCAAATTTGAGGAAAACTACCTGATTTAATAACGCTTCCAACGCACTCGTCATTTTCTTATTTAGTCGTTGTGAGACCAAGATGTTGATGACAAAAAGAGAAAAAATGGTGGTTCAAGGATTGCTAATGTTTGAGAGTTCAACTTTTTAGATTGGAAAAAACATATACATAATAACTCCCGCCCAAACATTGATTGAAAAACGTCTTTGGGAATGTTGCTGACGACTTGCATGTGGGTTTTGATGGTAGTATTGGTGCAGATTATGGGTGTTAAATACTCCGTCTCGGGTGAAATTTGATTCATCTGACCACAAAATTTGATGAAAGAAGTGATGTTCCTCAGTGTCAGATTGTACAAGCCAGCAACAAAATTCCTTCCTACGATAATTGTCACCAGTATGCAATACCTGAATCTTTTGAACGTGGTAGGGATATAGTTTTTCCTTTTTCAAAATTTCACACACCTTGAACTGGGAGATCCCGAATGCTCTCGTGAGGTCTCGTGTGCTGATATCTGGTTGAGCCATTACCCGATCGATCACCGTTTGTTCCAAACCAACATCAGTTTGCTGATTACCTAATTCGCATAAATTTGTGGGGAATCTACCTGTTCTACGGAGACATTCGTGGAGCCTAATGAAAACACCGATACTAGGTAAACGTCGGTGAGGATACCTAACTCCATATTCTTGACGCGCTGCTCTCGCGCTACAACCGCAGAAACCATAAACAAGATGCATATCTGCATACTCTTCATACGAAAATGTAGACATTATCACAAATTTTGTTAACTGCACGAGTACACTTTAGAATAGAACTTAGACATATAAACTTCTTAAGCATTACATACTAAATGGGCATTAAATTAAATTAAAAAATTTCAATGGAATTATGATTTTGAGAGAAAAACAAAGTGAAAAAACTTTTTGTGGTTTTTACAGTTTTTCTCTTTTTGTCATCAACATCTTGGTCTCACAACCACTAAATAAGAAAATGACGAGTGCGTTGGAAGCGTTATTAAATCAGGTATTTTTCCTCAAATTTGCTGCCTTCTGAGACTAAAATTAGAAACTCTGGATTACTTTATACACTTTCCGATTTACACAATTTTCCACTCTTTTTGTAGTTCTGGCTGAAATAAAACACAAAAAATTAGCCCAAACATTTTGCCACCGTCATCTTCTTATTGAAAAATTAACGGGAATTTCAACGGTGCTATTAGATTTTCAGAGAAATGTTTAGATTAAAAGATATCACGATTTTCCGACCCCAGGACGTGATATCTTTCAAAATCGATAAAAAGCTAAATTACTCTGAAATGGTTGAGAATCGGACCATGGACAATATGAACTTTTTTGTTCATTTTAGGGTGAAGAATCTACTGGAGAAGTTTGTAGCACGAGTAGCAATTCACCCTGTATATGTGTATATTACATATATACATACATATGTACATACATATATATAATGAAAGAGTTCATCTCTTCAGGGCACTATAACCTTTTGCAGATTCTCACCTCCCTAATAAGTTTATGCTAGAAGTTCCTGTCATTTGTGGTTGCCTTCCTGTTGCAAGAGTTCTGCGTACTTATAGTTCCTAAAGCCTGTCTGATAGTTTCCGTTCTTTCTGTTGGTTGAGGTGGTGAATTTATTAAAGATGAATTTTGACAAAATTATATGCATATGTTAGGAGTGAAATGCCTCTATAATTTTAACCGTCTAGTTGATCCCTTGTTTTTGGGTATTGCACATATGATAGCCTTCCTCCATTATGTTGCATAAATTCATTTATCCACCTGGATATAATTAGGTTATGAAATATCTTGTAGAATTACCCTCCACCATTCTTAAATAGCTATTTTGGCAGGCAATCATTCCCTTCATTTTACCTTTGCATCTATCATTTCTTCAAAATATGGGGTTTACCGTCATCTTAATCCTCATTTTCTCTATACTTTATATTACTTCAATTTCTTCTTTTATTAGATTTTAGTTGATCAAATATGTAATATTGCATTGTATATAAAATATACTTCCAAATACGATAAGTAAGTTTGGTTAAAAATTGCAATCTATTTTATCCTAAGTGGGACTTGATCAGTCAGGAAGATGTACCAATTAAGTGTTTTCATTATTTATCTATTAATTATAGTCTGTAGGAAAAAGATAAGGCTGTGAGCATCAGAGTAGAAGCTCACCTTATCCAGCTGGAATAATTTTGAGATCACAATAGTTTATTGATTTTAAATTGTGTGTTATTTTGCCCAAGTCCTGCAACTTTATCCAAATAAAAAATATAATTTAAATATTTTTTCCCCAATAGCTCAAGGAAAAACAAGAAAAGCTGAAAAGTGAATCGGAGTCCAATTCAAGGCTGAGAAAGCAAGTAGCTGAGCTTATAGTGGCAAAAGCTGTCAGCGAACAATTGGCAACGGAACTTCAGACCATGCTAGATTCCTTACAGTCTCAGAGGGACACTCTACAGCAAGAAGTAGCTTATCTCCAAGGGCAGTTATCACAAGAAAAAAGTTCCAATGTTCATGCGATAGATCTTCAAAAAGAACTTGAAAGTACGACATTGTATGTTTTTTGTAGAATTTTTTCTTATTTGTTCCTTTTTGCTTGTAGAACGATTAACAATGTTGTCAAATGAATTGGAGAAAGGGTCTATGAGAGAATCAAAGTTGTCTGATGATAATCAAATGCTTAGTGAAAAAGTAAGCAGTCTGGAAAAAGAATGCGCTGGCCTCGGTCTTGAGCTGAAAGCTGCTCAGAACCAGTATCAACAAGAAGTCCGAGCACATGAAGAAACCCAAAAATCCAGGTTGTTAAGCAATCAGCAAGCCAACATGGAAGTAGTAAAGGGTAAGCCTTTAAACTATTTTAAATTTAGAAAAATTGATTAATATATTTTGTCAGTACTTTTCATGTTTTGTGAAATGTAATCCAATAAGGTAATATGCATTTTTTAATATTGGTTTTAGCTTTACAAGCCAAATTAAATGAGGAAAAAAGTGCAAGGCAGAAATCAGATCTTAATTACCAAGAAAAGGAGAGACAGATGAGTATGTTAACAGTTGATTACCGGCAAATTCAACAGAGATTGCAGAAACTTGAAGGAGAACATAGACAAGAATTGGATAAAGTAAATATTTCAACTTAATACTTACTGTTTTTATTTAATTAACTACTAGCAACTTAATGTGACAATATTTCCAGTCTAAAACATTGGCTGCTCAAGTGGAACAAGAGCATGGTAAAAAATCAGCATTGACTACAGAGCTCGCAGTACAGACGAGTGAGGTCGCTGCACTACGAGCGCGTGAGGCGCAATTGAGCAAGGAAGTTGCTCAGCTGAGAGAAAGGCAAAAGCAGACTGAAGAAGAACTGCACCGGGTCAAAACTCAAAAGTCTGTTGATGACCTGCAAATGAAGGATCTCCAGGATCAGCTTGAGGACCAGCTACATTTCACATCCCTCTACAAGTCTCAGTCAGAACAGCTCAAGGATGAGATCGAGGAGAAAATCAGAAGCATTAACGAACTTGAAGAAGAACGAGGCTCCTTGGCTCATCAACTTCAGTTGGCCTTGGCACGAGGTGACAGTGAAGCCTTGGCTCGGTCTATAGCTGAGGAAACTGTAGCAGACCTTGAAAAAGAGAAGACAATGAAAGAATTAGAGTTGAAGGAACTTTTGGCCAAACACAGGGCCGATAGCGCTGCCAAAGATACCAATATTACTAATGTAAGTTTTATTTGTCTGTTTATTGAATTTTATTGCTCCAGTTTTACCAAATTATTCTAAACTGTCTTCATATTTTAACTTTAGTACAAGGAAAGAGAAGTAGATTTTAAGAAACGAATTGATGATCTAGTCAAAGATAACGATGAATTAATTCAACAGAAGAAGATCATGGAAGAAGGTATTTGCTCAACTTTTTGCCCTTAATTATTTTTAATACTGAACCTTGTTTAGATGTACAAAATGCTAAATCTTGTATGGAAGAATTTGAAAGGCTTCACAAACAGTTGAAGCAAGAACAGTTGCTTAAAGCACAGGCGGTTAACAAACTGGCAGAAATAATGAACAGGAAGGATTTGAATGTTTCATCAAAGGGCAAAGCCAAAGTTTCATCTGCAGACCTCAGGAGAAAAGAGAAGGAATGCAAGAAACTCCAGCAGGAGCTTACAATGGTAACGTTTATACTGTTCACTTTGTTATTATTTGTTAATTATTTTTTAATTTTTTAATAGTTGAGAGAGAAATATGGTCAAGAAGTGGTTAAGTGGCAGAAGGAAATGCAAGAACTCCAAGCTTCTGTTATAGAAGAGAATGCGTCAAAATTAAAATTACAGATGGAATTAGATTCCAAAGAATCTGAAATTGAGCAACTTCAGCTTAAATTTGCCTCATTGTGTAGTGAAACTGCTTCTCTAAGCAGTGCTGATAATGAGGATGACAATTTCCTGCAAGGTTTGTACAGTCTACATTCATGTTTCTCTTTATTTTCATTCACATTAAACTAAAACTTATAAAAATATTTTTAATTTTTTGAATAATTTTAATTTCTTTTGTTTTTTTAGAATCAAGATTGGAAGGTTGGCTTAGTGTGCCTAACAAGCAAAATATTCGTAGGCATGGTTGGAGAAAATTATACGTTGTTGTGTCATCGAAGAAAATTATTTTCTATAATTCTGAGAGTGATAAACAAAATCCCACTCTTATTCTTGACCTAAGGTATTAAATTTAAAATAAATAAATAAATAAATAAAATAAAACAATACAGAACTTGCAGTTTATGCTATTATTTTCTATTTTCAGTAAAGTCTTTCACGTGAGATCTGTAACTCAGGGTGATGTGATTCGTGCCGAAGCCAAAGATATACCTAGAATTTTTCAAGTCTGTTATTGAAATATTTTTATTACTTTTGAGTAAAAAAATAGAATCAAATGTTTGAAAATCTTAACTTATTCTATTTTTTCAGTTACTATATGCAGGAGAAGGGGAAGCTAGAAGACCGGAGGATAGTAATACATTTCAGGACTCTCGACCAGATGGTAAACCTGGCACTGTTTCGGTCAAGGGTCATGAATTTGTTCAGATTACTTTCCACATGCCTTCTAATTGTGAAGTGTGTACAAAGCCTGTATGGCATATGTTTAAACCACCCCCTGCTTTAGAATGCAGTGGTGAGTTGTTTGAATTATATATCTTGGTTTACTGTGCTGACTAAAGTTAAGGGGTTCAACCAACTTCATTATTAAAAAAGTAATAAAAACCAAATTTTTCTGCATCATTTGGTTGAAGGATTTGCAATTTTAAGCACCTGGAGGGCTCAATAAGAATTTTTCCAAAAATTTTGCCAAAACTGTATTGTTTTTAAATATATTTTTAATTTTTTATAGGACTAGATTTTTGTGTGTTGTTTAATGCTTAAAGGATATTGAGCACTAGAAGTACATAATTTTTTTACAACAAAAAATAAAATAAGTTAAACTAGATTTTGGCATGCAACATTTAGAGTAGAAGATTGCAATTTTAAGCACTGTAAGTGCTCAACAAGAATTTTGATCAAACATTTTGAATTTTTCAATTTTAATTTTTAAAAAGTAAACTCAAATTTTTTGTATGTGGCTTGGTGTAAAAGATTTGCAATTTTTAGCACGAATAACTAAAACAATGCAAATTTTGACCAAAACTTTTTTATTAACTAGATTTTATGTGCTTTGTTTGTTGTAAAATATTTGCCATTGTGAGGACAGAAAGAGCTAAAAAAAGAAAATTTTGATAAAAACTTTTTAAATTGAACTTGGTTTTTTCCTACATTGTTTGGGGTAAAGGATTTGTAATTTTGAAAATGTTAACCAAAAATTATAATATAAAATTTTTGTATGTGCATCGTTTGGTTTAAATGATTTACAGTTTGAGCATTGAAAGTTTGACCAAATTTTTTTATAAATCTTAAATTTTTTTTCTATAAAACTAGATTTTTTGTGTTTGTGCACTGGAAGAGTTCAAAATGAAAATTTTGATCAAAACTAGTATTTTGTTACTTCCTTGCATCTTAGAGTCTGAATTTTCTCTCTGAGTATTCCTTCAGCTATCAGTGTTTTGTCAGTGTTTTTTCGGCACTGATTACATTTGGGAAAACATTTAGGCAAAGGGTGCATGAAATAAAAACTGCTTCCTGAATTTTTTGAACAATGTTCAGTTTTACCGTTTTGTGTTTTAAATATGTACAATTTAAATGCGAATGTTTAAAAATTCATATAACTTACTGGTTTTTTCTCTTTATAATTTGAACATGTTGATCATTTGAATTACTTTTGTGGTCCCGTGTATTTCGAATTATCCAGAGTCCATTGTATTTGCATTAAACTTACATCAAAATGTTTGTAAGAAAGCTGTGAACAAAATGAGACCAGTCATGTTGTGATCAGACGAAAGAGCTTTAAAAGAAGAAAATTTTGATATAAGTTATCATGAGATGTTAAAGGAAGAATGGAAAATTTTTAAAATGATTGAGAATTGGTTGACCCTCTCTTAATTTTAGTTCATTTCATTCTGAAATGTGTTAAGAGACTGATGGAATGTATGATTTTTAGGTTGTCACATCAAACTACACAGGGAACATTTAGACAGGAAAGAGGATGCGATAGCTCCCTGTAAATTAAATTATGATCCAAATTGTGCCAAAGAACTGCTACTCCTAGCTAATTCAATTGATGACCAAAAACATTGGGTCCAAAGGCTGAGTAAAAAAATTCAAAAATCTGGTTATAAAGCAAATACAACGATAGATGGTGCAAAAATATCTCCAAGGTAGTATTGTCTGGTTTGTACATAAAATTCCGTATAAATTTTAATTTATTACATTTTAAGAGAATCTACACGATCAACTTTAAAACCATATATGACAACTCAACAAAAGTCAGCGACATTGCCAGCTAATTCAGGGACTAAATAATAAATTTATGGTGCCTTACTAACCTCTTCATTTGTGATATCAACATTGTATATAATAGTCACATTACTTTGTTATAAATGTGTTGAGCAGATGGAAACAAAATAGTAATTTAGATAAAACTTTTCATCGCTGTTAGTTTTAGATGGTTGGACTCCATAGAAATGTAAAGAAAATGTTTGAACAGTCTTCCAAAACAAAAAAATCTGCAATAAATCAAGACTGAAAAGCTGCTAGCAAACTTCTGGTGATAATATTTTTTTTCTTTCAATTATTTATTATTTTCACTGCAGTGTGGCTCTTCGTGTAACAACAGCGAAATTTGGTTCAATAATGACATCATTTTAAATTTATTGCAATTTTTGTTTGTTATTAACAAATTCATTTAATAATTATGGTCATCGAGTTGTAATATAGTGTATATACTAATATATATTTTGGGTAATTTTTCATAGATTTTTCAACTTAATTTATGTAAATAATTTAATATTTTTTATTGTAAATTTTTTTTTATTATACGCTTATTTTATTTAATTCTCATATTGTTGCTTTACATTTTAGTTATATATTTTTATGTTTAATTTAAACAACGATTTTACGCAGGGCATTTATACATTACAAGCTGAGAAAAACTCTTTTCAATAAAAACAAACTATATAATTTGAGTTTTAAACATATATTTCTGTACAAAGTCAAATAACTGTTGACTACTTTTAATAATACACTTTTCTAATCAATTTGTTATTTTTATTGAAATTTAACTTGAGTGGTGAGTTTTATGAAGTAAAAAATTAATTCAGTTTAACATTAGTGATTAAATGTCCTGTAATCTGAATAAATGTGCCAAGCCAATATATTTTTTTCACCATTTTATATTTCTGTGAAAAAAAACAACAACATTAAAATAACTGTTTTAAAGAAGGTCTTTTTTGTTGGATTATAATCTAAGGGAAAATTCTTCAAGGCCTCATTTTATATTTTAAATTTATTAAATGCAACCATGTACTCCTTTGAATTAGATGATCAATCATTGTTAACACGTTTTATGGAATTACAAGTCTTATTTTATTACTCATTTTGACATTTGTTAAAGGCTTGTTTTATTTGACAACAAAAATCTAGTTTAATCTAACATAGTAATAATAATAATTGGGTTGCTGTGCATAAATGAAATGCTGTAAGAAAAATGTACAAATATATTCCAATTTAAATTCTGTTCTGGTACTATAAGGGGCACTTAGTACAATAGCAAATTGTGAGTTTGTAATACCTGACCAAAGTCACTACTGAATATTCCTTTTTTTGTATATACATTTGTCTGTTTCTATCCTTGAATTTTATCCCGTTATGGAGATAAAATAATTTTGACCTTTGGTATTCATACTTCATTGCCTTCAATCGTTCTAAACATTCAATCTGATATTCAATTTGGTGAATTGCAACAATAGACACACTATGGCTTTCTACTTGATCAGCAAACTACATTTTGGCACTCAATTTTTCCCTTCGTTTTTTGCATATTAATCCTAATTTATTTTAATGTTTCTCAGCCAATTTATTATGTTTTGTGGTGTAACTGTAACAACTCTGTTTTCCTTATCATACTCCTAGCCTCATGTACCTCAAGGGTTTGTCAATTGTGGGCAAAATAGCACAAATAACAGACACGTATACAAAATATAGTCTATAAAACATAAAAGTCTGATGAACATTCATTCTACTTCAGAATATTCAATAAACCTTGGGGTGGCTACCACACTACCCTAGACCCAAATTTCCTAGTTCGTCAGTTTTAGATTGCTAAACCGTATTTTGTTAAATTCTCCTGAGATTTTAAAATCAATGATACAATGATCTGAGGAGAGTTATCTGGTGTCACATTCCGCTCCGTTACCCAGTTAGCAATTGGTAGAGAGGCTAGTTATACATACTATACTTTCCTTCTATTTTTGTTATAAATGTGTGTTGTCAGGATGGATAAATTTTTGATTAATAATTATTCAGCTATCGTGAGAAGCGGTCTGGTAGACAGGTATCAGAAAAACGGTAATTGTTCCATTTTTGTGGGTCGTGTTGAGCCTATAAATTCCAAGAATGTTATACCTCTTGCATTTAACTATTTAAACTACTACTTCCTTGTTTTGTTGGTTGATTGCCTTTCCTTCAATTTACTTTTTCTTTGAATAAAACATTATTTTGTTTTTATTTGTACTGCACCAGTATGATCAGTAAACTCCAAGACTTACAATTTAATTTAGTGGTTCCAATACTTGGTAAAATTTGTTTCAATGATGAAAATTTATTTGTTACAAATTTTGCTACATAAGTTGGCCTGATAGCAAACTAAACAATCTGCTTATTTTTTATTTCATCTTTATGGGACAATAAAATTTTTTAAAAAAAGCAGAAATTTTATTAGTCTGTTTAGCCACCAAGTCAAGCTTTTTAATTTTGCCACTTTTTATTTATTTTTAAAAACCTAAGTGATGCATAAATTTTGTAATAAGTAATTTATATAACAATTGATACAATGAATGATTGAAAGGTTAGCAATAAAAACTTATTATTTACATATATTGTTGTGTATGTACAGCATAAATATATTTTTCTTGTTATATATAACTAGTTATAGGGCTTTTGTGTCCTCTATTATCGCATTGTCTTCTTTTACATCTTCCTGAGGAGGTAATGGCCCGAAGAATTCTTCTTCAGGATACATTTTCTTAAATATTCTTTCAGCTTCTTCTATTGAAGAATGATAATCAATATCATACGGAGTCGGCCCTGAACACGGATGGACATTATGAGGAATGCCGTTTGAAAATTCATAGCTTGTATTTTCAATTGTGAAAAAACACTTGAAAACTATTTCAGGTTTCTCATGGGTCTCTACATCTTCACTTTTAAAGAGGCATTTTACAGCAAAGTTTAAATCGTTGTAAGTATCGTCTTGCTTAATGCTAATCATGTGCACAACGAAGGTATCTTTTGGGCAGGAGCAAGTAGTGCTGTCTAATTCAATAACTTTTAATGTACTTTTTCCTTGTTCAAATAAAGGGAATTGAAGTAGAGATACACCGTTTTTGCCTTTTTTGTAAAGTGATTTGTTTGTGATTAAAATTGCCCTGTTGTACTTTAAAAATGAAGTTTTTGACCTGAATGATGAAGGAATTTCATTACCAGTGATGACGACATGACTACAATAAAGATTCTTTCCACATGATACAATCCCTTTGCAGGTGTTTTCTTCATCTAAAATCAATTCATCAGTAGCTTTATCAAGACAATATATGCCACCAAACACAGCGCTAAGGCGGCAAAATGCTTGAAGCAAATCGGAACTTCCATACATAGTCCATAAAAATGGAGAATTTCCGTAAAAGCCGAGCGAAGTGAGAAAGTCTTGCGCCTTCTTGACACCTTCTAAACAAGGTGTTTCTCGTGTCACCATTGCAATGCTGTATAAAATTTGATTTGTTATCTTTTCTGGCAGTTTTTGGTCTCTGAGAAATTCAAAAAAGGTCTTGTCTCTGTAAAGTTCGAATTTGTCATTTTCAGGTTTGTGCTCTTGAATTTGAGTCAATATCCTCATTAATATTCTTTTCTCTACTACATTGACTGCTCTAGATGAAAATACATCCGATTTAGAATATGGTACAGGCTCAATTTGTGAATCTAAATAAACTAAAATGTTCGCAACATTTAAAAATTCTATGTATCTTGAAACTTCTGATTCTAATAATAATTTGACCATTGGACCTTTTGAAAGAATAAGCTTGGGTGTTATGTCTAAATTGAATTTTCGAGACAATGATTTAATTTTTCCCTCTGACAAAACTGTTTTAACTACACCATTCTCTTTGTTTTCATCATGGCTTTTTTTATCAGACTCTTCATCATTAGGTGATTCTTTGATATATTCTTTACTCTCTTCTTTGTGCATTTCTACTGTATTCCAGTCATATTCAACAGTGGAAATAACATTGGAATAATCAATTTTTTTATATTTAAATTCCCCATTGCTGTCATGATTGGATGTTTGGGAAGCCTCTTTACAAATTTTGAAATTATCAAGCCACTGTAGCAAGTGTTCAATGTTGAAAGTCCCCCAGGACTGGCCATAATAATTATTTCTATCGATGTGAAGGACTTTTTTTCCTATTCGTGAAACAGCGGCTGAAACTATGGATTCAACCACCCCAGTCCCGATGATAATGACATCAAAATTTGTTGGAAGTTCATCCATACTTTAAGATTTATTCCTCTCCAAAATCCTGAAACAGAAAATATTAGTTAATTAAAATAATTGTTTATTCATTTTTAGAATACGATAAAAGGCATTTTTTTCATGATAATTTCTTATGCATTTTCCAATCCCTTAATACTTGTTGTCCAAATTATTTCCTTTGCCCATACACCACCCCGTATCAGAAATCTTCCTTGCACAACAGCAAATTTGGTGCGGGCATCCAAGGAAATCCATCCCAACACATCAATGACCCACCTGGAATGCTGTACAGCATGAGGTGCACCTTTTATCTGAGCATCTACATTTGAAATTACTGCCACCTGGAGATTTGAGGCAAACATTCACCTCATCTGTAAAGAGAACTCGTCCCCAATATTCCAATGTTCAAATCATACATGAATTGGCATGGCCATTTTCTGAGCTGTGATCAGAAGAGGCCCATGAGGCAAGTGCCAGGCCCACAGGTTATTTTCATTGAGCCTTCTTCTTAAGTCAAAATTGAAACGTTTCAGACCTACCTCATCATATTTCTTTTTTCCTATAATGCTGCAGTTTCGTAGAGCCTGATCGATGAATATATGATCTCTCGCCTGTATACCTAGGTCAACCCTGGACATCTAGTATGAGTGAAACCCTATTTCTCTGAAGCGCCAAAGAACCCTACCTACTATAGATAGATTTACACTTGGTCTCCTGGATGTATCCTTCCCCGATTAAAAAAGTTAGAGCACTCTTTAATCTTAGAGAAACGGAACAATCAAACAGATCGGTGCCAAAGATTTTCTACTATGACTCATAATTCCATTGCTCGTGTACTGTTAGTAAGTTGAATTATAAGTAAATTAATACATTACAAACTTACATTAAAATTAAAATTGTTAATCTGCGTAAGTTAAAGGCTCATTATGTTAGAAATTTTCGTGTTATCACTTAACTACTTTTAAACTTTAGACACGGACAAAACAAAAACTGAAACATTAAAATTTGTTTTGAGATATGATACAAACTGGAACCTCTAGCCTTGATAGGATTAAGGAAATTTCCCCATTTGTTGTCCAGAAGTACGTCACATTATTACGAAAGAGACGGAGAGAGAATATCTAATTTTTTATATTTACATATATTCTTGTTGTTAATAATTAATGAAGAAAATAATTAAAAGGACGAACGGTTTTGTTTAATGTTCGTAGTTACGTTTTTAGCCTAAAACAGTTTGACAAAGAGATCTCGCATTATGTTCCCAATTGTTGATTGAAAATTTTCCATTTTTAAATTTGATTTAAATACTTATTTTTAATATTAGACTTTCAGCTGTCTTTTAATTTCATGTCACAAATATTCTGTGGTTGGAGCAATTTTTTGATGAGAAACTAGGCTTTTTGTACAATTAATCTTTCATTTCACCAATTCTCTTAACTATTTAGACAGTTGTTTTTAACTTCATATCAAGAATACTTTCTCAAAAGATAGTTCCTACTCACAGTAAATTGTTTTGCATGATCCGGATTCGAGCCTTTTAGCTCATCATCAGATTGAAGGACTTCTACAACCACGTCTCTCAACGTGCATTGCCAAAGTGAAACCACTGATACCTCCACCAACACAACGTTCCAATCCACAGCATGATTAGCTAAAAGGCTCGAAATCCGGATCATTGCAAAACAACTTACTGTGAGTAGGAAGTTCCTACTAGGAACTATCTTTTTAGAAAGTATTGAGCACCACACTCACTCCATCATTTAGCATTTCTATCATATGAAGAATGTTTTGTAGTCTCAGCAATTTTTTTATGAGAAACTTGCATTCGATATAGCATTTCATCACGTCTCTTAATTATTTAGGATTTTAGCTTTAGCTGCTTTTTAAGTTCATGTCATGAATATTCTACAGTTTGAGCAATTTTTTCGTGAGAATCTGGGTTTTTTTGTATGTTTGATTTCGCGTTTCACTATATCTTCTTTATTTAGGCTTTGGTTGTTTTTTAACTTCATGACACAAATGTTATCTAGTCAGAGCACTGTTTTGATGAGAGACTAGGATTTTTGTACAATTGATTTTCATTTCACCGCTTCTCTTCATTATGTAGGCTTTTAGTTTTTTTTTTTTACTACATATCACAAATGTTTTGGGACCTAAGAATTTTGTTACAACAAACTAATTTTTGAGGTTAATGGATTTAAAATTTAAACCCTTCCCTTCATTATTTATGCTGTTAGATGTTTTTCAACCTCATATCACGAATGTTCTTTGATAGCAACTTTCTAATGGGAAACTATGTACAATTGATTTTTTTCATTTCGCCACTTCTCTTCATCATTTTGGCTTTTAGCTGCTTCACAAATGTCCATAACTTCATATTGCAAATGTTGTTTGGCTTGGGCAACTTTGTGTTTGAAATTAGCTTTTTAGTACAATTGAATTACCATTTCACTACTTTTATTCATATTTACGTCGTTAACTTGTTTTTAAGTTTATGCCACAAATGTTCCTTGGTTTGAACAACTTGATGGTGAAACTTTTGGGACAATTGATTCAGCGTTTCACCACTTTTCTTTATCTTTTATGTTTTTAGCTTCTTTCTGATTTCATACCATGAAAGTTCTTTGGTAAATGTGTGGTAAAACGTAATTTTATCTCTAGATTTGCTCCTTGGAGTTTCTCAAGGTTCAATCATTGAGTCATTGTTATTTTTCATAAATATGCAGATTTCCTCCTCTCTTTACTGCTCCTAATATCACATTAAAACAAGTACCTACTAATAATGAAAATGTTATATTTCATATTATGAAAAATGTGTCAATGCTTATTATAATTTTTTTTTGTTATGATTTACATATTTATCTATTTCATTTTCATATTTTTTAAAGCTTCAGCACGCAAAATAACAGAACAACAGAAATACTTTGTCTTATTTTTGTAAAATATAGTGTTTTTAACCATTTCTTTCTTTCCTCTTCAAATATTCACACTGGTTCAAATGATATTTGTAGAGTTAATTTTAATTGCCTGAACTTGATGTTCAGGGTCAATGTTTGTTTAGAAAATAAATTTTATTGATAGTCATGTTTTTGAGTGACTTAAAATGGAACAGTTCCTCACTGAAGATAGCGCAAAGTATGAAAATATTGAATAACATCAAAACCTGTAAACAGAGTGTCATAAACTTTGTACTTGGTACATTCTTTTTATTATTCTTTTCCATTTAATAAATTACAATTCATCATGTTATGTTCGATTATAAAATTCAAATGTTTATTTAGATTAAATTGTGTCAAAAATTATAATGTATGCAATAAGTTACTGAAAATAAAGGACAATAAACTAAACTATTAAATTAAAAATATAATATTATAAAATTATGTACAAATAAATGGTTCAAATGCTTTTTCAAACAAAAAAGGTTTTTTGTTCAAGACGTTTTATTTGTTGTTTGTTATTTTTGAAAAATTTTTCATAATCACATGTTTCAAGTTGTATTCCCTCAAATTATTTTTCAAGCACAAAAGCATTTTGCTTCCTCATCTTGTAGTTCCAAAATTTTTAGTCGACATGACGTTCTCCTGTCACAAATATATACCGGCTACAACAGTTCTTCCGCTTGACCTCAAACCCGTACTCAAGCTTACAAATCCTTCCCCTCATTTATCAATGTTGATGAAGGAAAATGAGACTTTTGTGCCAAAGTCATTTAGCCAGTTGGAACACTTGTTTGGCCCCTCAAAAACCGTAAGTGATTTACGCAATGTGTGTCCGGTTGTGTCAAAGGAAGAGGCAGTGGATCAGGATAAAATCATTAAAAAGGAATCGCTGATGCAGAAGCCACATTTGATAAAGAGTGATAACATGTCAATTAATGGTGATGAATCAGATGTATCCATCCATGTCAAGACAGAGCAGAAAGTTGAAGTTGAAGGTAAATTTTGAGTTGTGTGAATTATATATAAATAAAAAACTATCACATGGCAAAGTGCAATTTGTTTTACCTATAACAAAAACATTTGTTTCTTTTAAAAAATTTGCATTCAAATATATGCCTACTGAATAAGACCTAGGGAACTAATATTATAAAAAAATCATGTTTCTAAAACGAGACACAAGAATATAGAAATTTTGCATTTTGTTTATTAGGAAAGAATTATTCATCTTTCTTGTTACTTCACGCATATATTTTGATAGTTCAGTAAATTATTACTCCAGTTAAATTTTTTTTTTTTTTTAAATACCTTTTATAGAATTGCAGTAAAGGATTTTATAAGACGGTCATAATCTGTCCATACACTTGTTATTCAGTTTAAAAATAAATAATGACCCTAATATAATAGACATAATTAATTCTAAATTTAAAAAGTAAGGTAATTTTTTTAAAAAATACAGCAAAATCAAAGCAAAAAAAATCTTAATATTGGGAATTTATGTTCAACTGTATCCTATCAAAGGTAGACTGTTTTTCAATATTTTGATGGTCTTTTGGCCTAGATAAAAGTGTACTCAATAGCCAATGTTGTATGCATAAATTTGCATGTCGCACATTCAGAGAGGGAATAATTTAAGACTTCCCAGCTAAACTGGATTTATTTACTGGACTGTACTTACCAGTTAGTTCTAAGTTAATCTAATAATTTTTGTGTTATTGTAAACTTTTGTAGAAAACGATCAATAAATTAGATAAGTTAATTTTTATCGGACAAATTTCACTGAGAGGCACTCATTCAGAAGTTTCTATTTCTCTCAACATCGGGAAATATGCTAAAAAACTACAATGTACAAGTGAAATATGTACAGACCTTTACTAATCTCTATTGAAAACTGCAGTTAGGGCGCCCGATTCGTATTTCTCATGCACTAGCATGAGTGCATGGGTGGTTGTGGGTTGTAATCCATGGGTAGACCATGGCATTTATTTCATAATAGTTTGAAAAATGTAAAGTCGTTTTACTCTTCACACCCCACAGGTTATTATAAAATTGTTGTCTGTATTAATAATCAACAAGCACACAACTGATAAAATCTTAAAGTCTTAAATTGAAAAAAGCTAGAATTAAGTCGCTTCCGAATTCTTTGTACCTTACTTTACTAGATTATATAATTTAAATTATAGTTTAGTTTATTAGTTTCATGATAGATTAAATCTTGTATAGTTGAACAGGACGAAAGTAAATCTGAAGAAGAAATACCAATGCTCATTGAATATATGGATTACAATGTTGAATGGAATGGAAAAATGCACAGAACTCATTTCTACCATTATTATTCAAATGAAAGCTTGGTAGTGAGAAGAGGACAGCTATTCAAGATCACATTTACCACAACAAAACCATTACCAGAAGGCGATTACTTCACAATCCTTCTAGAATTTCAAAGTCCGTTGGAGTCATGCTTATTTTTTACAATTTTATAAATTAATTATTATTTTCCAGATTGTCCAAATCCTGATTTTGGAAATGGTACTAAAGCTTTAGTAAGGGTGTATCCATTAAATCAAAAACGGCCTCCAGCCCATGGAAACTGGTCAGCTTACCACGGGGAAATATCCTCAGAAACAAATCATCCCATCACTATTGATGTACACATTATTTCATAAATGCAGATGGATTATTTTTGTTTGAAAATAATTTTAATTTTTTCAGATTATACCACATATACATTGTATGCTAGGTAGTTGGAAAATGTCATTTTATAATAAAAACATTAATATGCATATATGCAAAACACCAATTTATGTAATTTTCAATCCATGGTTAGAATGTGTGTATTCTAATGTGTAAATGTTAATTTTCAATAATCAACTATTTGCTTCTTTAATGAATTTGACTCCTTATTCAGACGGAGATGAAATTCCATTGGAAGAAAACCAACTAGTTGAATACCTGATAAAAGATGTTGGTGATATCATATTAGGAAAACCTGATAAGCCAAAGTTGGAATTTTGGAAATATTCTCAGTATGAAAATAATGTTTTACCTGCAGTATTTTCAATGCTTTATGACAACGGACAGTTGAAATATCTTGATGCTGGAAATATTGTTTATATTACAAGAGCATTAATCAAAGCAGTAAGTTTAAATAAATTATGTTTTAAAATAATATGTATTAAAAACAAAATGTAAGTTTGGCAGAACTATCTATATGGTGATATTATCTATGTATTCTGCAGGATCATAAACCTGGTCAATACTGATCATTTAGGTTTGTCACCTCTAACAATTTTATAAAAGGAAACGACTTTTCAAAAATAATCCAGGCCTAACATTGAATATGATGTAAGTCTGATAGACTAAAACAGTGAGGATGGACATACCAAAATGATTGTTATTGGGCAAATTACACAATTGTTTAAAAGCACACACTTTTAATTATAACATTTTTAAAAACAAAACTGCTGTTAATAACAAACCACAAATTATTACTATTGTGACGGGCGGTCGCCGTTCGTCGTTCGCTTGGGGATCGGGTATTCCGAGAGGGTAGCGAGCTACTCCACTCTCTAAGCCCGTCAAGCCCTGTTTGGGGGGGGGGAAGACGTGTTAGGTTGGACCGGGGCTCGATGGGTGATCACCCCCCTTCTTACCGACCGACCGCTCGTCTGGCCGCCGGAGGTGGTTTGGGGAAAGACGCAAAAGACTTATTGGATCATGTCCCTTTATTGTAACAACTATATTTACAACCAATTATTTATCGGTTCCTTCACCTAATATTTACTAACTACTTATAACTAGAGTTCTTAGATCTATTTACAATCTTAATACTAGGGCTTAATTATCGGGAACGCTGCACCGAAGTAACCAAAATCTCCCCATCTGTTGCCTAAACCTCCCGCAACAAATTGACTCATCTGTACTTACAGGGACCTGACGGATAGTTGGCGCGGTTATTTTGAATTATTCGCTTTCACGTTCCTCCCGGCGTCTCTCTCGACGTTCCTCTCGGCGTCTCTCCTGACATTCCTCCCGGCGTCTCTCTGGACGATTCTCCCGGCGTCTCTTCCGACGTTGCTCTGGGCTTCTCTCCCGACGTTCCTCCAGGCGTCTCTCTGGACGATACCCTGGGCATCTCTCCCGGCGTCCCTCCCGGCGTCTCTCTGGACGTTACTCTTGGCGTCTCTCTGGACGGTCCTTCCCGGCGTCTCTCCGGACGTTCCTCGCAGCGTCTCTCTGGACGTTACTCTTGGCGTCTCTCTGGACGTTACTCTGGGCGTCTCTCTGGACGTTCCTCCCGGCGTCTCTCCCGACGTTCCTCCCGGCGTCTCTCTGGACGATACTCTGGGCGTCTCTCCTGACGCTCCTCCAGGCGTCTCTCTGGACGATTCTCTGGGCGTCTCTCTCTCTCGACGTTCCTCCCGGCGTCTCCCTGGACGTTCCTATTCTTACGGTCCGTCGGGGCTGCCCCGACCGAGGCGCCCGACCGTGACAGAACTCGGCTTACCGCCTCTCTTTTTACTTACTTCTAGTCTCCATGAAACTCCTCCAACTGCCGACTCGCAGACTCGGACCGCGTTTTACCACGAACTCCACGCGTATTTCCTTGAATGTACAGTCCATGCTCTACTCACTCACTCCCTTTTTACTGTCTTTTCTTTCTCCTGTGCGACCCTTTTTGTATCCATCCGTTCAGGGGGGGGGGAGGTGGGGACAGTTGCATTTCGAAAATACTGCCGTGCTTCCGGGTGACCTGAATGCCCTTGCCCTCTCCGGGTCATCGTGCCATCCCGGATGAGACAAGACATTGGCTAACCTTGAGGATTGAGCAATAAGACCACTCGTCAGCACGACAGTCGATCTTCCTAGGGCGTTGCCCCGGAATCGGCCCACATTTCCCCAATAGAAAACATCCAGCTGTTATTATTTCACCATCTTTGTTTAGCTGTGACTGGAGTTTTCGAGGAAAACAGGGTCGGCCCTCGCGATTCCGGGTCACCTCTGGTTACGCAATATGCCTTCCCAACAATTAGCTAACATTGTTCTTACATCTAATCTTATATCTAAAGTTTACTTAATTTCTACAAAGCACCACTTAAGATTCCGAACATGGAATCTTCACAACTATTATTAATAAGATGTCTAACAGTAGACATAAATTCATAAATAATCTTACTCAACACTCAAATTATAAGGGGGGAGATATAATTAATACACTAATGTTAAACATTTTGGTTTTATTGAAATAAAATTTTAATTTGGATAGCATTTATTATGTCATTGATGATAAAAACATTAGTCTGACTCTGATCAAATTTTACTTAAGTACAGTACTCAATACATTTAAACACTGGCTAAATAAATAAGTTTTTATTTTTCTTAAGTGCTGTTTGACATTATTGACATGTAAATGAATTGACATTATTTAGTCAGTAATTTATAATTACATGGTAATTAATTTATATTTTAATAAGTTTACTATATATATTGATAATGACAATACACTTTTCTTAACAATAAAATTTAGATAATGAATCCTATGATAGATGATTACAAGTGGGGACATATTAAGGAAAAACTCACTTTAGCAGGAAGCAAATCATTAATTGAAGCATATCAAAGGAATAAAATAGTAGATACTAAAAAATACTTTCTTGGTGAAGTTGGACTGATGGTGACAGGTATAGTTGATGATGCAATTATATATACTTTTTTTTTTATTTTTTTTTATTTTTTTTTTATTATTTTTTTTTTTTTATTTTAACTTTCCTTTAAGAAAAGCTAACTTATGGCCTTATGTTAATCATATTAGCCAATATTATATATACTTACTTGTAATCAATAGATTTTTTCAGCATTTCGAGCATTAGGGATTCCAGCAAGAGTTGTAACCGGATTTGGTGTCGTTAGACGCCTTGTAAACGACTGTAGTTTTGCCTGCAACAAATATTACACGACAGACCATCGGACCATACACGATATATATGAAGAACTTTGGTAATTATGCTCCTTTATAAAAGGCAATTTTCATATTTTGTTGATATATTTAATGTAAAGGTATTTAAGACCTTGGATCGAAGTTTTTATACCTCGCAAAGACATCTGTGAGGAATACTGCGAATGGCAATGGGTCTGTGAATATGGACCCGTATCTCGTGACGCTCTCCGAAGGAGACATCTAGAAAGGCCCTTTGGAACCCTGTATGCATACAATTCTTTATATTCAGGTGTTTTGCAGTGGGAGTATGATGAGAGAGATCCACAAAAGCACAAAAAATTAGTAGATTATGACAATTCAGTGTAAGACAAAATTATTATCTGTATAGAATACCTTCACAACATTGTAATTTTTGATATATATTTTACAATTTATAAAACTACTTTTAGGCTTCATAAGCGAATCTTCACAAAGGGCACTCATCCTCGAACCGTATGCGATCTCACTCAAAGCTACACTATAATCAAAGGTACATTTTTGACAATATTTTTGAAATGGGGATGCTAATAATTGGTGAAAATAATTTTAGAAAGCGAGCCAAAGATACACAAAATTCTGAAGACAGCCAAAAGTGTAGGTGATTATATTGCAAATTCACATAATGATGACTTAGAAGTAGATTTTCAATATGAGGATGAAGTTTTAATTGGGAATACCATTAAGTAATATCGTATACCTTCTCAAGGGTGTTGAATTGAATGATTATCATGATTTTTATTTTCTAGATTCCTCATGATTCTCAAAAATAAATCTGAAATAAATAATTTATTTCTTAACTATATTCTGGTGTTTGAATCGATCTATTTAAATGGAAAGTTGCATAACATTATTCACAATTCTGAGGAAAATTGCGTGTTGAAAAAGAAAACAAGTAATAATTACACTTTTATAATAAAATAATGCTTTTCTGAAATAAAATTTTTTCAGTGGAGTGCCGTGAGATTGAATTCAAAGCAGAGCGATACATTGACAAAATTGAACCGGAGTATGGACTTTGCAAAGTCTGTCTGCAAGTTAGAGCAAAACGGATCAATTTTACATATATTACAGAAAAATACATTACAGTTAAACAACCTCCATTAATAATGACTGTAAATTATATTTCTACTTTATATTCCTACATTACTCGTTGTTTATAAAGTTTAACTTCTGATAGATATTGAAAGATGAGATGAATCCGGATGGTCATTTTGTTCACATTGAACTGACTAACAGTCTTGATAAAGACATTATAGACAGTAATCTAATATTGCAAGAGATTGACACAAACAACAAAATAATCTTGAAAATACAAAAGTAAGGAAAGATTTTTTTGTGTGAATAGCAGTATTAAAAAAATTGACTTTCAGAATCGCTGCCCTTGGTAAATTTATTGCAGATGTAGAGCTTGGAAACAAAGTCAATGTTGGCACATTTTATTTTGTGGTTAAATTCCTTTCTGAGGCGATTAACTGCAAAGTTTTTGGACAGTTGGAGTTAAAAGAGGAAGAGACTAAATGTGAATCTTAGAATGTGCTTAACTTAGAAAAGATTTAAAAATAAATAAATAAAACAATAGTATTTATTTTCTTATAATTTATTAAATTATTTTCCCTTACAACTTGCAATTTCATTATGGACTTCCATTTAATTTTTTTTTCTCTTTTGCACTTACCGTTGTTTATTTTGTCTGAACTCTATTTTTGATTTCCCCTGAAACTTCTGATTCTTCATTACTGTACAGAATTCTTCTAGGTATCAAGGTCAAGGTATTGTTCAGAAATGGCTTGCTTATGTACCTTAGATTTTTTTTGCTTTTGCAGGGCATTTGTTTTGTCTCTTCTAGACACAGTCAAAGTGATATTTGCTAGAGCATGTCCTGTAAATACCTGTTTGAATTTTTTCTTCCTTTCTGTTGAAAAGGAATTTCTCTTTCTCCCATTGGGTTGTATTTGTAAGCAGTCTTTCTGCTTGCTTCATATCACCATTGTTTTATTCGTTCAAAAAGATATCGGTGGGAGGAGAAGTTGAACATTAATCTTCAGGAAAGATTTATTACGCAGATAGTGCGTTCACTATAACAACATGCTCAATGGCGACATGTGAAAAGAAGAAAGTACATTGGAAAAAGAGTCCAGAGAAAATGAAGGCAAATATGACATTCAATCACTAAAATCTGAAGAAATTAGGAATGCAATAGATAAAATGAAAACCAATAAGTTCTCTGGAATTAATGATCCACCGATAGAACTATTTAAGAATAGCAGAGGAGATTATTGTAGAATTCTATAATGTAATTATAATCTAATAGAATGTAATTACATACATATGGGTGAAAGAATCTATACAGCACCAGTGGACCAGTACTCTTACTACTACCAGTCTGCAATACACCAGATCTTTTCTGTTCGGTTGATTCTTGAAAGAGGTATTGAATTTCAAGTGTCCCTACCTCTTTATAAATTTTCAAAGTGCTTATAATAAGAGTCACAAGCTCAAGACTGTATGAGGCTATTCAAGAAATGAATGTACCACCCAATCACAGTAGGTTAGTGAAAATGACAATGATGGATATGTAAAGTGTAGTCTAGATCCAGGTTGATGCATCTCCTGATTTCAGGACAGATCAATAACTAGGCAAGGTGAGCCTGTCAAATCGCAGGAACTATACTTACCAAATCCATACAGCTGATGGCATATGCGGATGACATAGACATAATAGCATGTTCACTTCCAGAAGTATGTAAATCCAAAGACAAGCCTTTTTAACTATGGGTTAACCATTAACAAAGAAGACCATGTAGGAATTATCCACTGAGTGACAGATTGCAAATAGTCTCTATTTTCAGAGAATCAATAGATTTATCTTTCTCAGGCCCAAAATTAACTCCTATAATAAGATTAGGAGAGAACCATAGCTACCAATGGGCTTTACAAAGAATATGAAGACAGATTAATATCCAGTAATATAAAAATCAGGCTTTATAAAAACCCTCAACTGCCCTGTACTGACATACGCATTTCAAACTTGGGCCATCTCCAAGACAGGCTAAAGAATCTCTTGATATTCTCAAGGAAAATTCTTTGAATAATTTTCAGTGCCATAAAAGAAAGAGAAGAATGTGAAGAAAAAAATAAATAAGGTGTACAAACAAGTGAATGTCTTAAATGTAATTTAGTTTAAGATTAAACTGGGCTGATCATGTTGTGAGGATGGATGAGGAGGAAGTGGTACCAAAGCACAGATGGACAACTGGGTCAAGCAGAAAGGCGGGAAAGCCTATGTTGCTTGATTGTGTGCATGATGTTCTAAGAGCTCTCTACTGAAAAGCAGCCACATGTTAAAGGGCATATGGCATAAACTTATTGGGGAGGCCAGGTGGCAAATGGTCTTTGCGCTCTTAAAATATATTTGTTGAATCCTCTAGTAACCCAAGATTTCAGTTCTTATTTAATGTGATTATGGACATCACCAAGATGCGTTTCCACAATTAATTTACCAATTCACTAATTTCATGGTCCACTTGACCAATTAATATATTTCAATAAAGGTTTTTGTTGTGACAAAAAAGTCAATGGCACAAGTGGAATTCAAACTCACGATCTTCGGCTAAATACGCCGCTTCTCTACCACTTGAGCTACTGAGACCTCGATCCTCTCGGACACCAACTTCCCATTTGAACCCCACCTTTTTGAATTTTCCCTCCTTTTTGCCATTTTTCAAAAACATTCAATTTCCAAATTCAAAAAGGTGGGCTTGAGATAGGAAGTTAGTGTCTGAGAGAGTGAGGTCACGATAGCTCAAGTGGTAAAGCACCAGGATATCTAGCCGAAGATCGTGGGTTCGAATCTCGCTCGTGCCATTGATTTGTCTCAACTAAGAACCTTAATTAATGGAAATAAATTAAATTTACCTGCTATTAAGTTATATTAGTAGTGAATATCTTTACGATTAATCGCATTTAAATATGATATCAGTAATTTTATTTCTCTACTGGATTGTTGAAACTCAAAAGTAATTTTATTTTGTTAACACACCTGAGCTATGTTTAAAAACTTAATAAATAAAAAACAAATACATATGTCCTTGTTAATTGTGATAATTTATTACTATTTAATCGTTTAGCTGGTGGACTGATAATCTACTATTTACTGTTAACAGTAGAATGCACAAAATTATACGGAAATTTTCAGCAAAGTATGTTTAATTATAACAGATGATTTGTGTGCTTATATTGCATCATGGAGCTGCAGTCCATCAAGAGGCGCAAAAAGGGTTCAGTAAAACCATCAAGCATGACAGATTCCGACTACCAGGCTAGAGTTCACGGCTCAGGCTTCGATATAAGTAGAATCTGTAAAGATGATTTCAAGATTGAGCACCCAACTTTGATTTCGAGTCTTCATGATACTGTCACCACTTCAACAGAGGAACCACATATCCCTTCCAATATTGGTTCGTATGTTGTCAAATGTGAAATTTGAAACAAAGGTTTAGATCTGTTAAACGACTTGTACATTTCGTCTTTTTTCTGTAATTTTCTTTTCAAAAGTTTTCAAATTACCCTCTTTTAGTCAATAAAAAAGGAATTTTGTTGCTTTACATGGAGAATTTCATTGCCAAATTTGTAACCACTTGAACCACTACAATTTACAAATTGAATAGCATTTAATATAAAAATTAAACTTTCATTCCAAAAAACAAAACATTATTAAACATATGTTCTATACCACTTATTTATAATTATTAATATAACTTTTTAATATATCATGTTCAATATTATAGAGTGCAATATATAACATTAATATGGTTGGCTGGGAAGGGGACAATAATAATTTTTTCAAATAATAATAAAGGCCACGATGGCTCAAGTGGTTAGAACAGTGGCATATTGAGGTGTGGATCGTGGGTTTGAATCTTGCTTGTGACACTTACTTTTTCAACTTAACCAAGAGGCCTTACTTAAAAAGAATAATTAATTGAAAGAAGTAATTTGGTCAATTATACTAAACATAAGTGGATTAATAAATAATAAAAATCAAATAAAACATGAAATTATTTGTAATCATTAACAAATAAGATAAAAATGATTTTTTTGTACATGACTAACACAAAATAAGAAAACCTTATTTTTTAAATTAAATATTTTTATGGGGGCATTTCAACTAGTAGGTCATATTAGCCCTGGGGTTCCAGTTAAAGAAATGTAAAAATTGTAATACAATGCTGAAAATATATTTTTGTTCTCAAAAAATTTTTACAGCTCTTTTGTGCTTATTGGTTACTATTGGATCCAGTGCTAAAAACATAATGAAGCATGCTTGAATGGGAATTTTTCAAAATTTATAATTAACATATATGTACAAAGTGTTGGCTGGCTAATTTAAAAGGGCGGACCTTACAAGGGCAAAATTGAAGCCCTAGACCTGTGAGAATTGAGAATGGGGTGGCACAACATGCACCACACGACTAGTAAATATTAAAAAAAGAAGAAAAGAAATGACTTTCCTACATCCCTCGTCGTGGTGTGGCAATTCCGTGGCCTCTCTGGTTTTATCATTAAATGTATAATTAAAGTCAAAATAGAATATGACCCAGTCATTCATCTTTTATGGTGTGAAGAATGCCTTATTGATGTGGCTGTATGGCTACTAGGCTGTAATTTGCCTCAAATCCTGCCTGCTGAGAGAGAAAAGTTCCTTCATTATCCTTGTTAAGAAATTTATAAATCTGTGAAATTGCCTCATACCTGATGTATTGTCTTTCTCAAGATGTTTTTCCATCCAGTGTACCTAGTTGTAGTTCTGGTCCCATGGGCGAGAGAGCCATCATTTTTTTCTAGTTGGTTATTTCCTTTTTACTTGCATGTCCCAGGATCCATTTTAAGCAAATCTTATTTTGCTTTCACAGACCTATTAAGAATTTAGGCACTTTCAGACAATTGGAAGTGAAAGAATATGCACTTAGTGATTATGGAGTGTCTGCTGGTCTGAAAGATATGTGAAACCATTCAGCTTTCATATTTCTCTTCAATACAACTCCTGTGCAGAGTTGTATTACATGGACTTCAGCTTGGAAATTTGCTGTGATTAGATCAAGGGGCTTTGCTGGGGTATAGTTTGGCCATTCCATCCCTCTGCCTACTGCCTGTTCCATCTTGTATTTATCCGTGCATCATATTGCCATAAATCCTCCTTACTTTAGGCTACCTTAGTTCCTAAAGTTTCTATTGGACCTGGAAGTGTCTGTCAAATTAGACTTTATTTCATTTATATCTCTAGAGTATATTTGCACACTCAAAAGTCACCTTTTGTACCTGTTGTAGGCAGCAGAAAATCACCCAAGTGGTTGAATACCTTTATTTATTTAATTTAAAAAAATAATATTATTTACAGTTGAATAACACTAAATAAATTAATTAAAAAATATATATTTGTTTTAAACTTTCATATTTGCAGAAAAAAAAGCTGAAATAACTTCTGTTATTAAAATTGTTAATGTTCATTTGAATAAAGATGAAAATGGAGTGGAACATAACACTTACTGTTATGAATGCATGAAAATAAACAAACCAAATATGTATTTGGTAGTCAGACGGGGGAGCTTGTTTTCGATTATTGTTGAATTCTCAAGAGGCTTTGACCTACAAGATGATAAACTTTTATTAACATTTTTTATAAAAGGTAAAACTGTTTTGTTTTATTTTTGATGAACCTCCCTTTCCTAACAATTTGTTTTAAAGGCTGTGCATATCCCAAGACTGGAAATGGGACTAAGGTTGTGGTGCCCGTACTTCCAAAAACGTTCTTTGTGAACAACTCATACTCATGGAGTGCTTATTGTGAACCAGTGTCAGACAATGGGAAATGCATTAAAGTATTTGTGAGTAGATACAAATGGACGTAATTTGTAGTTTCATTTAATTTAAACATCTTTCACTAGATTCGACCACCAGCAAATGCAATTGTACACAAATGGAAAATGCTAGTCAGTGCTGTGCTTAGTAAAACAATTTGTAACTTTCAGTGTCCTGGTGAAATTTACATCCTTTTTAATGCTTGGTGTAAAGGTGAATTAACACTTATTAATTACTTTATACACATAGTACTTGAATTAATGGAATACTGATTTAAATAGTGATTTATAAAAATTGTAGATGATGAAACATATATAGAAAGGAATGAAAGACGGATGGAATATATTATAAATGATGTCGGGTTAGTGTTCAAAGGCACTGATCAATCTTACGAAAAAAATGTTTGGAAATATGGACAGTTTGAACAAAATATTATAGATTGCTCTCTCATTATAATAAGCGATATTGCAAAAATACCATATTCACAATGCCAAAGTGCCATACAAGTTGCTATTGCAGTGAGAAAAGCTGTATGAGAATACTCTAAACATGTATCTCTTATCCTTGCCAATTTTTTGTTTTACACTTCTCCATTTATAGCTTATAAATCCACTTTTTATTGATAATTTGAGACGTCTAAAAAAATGTTGCAAAAAAGAAATTATTCATAAAAATAATGGGAGCCAATCACCTCTAAAACAATTCTTCAAATCTGGGATGCCAATAGTAAATGCAACACATTCACTAAAAAT
The DNA here is from genome assembly GCA_039619505.1 of Cimex hemipterus. Taxonomy (NCBI): domain Eukaryota; kingdom Metazoa; phylum Arthropoda; class Insecta; order Hemiptera; family Cimicidae; genus Cimex; species Cimex hemipterus. The sequence goes on from CM077099.1 coordinate 39,478,276, forward strand.
TGGAATTATTGTGACTGGTTTGTTGTTGGCTTTTTTGCTGTTATCATATTGCTTTTTATAAATTCCAATGTACTGACTTTTACTATTTTATAGTACTGAGATCATTGGGCATTGCTGCTCGTACAATAACTGGTTTTAGGATTTTATTCAGTGAAGATCCATCCTCTGTTATAGATTACTTTTACAGTGAAGCAGGCCACCATCCTTGGAGAGGGACAGATGTGGTAAAGTAAGTAACACTTGATGTGTTTAATGTATACACATTCATTATAACATAAAGGATTTCTTTTTGGTTAGAGAGTATGCTGAGTGGGTTGAAGTCTACTTGAATAGGAATGATGTTGGTAAAGAACATTCTGGTTGGTGCTACCTTGATGTTCAATATGGGCCTTCTCCCGTCACTGCTATTAAAAATAAACAATCTCAAATTCCGTACGATACAGCGTTAGTGGCCCAGAAATTGAATGCTTCTATAGTGTATTGGAAAGTTTTGCATGGTGACAAGCCTCTTAAATTTATACGTAAAAGTAGTTTGAGGTATGTGTGTCATAATGTTGTATTGTTTTGTCTATGTTGCTTTCCAATTATTAATTTCCAAACCGAATTTTTGACAGTTTGATCAAATTTGATTTGATTTTTTCATTTTTTGTGTAGTATTTTCACTCTTTTACAAGTAATGACGTACAGTTTCATTTGTTTCAGGGTTTGTTCAAAAATACTAACGAAAAAAATTAACTCTTTTGAGGAAGAGGATATTTCTCAAAATTATAGGGAGGGGAAAATAATAGATAAAAAAAACTCTGTTGCTTACATGACAAGTATAATACAATTTATGGATAACACCACATTAAAAAAAAATTCAATTCTATCACTTTGTATTTGTAGCTCCCCCTCCACCAGAAAAGAGACAGACAAAACAGTCCGCCATAGATCTCAGAGCTGCAGGTATTTTTCAAATGAATTTTCCTGTTGCTTTGGGTCAAGTAGGAAAGTAATTTTTTTTTTCATTTAAGAAAATTTTACCCTTTGGAAGGATGGTTGGTTGTTTTAAGTTTTTTATGTTCGGAAACAATGGATTGATGACTGTGACCAGAGTGAAATGCCAAAAACTAGCTGATGGAAAACAAAATCATCAAAGCTTTGTTATCAAGCATACTTATATTTTTATATTGGCCAATGCCTTTTGGCCTTCTCCTTTACTTAGTGATGAGAATATTGGAGTAAACTGAAAATAAATATGGAATAAATATAATATTTTACATATAATAACTATTATAATTCTGAAAATGAATATGATGATTGTATTATTTACTTTTCTAAACTTAATAACAATATGATAATTAATTGCAGTATTGCATACATTTTTTTTTTGTTTTTGTTTTCAGGCCTTCCTTTGCTATGTAACAATACTGATAGTTCTGCAAGAACATTTTTTACTTACACATATAATAATGAGCCATCAAATAATGTGAGTTTAGAGTTTTGTCCAGAGGGATTTCCAAACGATGTGTTAATAGGGAATCCTTTTAGGTATGAGATATAAAATTGAAAATAGCTTTAGAAAACAACAATATTTTTAATTAAACTTGCAGAGCTACAGCTGTTTTGTCAAACCTTGCTGAAGGAACTGATTATACAATTAGAATAATTTGGCAAGTATGGTCAAAAATAACATTTACAAAAAGAATGAATATGATTACACGGGTAGCAAAAACATTTACATTGGATGCAGAAAGCAGTAATGACACACAACAAATAAGTTTATGTGCAGCTTTGCTAAATACCTTTTTTTTTTAAATTTCAGCTGTAACACAAGAACTTGTCTTAACGTTTAACGATTATATCAAAAAGCTGAATGAAGTTGGCACATTCAGTGTTCTGTGTCAGGCAACAGTGCTTGAAACCAATTATGATTATTTTTTTGAAAATGATTTTAGGGTTATACAACCTGAGTTACGAATAAAAGTATGGCCATCTTAATCAAATTATTTAAATTAGTTACATGAACTTTTTTTGTAGCTCATCGGAGATTTAGAATTGTATAAGAAATCAATATTAGAAGTTTTTTTAATAAACACACTACCGATCAATATAGTACAACCAAAAATGATTATGGCGGAGTGTGATTGTCATAAAAGCGTGTACATAAATTTTGATGTGTAAGTTTAATTTTATTACCATTGAACCTTAAAGTTAAAATGTGGAGTGAAATTGTTGAAAATGTTTTAGAATAAAACCACAGGATAGAGTTGTAGGTAGATTTACAATTATACCCTATGGCATTGGAAAATACACAATCACTGCAAGATTGGTTGGAAATAATATAGAAGCAACTACATTTCTAGACACAATTGTTCTTAAATGAAGGTATCCAGGATATATAATTTTGAGAATGTGAGTACAAGATATAGTCAACTAACTAAGTTAATAAGTTATGTAACAACTCCCAAATAATTTTTATTATGACTGTAAGAATTAAAGATATTTGAACCAGGTATTAAAATTTGTCAATTGATAACTTGTTAAGAAGCTGTCATGTTCTTAGGTAAGACAATATCAAATCAAATTTCTGGAATAACTGACCAATTTTTTAGGTATGTTCATGTAATGCTTTATAAATATTATAATCACTTAATACATATTTGTTTTTGTTAGTAGATTAATTACATTTTTCACTGAGAATTTACCAACAAAAGGGAAACGCTCACTTGTACTACAATACAAGCTGATATGCTGATTAAAATCAAGTTATTTTCCTGGTAGTGCTACAAAGTTGGTACCTAAGTTCTGTTTTGTACAATGAGCTTTTAACTTTATACTAATTTATGGTATAAATTTGTAGCAGCATTTGCACAATCTATGCCTTTTGAATAAGGAAAATAAGGAAGAAAAACATCCATGATGGTATAGCACTGATCTTTCTAATGAAGTTTATGTCCATTATTAATCTTTATACCCATTACAAATTTTATTAAATATGTATCCTTCTTTCGAGCAATTTATATGTAAAACGTTTTGAAGTTTAATTATATATTCATAAATAGAACTGTGCTAAAAGCTCATTATAAATCCTCATTACAAACTGGTGCAATCAGTGGTGGACTAGGTCAAGGAAAATTGCCAAAGTAATGTTCTCTCTCAAACACAAACCTGCCCACCAGTTCACATGAGGCTTCCATATTTACTTAAAATACTTCCATCCAACCCAGTCTGCTACATTGGGCTTTACTTAGATAGCAGTCTTTTATGGGATACATTACATTATTATACATTACAAGATTAAAAAGATAAAAAGTCAACAAAAGATATGGACTACTGGGATCAAAGTCAACACAAAGCAAATATAACAAACTAACCATTTACAAGACACTTATCAGACAAATTTGAACTTACTGAGTCAAACTGTGGGGCTTGGCCACATCCTCCAACATTCAACAAATCCAATCCTTGCAATTCAAAGTTCTTCGCTGTATCCTTAATGGTTCATTCTAGGTCACCAATCAAATGGCCTGTAAAGTCCTTAAAATCCCATTCATTGATCTGAACATGCCATTTAAAATGATGATGGCCTCCTAACCTCCTATAAGATCTTAACTCTTACAACTAAATAAATAATTCTAGCACCAGCTAGTTTCTCTTTCCACTGGTCTGACAGATTTATCAGATTTGTATACAGTTATGTGTAATTTTTTCAATATATATTTTGTATAGATAGCAAGAAAAAAACAAAAAACAGTAAGGTTACGAAGCCAGATTGCATATTCTTTTTGCTAACCCTTACTAATTAATGCTGATTAGATAGTCATCTGAAACATAACCATAACATTACATAAATACATTATATTTAACATTTCAAACTTTTTTGATTGTAGAAAAAATTAGCTAACTATGAACATGAGAATTAAACTAAAATTTGATTTGAATTTCTCAACGCCAGAAACAAAGATGTAAACAATCTGGCATAATTGAATTATTCTCTTGAAATAATCAGCATCTTCAATAAGTTGGACACAATCAACTATCTAATTATTTTAGTGCATGGCACATTTAAGGATTTTTATTATATTTAAATCCGGACTCTAGTGATGAATGAATTATTTGAAGGAAAAACCACGCTTCGGTTTGTTAAACTCTCAAGACCGTTATCTATGTAGGGTTTTAATCTATTCAAGCACCTTGCAAAGAAGAAATTTTACTTGAGGTTTTTTAGACAAAACAAAAAAGAATTTATTTACTGTACAATTTAAAACATTATTCTGAGAAAAAAACGATAATATAGAACAAAATAATGTTTTTTTACTTATTATTATGGTATTACGTGATGCCATGATAGTTAACAATTTTCTTTACAATGTCTATAAATGTACATTATTATTAGTAGTATTAAATCCGTTAAAGTTTGTGGTTTAATTGACCAAATAATTTCTTTCAATTAATTAATCTTTATGTAAGGTATTGGTTAGGATAAAATTATTATTTTATTCTTACTGATGTATTATATTTGAATTGCCAGGAAAAATTTCTATTTTCTTTATAACATTTTTTTGGGCTAAAAAAGAGGGTAAAGCCTACTTCATTCTGCCCTAAGCCCAAGCATATATAAATTTTATTAATAATAATTTTACTACCAAATTTTTAATTGTACACAATGCCAAGTTAATTTTTTTACTGTTATTATTAATTTACTACTGCATTTTATGGTTTGTAATGACAAGATAAATTTATTATTTTCTATAAAATAAATTATTGTTTGGGCTGAAAAAGGAGGCAAAGCCTACTTGATTCTCCCCTTAGCTCAAACATGTATAAATATTATTGTTATTAATTTTACTACTACACTTTAGTGTATGCAATGTCATGAGAAATTGGTTTTATTTTCTTTGTAATACATAAACTTTTTTTTCTTTTAATGAGGGTTCATAACAGGTTATATCAACCCTCGGGATGCTGGTGTTTTTGAAAAAAGCTTATAAACATTATTATTATTATTATTAAATTTATTTTATACATGCCACAAGACACACCCTAACTGATACATTTAAAACATCTGCCTTAAGCTCTGACTCCTAACATTCCCTCTTATGAGCCATCAAAACCTTTACTTACTCCTTTTAATATTCTTAATTTGGAAGGTCAAATGTATGTATTAAAAAATCCATTTGAAATTAAATTTAAGACTAATTGTTTCTGCGTATTTTTGTGTTCTTAACCTTTTTACACAAATAATAACATACTTCACATGCCAACAGTTTCTGCATCCATCAAAACAAATTAAAAACAAAGTGAATTACAAAATCACACTAACACACAAATACTATTATTCAATTCTCCACAATTGTGATGGAAACATCTTTAAAAGAATATGGATGAGACGTCATAAATGATTAATATAAGTTTATTAAGGGGTTGCTTTCTCTATAACATACTTAATGCCACAAACAATAAATTATCCAGTCTGCTGGTTGTGTACAGTACATGCACGGTTGTAGATACAAATGAATTAAGTAAAAAAAAAATTTTTAATTTTATTTTATTATTTTAATGTTTTTCTGAAACCTTCATCACACCAGATTGCATTTCACCATTTCTGAATAAAAAAAAATATTCCTATTGTATTTATTTATTATTGTAAATTCGTAAGGGTGTTTTAATGGCTAATGTTATTTCACACCCCAACATCCAAACCTTCTATCTTAGGTTATATCCCTTCTGAGTGCTATAGATCTCTGACTAAACATTCACGCTTAAACTAATCTATCCTATTGCCATCCAAAGCTTTAATTTATCCTATTAAAATTCTTAATTTGAAAGGTTAAATGTATGCAAAAATCCCATTTTAATTTACATCTGTCTTTTTATATTTATAATTTGTGCTAGAAAATGTGGTTTTTTAATAATTTTTATGTTAAATTTTTTGAACATTTTGAAAATTTACACTCATCATCAGAATTTTATTAATTTATTTTTTTAAATTGAAATTTTTCATTATTATAGCTCAAGTATCATGATAGCTCAAGTGGTAGAGCAGAGGTGTATCTAACTGTAGATCGTGGGTTCAATCCCCCTTGTGCCATTAACCTTTTTGTCTCAACTAAAAACCTTAAATAATTGTAATTATTATTGTATTATTGTAATTATTAATTGTATGTACTGAAAGCCAACTCCCATCTGCTTACCTGAGACTAACAGATTAATAAAAAAATAAATAAATAAAAATTTGCTAAGTACTTATTTTGTTACATTATAAATTACATAATTTTTTTGTGATTGAGATTTTTCAGTACTACATCCTTTCGAAATGAGTATGAACTAGACGAAAAAGAAAATATATATCTAGATTAAAAGACGTAATTATTAGTCGATGTACAATGTCTGACTTTCATACTGATGCGTTTTATTATTTTAGTACACATCATAATGTTTGAGGCTTCATTAGTACATATTATATGGCATATCTGAGGATTTTTATTGTGTATAATTCGGGACTGTAGTGATGAAAGAAAAGCTAGGGACTGGAGAAAAAACGGCGCTTCAATTATGTTAAACCTTCACGACCCTTCCCTATGTAGGGTTTTAATCTATTCAAGCGCCTTGCTGAGAAGAAATTTTACTTTGGGATTTTCTTCTATCAAGGAGAGAAACCAATCTAGCGTTTCTCATTTGCACATTTTCTCAGCTTCCCCGAAAAAAACAACAACAACAACGGAACCGAGGTTATAATTTTGGTCTGTGAATTCGTGAAATTCACGCACAGAATGAGCGTATGATGACTTAGTATTTTATGAAAGCTTAACGTTTATGAGCTCGAATTCGGAAAACTGGAAAACTGCGCTTATTCTAAGCGCACATACATTACTCGTTAACGCTTTTCGTACACGCAAATGATATGTTTTTGTTTGCAGTCATAAAACATATCCATGCTAAAAATTACAGTTGTGAATTGTTTCATAATTTCAAAGATGCAAATCAAAGTCCAAAGTAAAGTAGTGGATACGGACTAATTTCGTAATTATAGCTGTTTTGTATACGGTATTATTGATCTAGAGTTAGGCAGTAGGCTCGGTATTGCAAGAGGTCACGGTCTCTGATCGAGGAAGAAGAGTATAAGGGTAGAAACGAGGTCAAATGCAAGAGAGGTCGGAGTGCCAGTTGGCGATGTCGGATGGTTAAGGGCTTAAGAAGACCACCTGTAGGCGGTGCTGGCATCGTTACGGCTGTAAGCTTCTTCCTCTACAGTCTGGGTAGAGATGTCCGAAGAGTCGGCTGCGGACTTGACGGGTTCTGATGATTCTCCAGAGATCGAGACATCAGACATAGGAGTCCAGGCCGGCCCCTTAGGAGAAGAAGAGACGCTTGCCGAAAAAACAGAAGAAAACGAGAGCGAAGAAATCAATGCTCTTGAAGAAAATGCATCCACCAAAGAGAAAAAGAGACTCGACGATAAAAGACACCGGTCCAAAGGCAAAATATCCCCGTCAATCCTTAAGAAAAAAAGAAGATCGTCCTCTTGTGCCAGTTCTATAATTACTCATCCATCAATTTCATCTGAAAGGCTTAAGGAATTACGAGAAATAGTTGAAAAAGCAGCTCAGGTGATTTCCTGCTCTTAGCAAACTATACCGGTGATCAACAATTTTCAAATATAGCACTATTGCACGCAAATTAATTTTGAAGTTGATATAGTATTTTATAATTGGAATTCTTCTAAACCTGACGAGATGAATTTGTTTATGGTTGTACTACAGTTTTTGGGGGGTGGCTATACCGAAACTTTTCGGCTGTTTTTAGCATGCAACATTCATAACGCACTTGTTGCAAGTACAAACAGCTGCCAGATCGATTTATTCTCTTAAAACTAAACATTTGCTAAAATGTTCAGAAAGAGTGCACAGAATTAAAACTATCTATTTACTACGTTTTCAATAAACTACCGAAATCAATTATGGAGCGAATGGCGATGGATTCGAGATTTATAATACTAATGCTTACTAAGCCATTACCTTACGACAGTTATGGACATTTGGTAAAATAAATATTGATTAAAAAAATTGTGACCCTAAATTTTAAAATATCAAAATTGTGCAAAGTAGTTTGACGCATACATTTATATATGTTACATACGTAATTTCGGTTTTTAGAATGTGTTATTATTAGATGGAAATTAAAGTTATTTTATTATTTTTTCTTTGTTCGACCAAATAATAGAATCATTAACCATAAAGTTTCTGCTTTCCTTTGAACAAGAAGAAAATTGACAAAATATCCCCAATTGTTGTGGCTCGATTGCGCGGGAAGGTTGATTTATAAAAAAATCAAATTTAAGTCCGTGCAATACATGCAGAATTTTTATTTGTACAGTTGTTTTATTCTAAGTTGTGGATATTTTGAATGGAGGTCTATTCTAAACTAGCACATCAAGTGATTGCTATTTATAGATCTACGTAAAGATCTAGTATCTCAACGACTCTGGAGTGTATTTATTTTCTCCAGGCTAACACGCATCTTAAAATAGACATGTTAGGTCAAGTTTTGACACGAGATCGGTTTTCCATCCATTTCAAACGTATGTTTGAAAATAAAAATGTCAAAAATAGTACTCAAGCACTACACTAAATGGCCTAATTTTATAATAAGTTGCGTTAACTAAGCCCTCTTCGTAAAAAACAAAAACGAAACTGTTTATTCGCATTCATGAATTTGAGGTAAATAGTATAATAATAATCAGTTGTATAGTGGAAAAAGATAAACACAGTAAGAAAATAGAAAAATATCTTGTTTTAAGGCCAAAGAGACCGAGAAAGGCCGACCGATGTGTGTCACATTATGAGTTTGTCATGGCTTCGTATAGGGATCGAGTCGGAGAAATGTTGAGTACAGCGGTGTTTTTAATTAATTTTTAAAAAATAGGTTTGGTGATGATATTTTGCATGGGTTATTTATTGTTAGAGTAAATGAACGAATCCGACGAGAGGACAGATGACTGAGACTCAACATCGCCACCGATTCTTACTTTTTGCTTAGAGATGAAATAAAAAAATTAAATAAAACCTTAAGCGTTTATTATAAGCATGTGTAAATTACATAGGAATTATATGGCTCGTAGAAGAAGTGTCGACCTGACTCGATTAAGAATAGGTTATGCGAGGTTGACACACGAGCCTGCGTATGTGTCTGGCAAGTAGAGAAAAGTTGTTCGATGTTCTCACATAATTAAAGCGTGAAACTTGTTGGCTCCATATAAAGAGCGTGTAGAAATGCCGACATGAGAATTGTACTTGAGCAAGGGAACAAGTATTTGGATCACCTTTTCGACTTTTTGAGGAGTATGATAGCTTTACTGTATATAATAATTTATACATTTTGGTGTCCACCAGTGGGTATTGAGGGAGAACGTATTTACTGGTGTGAATGTGTGTGAGAGGAACCGTGGAATAACAAGTACTTCTCTATCTTGAGTATATAAATACTAAATAAATAAATCCTTTCTCATTTTTTATAGCATCACAAATCTTTCACAATCTTCGGGATGTACCCGTCTATAAAGGATGCACTCAAGAATAGGGGTTGGGTACAGAATTTCGACCTCCAGCGACTAACACTGCCGAAGCAGAAGCAGTTCGACGATGCCGGTTGATCTTATGAAATAGCATGATTTGTGGAGAAGAGCCACAAAATAAAATGTGAGAACTTTTTTTAGTGAGTGTTTTGGCCCGATTGCAAAATGCAGACGAGACGGAACGACTTGTCATATCACTCTCCTTCGCCACACACCGGTGAGGTTCCTCTGAGCGACGTCGGAAAACATCGACTGGAATTCATTGTTTGTAAATGAGAAAGAATGTATTTAAGAATGAGTGGGAGTGAATGGTTTTGGATCTTGCAACTGCATTCGTCGGGTGCTGAAATGACCTAGTAGAAATTGAAGAAGCGTGTTCGGATAAGATCTTTGACGAATGGGATTTTAAGATCTTTATGGATCGCAGAAGAGAGCATTGAGGATACGATAGAGAATTTCAGATTGAAAGGATTGAATTTGCTGGATAATTAAAAAATTAATGAAAAATTTCTTAAAATACAACAATGCACATGACGTTTCAAATATTGCAAAGTACTATAGGGAGTCGACGGTGGTCGCAACTGTTTAGGCGTTGACTTATCCACTGTAAGGTTAAGGGCCACTGGATTCGAACCCGACATACTTCAGATGAGCTATTTTTTCAAAATCACCGGCACCGCAGGGATTGATATAACCTCCTCTGTTACGAACCGTAGTAAAAAAAAAGTACCAAATGGAAATACAATTACGAATAATTTTGAAATAAATCCAACAATCGGCTTATTTTTCCCTTCTATGGGATTAATTAAGACAGAAAGTAAAGAATGACTTGGTTTTAAGCAGGGGGATACTTATTTCATTTCTGACATCTTTTATTACAAAACTACCGACAACGCATTTTCGACAGCTTTTTTTCGGCCCATAACTTTGTTCACTATTTTTTAAAATTATTTAGAAATCGTGAGATGCGGTCTGGTATGATGAAGGTTTCAGAAAAACATTTTTTTTGTTTCCATCTTTATTGAGATCATTTTTAGGGCCTGGGATTTACAAACATTGTTTACATTTAGCAAATACATTTTGGATGTGGAAAAATGAATTTATACAATGAAAATATATTTTTTATATATTCAACCAAATATCATTTTTGGTGGTAATTTTGAAATAATTTTTTTAAAAAATGTTTTTGTTTTTCATACAAATTGAGATATTTAAAAAAAGGTGTTATAAGGAAACTGCTTTGTCGTACTCTAACCAAAAATTTAACATTTTTAAGAAATATTTTGCCAGCCCTCTGGAAGATGTTCCTTTGTAACATCGGTTGGATACGTATTTTCGGCAAGATGATAGTTCGGCATATAATGCGACGTTTGTTACAAGTTACCTCGAGATACAGTTAACGAGAATGGCCACCCAACACCGGATCTAACTCCGATTGAATATTTTTTATGGGATACTTAAAAAATAATGTCTACGGAACTTGTGATCTCTTTGGCAGACTTCAATAAATTTATCAGAATCCATGAAATACGTGTATTTTAATTTTTCCAATTTGCTTTCATTAAAAAATGGGTGGAGCACATAACATCGGCCATCCTGTATAAAGCAGTATCAGTACCATGAAAATATTGTATAGTACTGTGTGTAGTATTTAGTGACCGTAGTTTTAATGATATTTATATATAGTATAGTATTAATGATTGTTTAGAGATCGTGAGATGCGATCTGGTGTGACGTAGGTTTTAGAAAAATATTTTCTTTATCTGCCAAAGTTTCGATCTTTATTGAGATCATCTTCACGGCCTTCAAACATTGAATTCATATAAGATATTACTATGGATTTATTCAATGGTGTACACAATATAGAAATTTTAGGTTTATTCAAAGTATTTGTACTCACGCAAAGTGGGTTTTCTGTGTAGATGTATCTTTCGTGGTGGTGTTGAGAGAATTAGTGAGATGTTAATGTTTTTTGTTTATATATGTTTGATTTTGAAGGAGTGGGGAAGGAATTAAGAATAGAAATTTGTTTTCTCCGACTTCTTGGGGAACGATTAAACCTAAAATTTCTATATTGTGTACACCATTATATAAACAAATATTTCCTTTTTACACGAATTTGTGTAATTTAAAAAATGCTTATAAATCAAAGGCTCTAAAGATGATCTCAATAAATATCAAAACATTGACACGATAAAGAAAATGTTTTTCTAAAACCTACGTCACACCAGACCGCATCTCACGATTTCTAAATAATAATAAAATAAGTATGTTGTGTTAATGATTTGAGTTCTTACATATCCTCAACAACTTGTCTACTAAACCAACATTTTGGAACTGATACTAAAAGGAGTATTACTTAAAAGCAATTAAAATACATTAAATAAATCCTTTCTCATCTTATTATAGCATCACAAAACTTTCACAATCCTCGGGAGGTACCCGTCTATAAAGGAAGCACTCAAAAATAGGGGTTGGGTACAGAATTTCGACCTCCAGCGACTAACACTGCCAAAGCAGAGGCAGTTCGACGATGACGGTTGATCTTATGAAATAGCATGATTTGTAGAGAAGAGCCACAAAATAAAACTTGAAAACTTTTTTTAGTGAGCGTTTTGGCCCGATTGCAAAGTGCAGACGAGACGGAACGACTGGTCATTTCACGTCTTCTTCGCCACACACCAGTGAGCTTCCTCTGGGCGACGTCAGAAAACATCGACTGGAATTCTTTGAGCAAAACCACACTAGTTTCGAGGTTTCCGAGAGTCTACTTTACCACTAAGGTAACTCGTACGAATATCACTTTCACCCTATAGTTAACCTTCATTTGATCATCAAGTTAAACGAAAAACGCCGGAGTGTCTCTAGAATAGTTTTATCCGATTAACCTACTTTTAATATGGATCATTGAATAGCCACAATAGCCGTTACTGATCTATCAATAACCCGATCTGGTGCCCTCAGGTTGATCGTCAACAGTGGTCGGTAAATGTACCTATGATGTAGCACTTTAAAGATCAAATAAGGTCACATTTCGAGAGTACGATGAATTGCCAAGTTTAAGCAGAAATTTTGAAAAAAGTCCATGACAATTTTTGGTTTTATTTGTGTAACTAACTGTAAATAATTAAAAAAGGGTAAATATTCTTTAAAGAATCATGAAAAAAATGTTAATATGAAAAAGGATTCTAGGAGGTTGGTTTTTGTAAACTTCAAATACACCTTTCTCGGCAATTTTTCCGTATAAGTAATTTCTGTTAATGGGCTTGAATTTTTTTAATGGACTATCACTGAAATATTCCGTTCAAAAATATAGGTTGCATGACAAACAAAACTAAGTTTTTAAAATAATTTTCAAGACAGACATTACAACTAGAAGTCACAGCCTTGCTTTCATCTGATCTCTCTACTTCAATCGCTTCGGATGAGATCCAGTCACACATCCAACGAATGCCGAATGGGACAACAGTTGTCAATAACAGTTCTACCCCTAAGTTTTACGCGTTACGCGTACGTTATCTTCGGTTTTATCTTGAATTAATCTGGAATGGATTCCAACAAATTAAAAGACAAGAATTAAATAGGTGATGTCCTGAGGTGGAATGTCCGTGAACTTTAATCCCTGATGTAAAAAGTGGTGTCTGGCAATGGTCATGTATGCAGGGCCGGTGGGTCAGCCAAAAACGCTATCACCAATCCTTGTTTCCGACGGTCTTCAATAATTATTTTGTGAACGCAGAAATGGTTAAAGTGACTGTGGTCACCGGGCACCGGGAGGAGTTTGCATCTAATTAATAAATAACTTTAAATTTCGCTAGCAGTTCAAAATGGAGCGAGGAGAAATCAAATGGAGGTGAGTTTTTATGTAGTCATGCTATTGATATTTGAATTAGAAATTCAAAACAAGATTTCATCAATTCACTGTTATGAGTATTCGAGAAACCACGAAATCAGCAGCATTCAGCTTGTTCACAGGCTCTAAGCTGTGTTCAGAAACGTTTGCCCTTAAAATTAATTAATTATTTATTTAAAATTGAACACGTTTTTGGTGACATTGCATCTACATAATGTATTTATGACTCCATCATCCTTCTCTATCAGCATTTTACATTTTTTTGCAGTAAATCCGTAACCGGGTCATTTTACATACCTACTTTGGTTAACCCCATGGGGTCGGCACAATTTGACTCTGCACCTAATTTGGACGTACAGATTAGAACTAAGTGGGAAGGCTAAATAATCCAACGTCCCAAGAAGTCCTTGGAACCATTCAACGCGCCCTACTTCGTTTCCAACACTACCCAAACCATTAATATTATCCACCCCTACAACCGGGAAAGCAACTGATGCGGAGATGAACCCGGGACATCCTTACGAGGTTACCTTGATTTACGTTTAATATAAGACCAATCCATACAAATAAAAAGAAGAAACTGACCTGACGTTTCGCACTACTGTATACACTACTTGGACGCATATTTAACATGTCAGCAAAAACCTCACTACAAAACACTCCTGAAATTGATTTATAGATTTAGCATTTGGGCTGAGATACCGTTAAACTTATCAGCATTCGCCAAATTCTGTCCTTTCGATTAAAATCTTTGAAATTATAGTTACGCTTCTTACCACCCTTCATAACTACCTCAAAATCACCTTAGAAAATGAATTAATCCACCACCAAAGTTGCCAGGTTTCTTCCAAAGTTCTTCACTCACAATCCATACTTAATTAACATGGATCTATCCTTACAATCCCGTCAGACGATTAAAGCGGAGATTGCTCCGGGACATGCTTACCCAGGTCTAGCCCTTGAGAAAAAAACAAAGGTTGTTGTTCTTCCTATCAGTATGAAAATAGAGGACATGTTAGGTAGACGGTAAACGTCCCCTTTCGAAATGGCGTTAACTTTACGAAAGTCGATGGATGCATAGGCGGACATCCCTAACCAAGCAAAGAGTATTCTGATGGACACCCCCAGTAATGAGAAGAAACTTCCATCGGGTATCAATCAGAAAACGTTTTTGTTGAAATGCGGAAACACAAGGCCCTGACGATGATGTCAATAAAAATCGAAATGTTGACACAATAAAAAAAAACGTTTTCGTAAAACCTTCGTCACACCAGACCATACACAACACAAAAATGTTATTCTTCCTTGTTCTTGGATGCTTAACGTCGATGCAATTAAAAATTGTTGAAAGTAAACAAAAAACCAACTTTTTTTAAAAAGAAAGATGCATTTATGGAATTACATATTTATGAAAAAGAGAAGGCCGCAGATGAACAGATAAACACAAAAAATTATAGTGAGGTTTTAGGTGTGCACAATTTCGCTGTTTCCTGGACGGTTCATTTTCTTTTTCACCTTCCAGCTGTGTCATAAAATCATAACTGTTATATCTCACGCACATCCGAGTAATCAAATGCTTCTAACAACGATTCCGTGTCTCTAGTAAATCAGACGGAATTGAAAAAGCCCCTTTTTATAATCCACCCCCCTTTCTAATTGCACCGTTATAGTCATTGAATAAAGGTTCAGTCAAGATATCAGAAGATACGACCAGTTTTAATAAAAACTAAGGAAACTCGCGTGACTTTGCAAATTTATTCTGAAGAAGGATTGACCCAGTTTTACGAATCTTCTCTTGTGTTTATAAATACAATAAAACAGTGTCAATCGTTCCGGGTCTAACCGGAATCGTATAATTTACAAACTTTTCCCTTACAGGTCGGCATTTGTAATTATCTGCAACAGTCGCATTGGTTTTGCGAGGCCGGCATCTCGAACACGATGTTCCCCAGGTGTTACAGCATATCCAACAGCGACGACTTGGACGTCTTCATCAAAGACTTTCGTCTGACCGCGTGCGTCGGTCTTCTTAAACGGCTGACTTCCTCCATCGACGAGTCTCAAGTGGTATTCGACGAAAAAGGAAAGGTATGGCGAGGTATGGACAAAGAGGATTTTTCATTAAAGGCCGTATTCCGCAGATACCGTTGAAGACAGTGGAGTTCGCTGTTAAAAGGATAACGGAATTTGTAGCGAAAGAGAGCCACGAAGACATAGACAGAGAGACGGAAGAAAAAGTGTGGGATCATCAATGGGACCAATTTTTAACTTTTTATTATCAATTCGTTCATCACGGGCACAAGTTCGTCGCAGGGAGTGATGCTCAAATAACGGTCGAGTATATTATATTTTTCCTATTTTAAGTATTTAATAATTTAGTTCATAAAATGTACGAGTTTCATGACCAAACATTACAAATACAACTCAGCTTCAAATTATAAAGCAATTGGAAATAATTGAATCGAAATCGCAGGAGATATATTCATGCAGTAAGATGACATTGGCCGCGTTGGACGATTGTTGGCCTCAAAAAAATATGGACGGTACCAACAATTTGTGGATCGTCAAGCCGGGCGCGAAGTCTAGAGGAAGGGGGATCGTCGTGTTGAATAAATTAGAGGAGATCGTGGCACGAGTGAGTTGCTTTCAATCAAACGAGCCTAGATTCGTCGTCCAAAAATACATAGGTAAATAAATTGATAAGGCCTTTTCATGGCAGAAACTACCTAGTCTTTTTATCGCAGAACGACCTCTGTTAATATACAACACGAAATTCGACATAAGACAATGGTTTCTCGTCACGAGCGTCTACCCTCTAACGATTTGGATGTACAAGTGAGATTAAAACTGTTGCGACTTTACAACGATGTCTTGACGATATTTTTGTTATTCTAGAGAGAGCTATCTCAGATTTTGTTCGCAGCTTTTCACCCTGAATAACATGCACGAATCTGTGCATTTGTCGAACAACGCGATTCAGTGCAAATATAAAAATGCTCATAAAAGGGATCGCGCCCTACCAGATGAAAACATGTGGGACTGCTATACGTTTAAAACATACCTAAGGTACATACCTTTGATTTTTTTCCTATTTGTCATATCTTGATATATTTTTATTTTTGTCGGGCAAAATGATCCAATTTTATTCGATCTTTTTGGTGCATTACATTAGTTGCATTTATGATTATATCTTTAAACGTTTATTATCCCATTTCAGGACTCTCGGCCTCCCATCGGATCGGTGGGACTCGGTTATTTACAGAGGAATGAAGGAATGCATCACAGGTGCTCTCCTGGCAGCACAGGAACACATGGAACACAGGAGGAATTGTTTCGAGTTGTACGGCGCCGATTTTATGCTTACTGAAGATCTTGTACCGTGGCTGATCGAGATCAACTCGAGTCCTTGCATGTCGCCGACGACCTCTGTCACAGCAAGAATGTGTTCCCAGTGTTTGGAAGATGTCATTAAGGGTATTTTAAATTTTTACACCTTTCAATTATTCCTAACCCTAACCATCCTTAACCAACGACAAACGATTAACATTGATGATAAATATCTTAAGTTTTGTGGTCCGATTGACCAATTAAATTCTTTTCAATTAATTAATCTTTAATTAAGGTTTTGGTTGAGATAAAAAAATCAGTGTCACGAGCGAGACTTTTTATGTCAACCAAAACCTTAGTGGTTGATCAAATAACTGTATTTTTAACCAATCAGACATTCGGCAATATTTATGTATTAACCTATGTTTTCAGTTCTGGCTAACCATTTAAAGTGATTATTTAAATGGATTTATAATTTTTATCTGAAGTCGGGTTGAGGCAAAAATTATGAATAAATTTAAACTGTTTATGTATTTCGGCCGTTATGATCATCCAACCAAACCATGTATAATTCTCAAAAATTACAGAGTTTATAATAAAAATATATTTCGGAGCAAAACAGGCTAGAATTTCAGACTTCTTTTATACTAGGGAAAAGGATCTTCCTCCATGTCGGAGCCTTCAAAAGCCACTTTTTATACACAAAGTCATAAATATGTAAGAGTGGAAGGTCGAGTATGGTTATGGTCCCCAGTTGTTATTGCATAATCTCAGGACAATGTTTAATATCGTTTTGGGTTTTTGTTGTGCTTTCTCCATTTGAGCTTTCTCCAATATCTTTCTCTTCATTCAACTTCGCGGTGAATTTTTTTATTAGTTACTGCTACTCGTCGTAACTCAGTAAGACAATCTGAAAACTTAGGTGGTTGATTATTTGCAAAAATAATAATATATATCTACTTCTGGGATATAAATGAAAACTGACTGATGTTATTGGGCAATCTTTTAAATCACTATAACGAAGCTTCCTCTGTTTTACCCCTCATATATGATTGTTAGTTTATTTGAAATAGTAATTAACATAAAAAATATTTTTAGTTGTTATAGACAAAAGGTATAACAAGGAGGCAGACACAGGTATGTTCGAATTAGCGTACAGACAGCAGGTTTCAAGCCCTCAGCCATACATGGGCATGAATTTGACAGTGAAAGGAAACAAAATCGGCAGAGGAGGAATGAGATCAAGAAAAGGGAGTGAAGATTTGACGAGAGATCTAGGCTCGCCGAACGTTAAAGAGGCAATCTCGAGGCTGAGCGATCGTTTGAAGGAGGAGCCGAGGATCGGGGAAAGTTCAGGGAACGGAGAAAACTCCGATGATAGGAAATACGATGATGTGGTGACCACCAGTTCGGGTGTGAGCTCTGGTGTTTTGGACAGCGAATATAACAAGCGTCGCGTAAAGGTTGAGACCAAAAAACGGTCATACAAGAAACACTGCTGCGTCAAAAAGGCCAGCATCACACAAGCAGTGGCGCGTTATAAATCGAGAAACTACGACGAAATAGCAAAGCGTTTAAGACTCCAGAGTGAAAACATCAAATGCAAAACTGTACAGATACCGCAAACAACAGAGTTATTTGACTGGAAAAAGAGGATCGAGCAGACGAGAGCCGACTGCAGGAAAATGCTGCAGAAAATCACGCAGATCGATAAAAGTGACTTGAATTTGAACAATAACGAAAAAATATCTTGCAAAAAAAGTAAAACTTGTAGCTCGAAAATCAATCTGCCCGACATAAAATCGAACCCAAAATGTGAGATAAACAACAACATAACTACTTTGACCAAAATCAATTCAGGTAACAGCAATAACCAACTGCCCTCTTGCGCTTAATTGTAAATTACTAGTAAATAAAAAAACATATTTAAGACTATTTATTTTCATGTATTTTAGCTATTAATTTTGCCAATTCAATTGCTGAACTAATCACACATTAAACATTTAGTTTGGTTCAAAATTTTAATGATTATTGTGCCAAAAAACATGGTTCTGAAAAAAGTAAATAGCTGTAATAAATAAATTATTTTATGCTACCTGACCAAAATGTTTCAGAATTATCTCTGCCTTATATTTTATCAGTTAATTTCAATTTAACTGAACAAAATATGTTAAAATTATATTCAATATTATTTTAGTTCAATTTGCTATAAATGTTATATTGTGGTTATATTTTATTTTTGTGCATTGTTATTTAAATAATTTAATTAATGTATTACAAAATGTGTTGTTTTATTTTCTACCTTTTACAAACAAATCAAAATTAAGTATCTTTAAACAAATAAAAGTCACAGTTGAGAAAGAGCAATACCAAAAAAAAATTGTGAACAATTTTGATAATTTTAATTGAACATCAGAAAAGAAGAATAATTGCCACAGTGTACCAAAACCAATAAATGCCAATATTGAATTAAAGAACATTATGATTCGAATTCTTGTAGAATACGAATAAACAATTTAAATCTGCAGAGTTTTATAATAAATCTATTTATTATTATAAACTGAATTTAGTGCTATGGAATTTTCATACTCCTCCAACAGCACTGAAAAAATCTAATGACCAGGATGTTAGAAAGAAGCTTTATAGAAAAAAAACAAAGAAGAACAAACTGTTCAAAGATTTGTTATCAAAATAAAGCTTCCTATCCAAGCTATGCTGTATGTCGATGATTTAGTTATCTTCTATAAGCATAAAAATATTCCTCTATTAGAAGAACAAATTCTATCTCTGGTAAACGAATGGCTTAACTTAAATGGCTTCAAAATATCAGAAAGAAAAACACTCGTCATTCTCTGTGCCAAGAAGCAACCACATCATATTCCTGTACTCAAATAACAAAAATATTCAATTCGCAGACTCCATACGTTACCTAGGGTTAATTTTTGATAAACCTTGAATTGGAAACCACCTCAAAACAATAAAACAAACAAGCCTTTCATCATTAAATCTATTTCGTTTACTGTGTTCCACAAATTGGGGAGCTGATATAAACAGCCTACACAGTTTACAGAACACTAATCTGTTAACTGCCTATGGCACTGCCAGTGAAAAGACCCTAGAAATAATAAACACTGTTCAAAACGCGTCGCTGAGAATGGCGATAGGTGCTTTCCATACTCGTCCCATAAACAGCATACATGTTGATGTGGGCGAACTACCCCAAAATTTCAGCAACACCTGATAGACCTTTCGTTCTTTGGCAAAGTAATTTCCCATCCTCAAGAATGCTCCAACTTTTCTGCCAAGCTTGTCGCACACCCACCTCACACACAACTACCTAGTCGAACATAAAAATACACCAATATGCTACACCTGTCAAACACCAGTCACAATTAAACATATCCTACTGAACTGTTGATATTATGCTCCTCTTCGCACATCACACCACTTCCCAAAAAACATATCCAAATTATTCAGTGATCAATCCCCATATTTAGACGCTGTCTTTGATCTCCTGTCAGAGGCAGGCTTAATTGGTAAAATTGTACTTTTGAACAAGTGACTCCCCCACCCTTACAAGACTCAAGGCAAAAATGACCCAAAGGTCGTAGCCAATACAAGGATTCATTGTAAGATAATGAATGGAGGACTCTGAGAGAGAATTAAAAATATACAGGGTGGCCATTTTGCAGAGTTTTGAGAACCTAAGTACAATTGTAATTAAGTACTTCCTTCAAGTATTTGAGTAATTGTGTGAATGTTTTATTTCAGGAACATCAGTGCTTATAACTCTCAAGCTGTTCAAAAGTAATTGCAAGTATAAGTACTTTTACATGTACTTGCAATTTGACTTCCAGCGAGAACAAGTGCAAGTAAAAGTACTTGTGAACATTGAATACAATTACAAGTACTTTACCTGTACTTGCATGTTCCTGAGTACAATTACTTGTACTTCCGTTTACGAGTAGTTGTAGTTGAAACTGTTGTCATTGTAAATTATTGTTATTGCAATATTATTACCACAATTTGAATTACATTTATAATAATTTTCCTGACCAATGTTTTTAAACAATTTTACTGTATAGATTCATCCAATTTTATTTTTTTCTCACTCACAATCAATCCTTTTCTATTCAAATCACCTGTACCAATGTTGCTATAATTAAGTAATCTCATACCAAATATTTACACAGACTTGGTATAAATTTTTGCAATATAAAATATCAATACATATATGAGTCTTATACATTTAAAGTCCTAAGAGATCTCATTGAGATGGTTTTCTAGTTTAGAACTAAAGTTATAATATAGATTAAAAACATTGTAAGTTACACATTCTTCAAATACAATACACTAGTGATAAATAATCAAATCCTATGTATTAAATGAGACAAATGAAATAAAACTCGAACTCTTACGTTAAGCTATTCATGTACACAAACAAACACACACACACACACACAAATATCATTAGTAAAATGTTCAAAGATAAAATTTCAGACGATTCCCTCATCTTCAATTTAACTTTCTCATGGGTTTTTTCTCCCTTTGAACATTGCAGAACCTAATCACTACTTTAAAAATATTAAGACCAAGTGAAGTTGATACGGCTTTATGGTATTGTGTTTCTATATTGTAATTACATAGAATCAACTCAATATAATATTTCTTTATCGATACTGCATTTCCACAAGGTCAGTTCAAAATGTGAATGCGAATTTAAATTCAAGCTATTAAATTCACAGATTACTAAGTTTGGGTTTAACAGCAGGCAGTTTATGTCTTTCAAAATAATCCAAACAAAATATGGCTAATATAGGCAACAAAAAAACCATAAAAACAGTTTTGCGCAGTATCTACAAATCCGTTACACTGGTAAAGTTCAAAAAAAAAAAAAAAAAGTACTCGTTATACTTAAAGTACAGTTACTGACCACGAGTACAGGTACTTGAGTAATTGACCTTAATAAGTACAAGTCCTGAAGTGCATGTAATGTAAATATTTAGACTTGTACTTGATGGTTCACTCTATTGGAACTATTTTTCAAGTACTGTTTTCAGTACAGTTTGTACTTGTAAGTACTGATTTTACAACTCTGCCAATTTGCCTTTCAGTGTATTATATAAATAAAAATGTACAATTTTATATTATTTTTATTTCGAAAAGTACCGAACCACTTTAGATTGTAATCTCCTAGGTTATAAAATCCTTAAACAGAAAATTTGGGATTAAGAATAATCCACAACCTCTGGACTAATTGTAAGTTTTTAGTTCCCATTTTTCTTATTTCAATCTTCATTTTATAATTATTCAGATATCGTGAGATGTAGTCTGGTGTGATGTAGGTTTCAGAAAAACATTTTCTTTTTTGTGCCAATGTTTCGATCTTTTATTGAGATCATCTTCAGGGCCTGGGATTTACAAACATTGTTTACATTTAGAAAATACATATAGAATTTGGAAAAGAGAATTTATACAATGCACCAAAATATATGCTATATTCTATTATCTAAAGTATTTCTACTCTCTCGAAGTGTTTGTCTTCTGTGTAATTGTGCCATCAAATATTGTTCGCATAGTCTAATTGTCCACTTAACTTTAACAATTTATCTATCATTGCAGGGTCATCAGTAAGAGCATATTATTTATTTTACTTATATTATTACATCCCTAACCATTATTTTCACGTCTTGTTAGAGAAGTCATGGCATTTTCATATTGTTTTCATTTTGTTGGTAGATCTTTTATGCTCAACTCTTCTCCGCAAGTGCCAAATCCCCCTCGTATCGATCTATGGGCATTTGGGGCCTACAGGCAATGAGGAAGTGGACATGTTGGCCAAAACAGGAGCAAACATGATTTCTCTATGCCCTGACCAAACTTGCCACAAAATGAGTGTTATGAAGTTCTATAGATAGAAGGGCCAGAATTACAAAGGAATTACTGGTGGGTAGCTGCAATGGAGTTATAGCTGGACTCCTGCATGAGCACTACCATTTACAAAAGCGCACCTGATAGGAGTACAGATAGAAGGAACATTATGCGATATTGCCATGAAGAAGAGGAGATTATTGATCATGCAGCAAGCAAGACTCTGCACTAAGGAGCTACCAGCAAGGTTATGGAGATTGATTAAAAGCTTGGTCAGAGAATTATATAAGTAGAGGACCACATAGACCTATTCAAGTCGAGGTGCTGAAAGCTTGTGGCCACCTCTTTTATCCCTATCCCTCTAGGCACAAATGGGTGAACTAAAATGTCTTTTCTTAAGCCTAGAATTGATAGCTTCTTCATGTTTAGATCCCTTGATGGATGAGATCAAATTTTTCACATTAGGTTATTTTCTCTAAGTTTGACATTTCTGATTGCGCATCATTCATCCAGTCACAAATGCCAACATTTTAGTCTGAAAGGGGCTGTCACATCTGATGTTTTACTTTTTCTCTATCTGATACTCACTTTTTTGACTGAATTATTCAAATAGGTAAAACAAGTGCTATCAGACAATTGCCGCAATTAATAATTCTCTCTGCCACTTAGTTTTATTGCAAGATAATTACTCTTCATCATTGGCAAAGACATTGAAACTTTAAGTAACAAACAAAACATTTTTATACAAAAAGTTTGTACATCGGTAGAAAAAAATTATCTTAACATTTGAAAGGAATGTGTCAACTAAAATGGAAAACACTTTTACAATAAACAATTAACTGAGATTAAGATTAAATGTTTAATAAGCACTTAAAGAAATCCAATTTAATTTTTGATTAAATATATTTAATTGGAATGGAAAGTGCTCTAAAAATAAATGAAATAAATAAAGCTATTTTTAATATTATTTTAGAAGATAGGATAATTCAAATAGTATTTCATTTCCTATCACCATATGAAAACATTACACTTAATCACCTGGTTCACTTAAACACTAAATTCCAAATGTAAAGCAAGAAAGGAGTAATACAAAATCATGCAATACACCACACATAAATCCTGATACACATCACAAAATTACACAAAGAGGGCTCCAAGGCGAGAAACATTGGTACAAAATGGCAGACACCAAGAGGGCTGCAGGTGGGAACAAAGGTGGTAATCGTAAGAAACTTAAAACATTCCACAAAAAAGGAGCAGTTAAGAAAAAGATATCCTCATCAAAAGGTGGTCCCAAGATTAAAGCCAGCTCTGTAGCGGGTAGAACGAATCAGAAAATTAAACTTCCATCTAGTAACAAAAAGAAAATCAGTAAAGGTATTATTAACAATGCATCGGAGAGGAAAAGTCTTAATATGAGTATAAACTGCAATGAGGACAATAAACCAATAGAGGTGTTGATGGCAGCTTTGGCCACAATGCCAAGTTTAAATGTAGACGAATTACTGAAACACTATATTGCAGCAAAAGACGTTGAACCTCAAAATAGTGTGGATAACATTGATATTCCAGATGTTCCAGAAGGGCGAAAAACTTATGGAAAGGGTAAAAAAGTGTCCATTAAAAGCAAACGGATCATAGCGAAAAAAAAGACAAAGACGCCGGTGGGGATAAAGGTGGACAAAGCACATGTAAAACCTCAAAATGCAGAAGATGGAGCAAAACTAGGTGCGAGTGGAAAGCCACAACAAAAAATAGCCTCTAAGAAGAGCCAGATATTGCAGAAACCACCAAGTGATCAGACAAAAGAAAACGTGGGGGAAGTCGATGAAGAAAAATCTGCAGAAGAAAATTTGCCTAGTACTACTGAAGAAAAGGAAGAACAGGAAACTAGTCCAAGTCCAAATGTTGTTATTTCCCAGTCTGTGCAAACTGTCCAAAAGCCAACAGTCACAACTGTAGAAGCGGGCGAAGAAAGTTTAGATTTGACATCAATTTTGGATAAAAATCAAAATAATGCATCACCGGTTTTTCATATAGATAGGACGCAATCTCCATCTAATGCAAGACTCCCTGACAAATCAAAGGAAGTCAAAAAGCCAGGAGAAATAGCATGTCATGAAAGCAACGATTCAGAAAAAAAATGCGATACTCTCATTGGGATGTATCTTAGAAAACAAGAACAAATTGAAAAAGAATTCCAATCCATATGTCAATTTGTTAATAGAAAAAGGTATAATCAACTAAGGTTAATGGCAGATGAAGCACTGAAGGTAATTTGTAACGACAAATGCATTTTATCTACTTTTATTTATTAACACTACACTTTCATCCTTAGAACAAGTTGATCAAATATTTTCATTATTTATTTTTTTATTTTCAAAATCAGTGCCGTTTAAATCACAATAAAAAATAAACTCATAATATTGTCAGTATATTTAGGTCCTACTTTTTTTAAAGAAAATTATTTTAAAAATGTATATTAATAATTTGGTATGGGGATTTGAAATTACTGACCAAGTTAATGATGGTACAAGTTTATTTGGATTAAGATGAATCCAGTTTAATGCATAAAAACAATAATTAACTTATTTTATTGATTTGTACAAATATAATAAATTCACAAAATACTCAATTTCAGAATGAGACCACATTTGCCTTATGTTGCCATTCAAATGGATTTCAATCAGTAAAAAAATTTTTTCATGCTAGAGGATGGATTGAAAGATATGGTACGAATAACATAAAATTTATAATATAAATTTAATTTTTAATTTTATACACTTCATGTTTACTTTCATTGCAGCTAATCCAGATGAAAAGCCTTTACAGTACAACAATCTGATGCCGGCTCCAGATAATGAGTCTCTCGTCCTTTCAAAACTCATCAGTCGGATGCCGGTTAAGTTTATTTGGGCTGAGGGTCTTATTAACTGGTCAAACATTGCAACGTCTACAATTGTCAACAAGTTCCCTTATAGCAGCAGGTCAATATCAACAAAAGTATGTACTATTTTTAAGAAACATTTACAATATGCAAAACAAATCCTAATGACTATTGTTTATTAACGATGTAAAAAACAAAATCATTACACTTCTTACATAACAAAATATTCCAGACTGGTCTTCTACAATATCTGCAAAGCCAGCATTGGACTTACAGTGCTAATTTTGCTTATGTGAAGTATCCAAGGACAGTTTCAATAACAAATGAGGACGACATGAAATATTTTGCTACGCAATACAGAATAAGTGCATGTGTTTCAATGCTTAAACATTTTGTTGAAGCATATGACGAAAAACGAGAATTAGTCGCTGATCATGGCGTGGTAATTAAGTTAAATTATCATATTATTGTCCCCACTTTAATAAAATAATTGCTGTCAGATTCCAATTGAGTGTATGGATTTTGCTATACAACGAGTATGTGAATTTGTCACATTCGAAGAAGGAACTGATGTCGATCAATGGAACATATCAATGGTCACGGAGGATGATTGGATACTCTTTCTTCTTAGATTTCTTGATGTAGCTCATTTTAATGCAAAATACAAAAACACTTGTGATTATGACATTCATGTAAGTGTTGTTTATTCAATTACTTAATAAAAATTAGTGGGTTTCATCATTTTTGTTTAAATAAGACAATTTCCAACTATTATTTTCTTAAAAATCAAATTTCTTTTTTAATTATTAAAAATAATAATAAAGAAATTGTATGAATTGTTTGATGTTCTTCATAAAAATAAGCTATTTATTTTTAGAAACTAGCAGAAAGTGCAAGAAAATGTGTCACCAGAGTAAAAGATTTTTGGGCTGATATAGATCACGAAGGTGTGAAAAACCTCTGGATTGTTAAGCCTGGAGCTTCAAGTTGTGGAAGAGGAATTCGCATATTTAAATCACTTGTTGAAATTGCAAATCACTGTAAACCAGGTTTTTCATATATTGCTCAAAAATATATTGGTAAGACATAAAATTATAAAAAGACTGATACGTTCTGTCAATATAGTCTAACTTTTATTATTCTTTTTTCAAGAACGACCAATGATTATTTACAAAACCAAGTTTGATATTAGGCAATGGTTCTTGGTAACGAGTATCCAGCCAATGGTAGTCTACATGTATGAGTGAGTAAATTTACAGTACAACTAAACAGAAAACAATTGCATTGGAAGTACTACAATTTTTATTTTTGTCGCCAGTTTATGTTACCTAAGATTTTGCTCCAAAGAGTTTTCACTTGTGAATCTTCATGAATCGGTCCATTTATCAAATAATTCTGTTCAGTGCCGATATCAGAATGTTTCAACGAGATGTGGTGAACTTCCTAGTGACAACATGTGGGACAGTGATCAATTCCTGTCATATCTCAGGTAACAAATCTGCAATGCAGAATCTGTATCCTTTACTGGTGACATGTGTGTTGTTGCAGAGGTAGGAAGGAAGATGACAAATGGTTTGCAATAACGTTGCCAGGAATGAGAAAGGGGATTGTTGGAGCCCTTCTGGCCTCCCAAGAGGGCATGGTACACAGAGCAAACTGTTTCAATTTGTACGGTGCAGATTTCATGCTTACAGAAGATTTTGTACCTTGGCTCATCGAAATTAATGCTGGCCCTTGCCTGAGAAGTACAACTTCCGTAACTGCCCGATTATGTCCGATGGTTATAGAAGACACACTCAACTGTAAGTTTCTCAGTTCCAACTCTTCGGCTAAACGTTATCAGTGTCTGAGGTGTTTTGTGAAAAGCACATTGTTATATGTTAGAATAACTTTTATATTTTCAAGTAAGATTTAAATTTGTATTTTTAGAACACAGTGAAATTTGGAGGCATATGTTCAAATAATTTGTTTACATGCACATATGTTGATTTAAATTTTACTCTCCAACATCTGATATAGTAAATATAAAAATCTCACCATTTCAATTTCAAATTTTAGAAAATATCTACATTTTCTACCTAAAAATGATTCACCCTCACCATCTTATACAGTTTTATAGCCAATATAATTTTCAAGTCACACTTAGAATAATGGAAAATTTTCATTGGTGAATAGTAACACAAGGCAGCTTCATCCCATTGTAAAACTTTCGCCAGATACAAACAAAAAATCATTTTTAAAAATTTTTGATATCAGTAATTGCTGAATTTACAAATAACAAGGAACAGAGAGCAAGGAACAAGCAGAAATCTAAAAGAGTATAAAAATTTAACATTTTAATATTGAATTTCATCTCAGTCATATTGGCTAAAATATTTTCAACAAATAGTCAATATATTTTATTGAATTCTCAAAATCAATAAAAAATACTAAGCCACTTGTTTCTGCTGCCTTGATAAGTTGCTAGTCTTCTTACTTATTAAAGTTAAATTTTTAAATAATTGCTCCTGGCTTGGCTGTAGTGATAAACTGATTTCTACTTATAACAATGATTTATTCTAAATTTAAAATTTGATTAGGTAGCATGTAATTGAATTTTGATTATTTCATTGCTGGTATCGTTATTGTATTTTATTTATTACTTGACAAGTATAGGAATATTAACATTTTCATATTGTTATTTACATAAGTATTTATTAAAATATAATATTTATGAGAATAATAAAAAAATAAAATTATTCTTATGCTAAAACTCAAAAATTAAAAATATAAATAAATAAAGTACAAAATAATATTTACAGCTGCTTCAATCATCGAAAGATAAATTTAATCAATAGTTTGTTTTTCACAAAACATATTTTGCCAAAACCTCAGTAATGACTTTCATGGCTCCAATTGTATCTTTCTGACCTTCCTTTAGGTAATGACCAAATTGTTTTTCTAAATGTTAGTTTTTAATTTTTTATTTTAAATGACGAATAATACAGTCCAATTGACCATCTCTTTGTGACGTTTTTCTAGTTTTTGGATATTTAATATAAGTTTTATTCTACATTTTATATGTGTTGAATTATTCTACAGGTTCATAGCTTTATTAGTTTGTTATACAACTTTCACAAAATTTGGAATTAGTTTTCTTTACACCAAAGTCAATAAGTGGTCTAGTTTAAATCTTTTATTGATAGGGCAAAATTTCAGTGAAATGTGTTGCCCATATATTAAATTTACATTTGTTTAAGATATAACAAAACAAATCCATTTAATTTATAAATCATACACTGAATATTGTCAAATAATAAAGGAATTGCATTATTTAGTACATAAATAAGTAGCATTTCAAATTTAAGTAATTTTAATTTTTTTTTAAATATCAAAATAATGCTTAATTCTTAATGATTAGGTTGCATAAATATTAAGGATTTTGACTGATTTTTGTTTTGCTTTGCAGTTCCTTAATTATAAAGTGTTATTCAAAGAACTCGGCACTCCTCTATTTGTTCTTACGAATAAGTTTTTTCATTTATGCCAGTAATTTTTTATTAATATAAATTTTAATGCCAAATTTAAATGGTTGGATTACATAGTTGCTTGTATACTTAGCGATTATTATATTAATAACCAAGGTGTATGCAATTGTAAGGCTTGGCCAAGGTTATTTTATATTTTTTCTTTTTCAACAACAGACAAAAAGTTTTTGCAGTTATTTTAATAAAATCTGTTTAAAATAAACTCAAGTATTGAAAAATGGAGGTAGTTGCCAGAACGTTCTGAGTAAACTTTAAATGTTTTTTCCCTTTGTGTTGAAAATCCATCAGATAAAACCTGGAAAAGTTAAAGTAGTGTTGATGTACAAAATTTATTGGTGAATGACCTTACCCGTTCATTCAATTTCATAAAAAGTGAAAAACAAAATAATAAATTGCACATTTTAAAATTTGGCTAAAACAAAATTTTCACTTTTTATATATATTTGCAGAACAAAAACAAAAACAAAAAATTTAAACAGATTATAATAACTGTAAATTAACAATAAAATTTTGTTTTAGTGGCATTGAAAAAGAAAAATGTAAATGGAGCCTTGGATTGTGGCCATTTCAGACTTGTGTATTCACAGAAGGTTTTTCCATCTTCGATCAACCATAAGTCCGATATAAGCATTTCTGGAAAAAGAGCTAAAATTTTTATGACCAGGGGTAGTGTCCAAAACACTGGTAGGCAAGGATCAACAATACTGAAAGATGGCTTTGAAGATACTGACAGCCCTCTGACATATGAAAGTCGATCTTTGAACTATGAGAAGTTGTCTTCGAAATTCAAAGGGCATGTCAAAGTTGAAACAAAAGTCACTCTTGCGCCTCATGCAAATCACCATTCTCCATTAGGTCCTGGATCGATTCTATCAAGATTTGATGTTAGTTACAAGCCAAATCTTCTTGCACAGTACTACAGTGCAAACGTTATGGCACCGCTAAAACATCCGGACAGCCTTCAAAGCCCAAACAGTACTGATTCAGCTATGAACAGTCCTTCAGCATTTACAACCATCACTACCATCTCAAAAACACTACCATCATTAACAGCAGTGGACACATCAACAATGATTGAAAGTAACAACAGTCTAACTTATCAGTGTGCAAATGAAGAAAATAGCCGGTTTTCACAACCATCTAATTTATCTGCGTTGTCTACTAATATGTGGATGTTGGAAAAAAAATGTAATTGAATTGGTTATGTGAAAAAGATATACCCTATTGTGTTGAGTTGGAAATATAAGTTAATAAAGTTGTTGATCTTATGTTTGACAATACTTAGTTTCATAAAATAATTATTTTTAATATTAATTACAATTGCCATAAAATATAAAATTGAAAAACACTTATCTAACATTATTTTATTTGGCATATTGCCATAGGTTTTTTTTTAATGTGTTGATAAAACACGTAAAATTTCATACATTTTTAGTAATTTTACATATTTATTTATAAAACATAGGTTTATTAAGTTGATGTAGTACTTGGTGACTATTAAGTGGATGTAGTATACTATGTACTTGGTGACAAGTAAGAAAATAAATATGTATTCATATGCTAAATTTTGGTGTAGAATGTCTGTCTACAACCTGAAGGAGGTCATACAGATACTGAAGGCAACAGGTCTTGCATTAAGTCTTATAGCAACAGACTTTCCATTATCATTAAATTAATAGATTTTCTTTTAGTGGTACTATGTAACGCGAGAGAAAACCGTACCAACCCGAGACCGGATGAATTAAATGAATGTGGCCATTTTAGATTAATATACACACAGAAATATTTACCGCCAGGAAAAGAAGAGGTAGAGGATCTGTGTATTAATGGAAAAGAAGCTAAGATGAATAATGCACAAGAAATGAGATTGAATAAGCAAAAAGTTCCTTGGGTTCAGAAAGCGGCTGATGTATCAGAATTATACAATCTTCGTTCTTTGAATTATGACAAACTTTCTAATTATGCAAAAGTGAAAACCACCACACCAGATATTAAACTTTGGTCGTATGCAAATCAAATGTTTCCGTATGGACCTGGTTCGGCGATAAATAAATTCGATATTCATTTAGCTTCTTTTGATGATGGTTCAACGAATATGGCTGCAGAATTGAGTTCAAAAGCCCATGATATAACTGGAACATTCTTTTCTTTCCCACACCAAGGCAATAAAATGAAAATTATTTGCCCCTATAACGATACTAACACAAAATCTTATTACTCGAAAATCAAAGGAAAAAGGACTCAATCTAAAATAAGCATAACTGAAGATGCTCCCCCCAAAAAATACGAGTCCCAAGGAAAGAGTATCTTTAAACATTCGTTTAACAGTCTCAAGCCATTCAACTTATAATGCATTCACAATGTGTTTTTTGTTCACTTTCCTAAATTGTGTTCCTACATGTTTCAAGTTTATTAATATATATATTAATTAACAGTACAAAGAGTTTTTATAAGTAAATTATCTATTTGCAATAGTTTAAACACGTGTTGACAAAATATGTGAAAAGGAAGGTCAGAAAAAGAGCAGTAATTTCATTACGAACATTTACCAGACATTTGTTATCAGTTGGAAAGCATTTATTTAGGGATATAATATTGCATTTCATTAATAAACTGTCGGATATGTTTTAGTGGTGTTAAAACTCAAGAACGGAGGTGAGGTTTTGGAATGTGGTCACTTTAAACTCCTTTACACGCAAAAACTCTTCCCGAGGCACTTTGACCAGAAACCAGATTTGTGTGTTCATGCTTGTAAAGCAAAATTGTATAATAACCCCAGAATGGATACACCATATTCTGTCGGCTATTACGCTAGAAAATATGTGTCAAATTGTAACAGTGATGATGAAGCAGATAAATTGAATTTGTACAACAGCCGCAGTTTGAACTATGATAAGATGTCAAATTACAGGAAGACATTTAAAGAAAACGTGAAATTCCAACAGTCGAGACCCAACGGACACAATATTCCATTAGGGCCGGGATCCATCGTCTCCAGATTTGACATAAATTACTCGCCAAGCATAGGCGCTCTAGTGACTTCTCATGATTCGATGACTCCGTCAGTGAATCGTACAGAGAATACCCAGCAGAAACCCCCTCTGATCAAGGCTCATCCTACAGTCCCTCTTAATAATTTCAATACACCAAAAATTGACTTAGAAACTATCACTTTGGAAAGTCCACAACACAATGTTATTCCCCAAAACCCACAAATCCAATACAGAGCTCCTCTTCCAATAAATCTTAAAGTGCTTGCTAAAAAGTGGTAACCATTAAAATTTGTCAAAATAACATTTTTTTAACCGGTATTCAATAAATAGAACAAAATAAATTGTTGTACATTTTAATACACACAAACCAAAATAATGAGTCATTGTCTTTTAAATAAAATCTTCACATTAATGTTGTTGGTTTTGTGGGGTACATAAACAGGAATTAATCCACTTATGCTGCAGAGCCAATAGCCTGACATGAACAAAAATAACATAACACCTCAAATTTGGTATAGAAAA
Source organism: Cimex hemipterus (assembly GCA_039619505.1). Taxonomy (NCBI): domain Eukaryota; kingdom Metazoa; phylum Arthropoda; class Insecta; order Hemiptera; family Cimicidae; genus Cimex; species Cimex hemipterus. The sequence goes on from CM077099.1 coordinate 39,510,812, forward strand.
TTAAAGCGCAGTTCACAAAATATAAAGCAACTTATTATAATTAGAAATTGGATTATTGTTAACATGGCCAATTTATTTTTATAATGTCTTTACCTAATAAAATATCACTGTCCTTTATAATCCTGTTGTAAACACTATCTCAGTTTCTTAATAATAAAAAGTACATTTTTTGTTTACTTAGGTTTTATTTAGTTTAGGAAAATCTGCAGTTTAACTATTTGTAATTTTTTTTAAAGATAGGTACTACTCATAGTAAGTCGTTTTCCAACGATCGGATTTCGAGCCCTTGGTTCATCATCAGGTTGAAGGATTTCTATAACCACGTCTCTCGACATGAATTGCAAAAGTGAACCTGCCGATAAGTTACTATAACGATAAGTTAATAAGTTACTGTGAGTAGGTACTAACATTTTTACAAAATGATTGAACACTTAACTCACTCCATCATCATTTCTAACTATTTGTATTCTTAAAATGTTTAAGGGTTATGTTTTAATGGTCTAACTCTCTACTTTTTTAAAAATTTTAAACATTAATTTAGGAAAGCAGATATATTTCGTCTGCCCAGCCTTTTGTCTATTCCAAAAAACTGATCTTTTCTTAATCTTTATACGTGGAAATAAGTATATCCAACAAAAGTCACAAGGTAATGTAATATAATTTACTACTTTGCTTTCATGACCAGTATTGGGGTTTAATGGAAGTTCTAGTTTTTACGTGTTTCTCCCTGATCAATATTTTTCCAATTCCCGGGTCTTAAACAATTCAAGGAATATTGAATCATTAATGTTATTTTTATATCACATATTTTAAGAAAAATGAAATATTTTTAGCACAAATGTCTGTCATTTTTTAAACTTTTTTAAAAATATGACAGGGCAATAGGCAACCTCTTCACTGCTGATTCTGGTTAGGCTGAATTTCTGCAATTATCTGAAGATCTATCCATCCAGGTTTTATTTGTCAAAACAATCCTTCAATTTGGTTTTGTCAATTGTATTAGATTCAATTTTTTGTTGACAGTCAGTCAAGGAGTCGGCTAGAAAATTAAAGAGATCAGTTTTTAAAAATAAATATTTACCATTAACAATAAACAAAAAACAGCCTTTAATTGTTATGTAGGGGATCATCAGCCAATAGACAAAAATAACCAAACTTTGTCATGAAAAATGCCAGTTCCTTGTTACTATTTAGGAATCGATGTGAGCAAAATGCTACATTAGGGAGCTGTTGGCAAGATTATGTAGATCGATTAACACCCTTTAGAGTGTCCTTTATACAAATAGATGAGGCAAAATAGATCTATTCAAGTTCAGTAGGCATTGTGGCTTATTTAATTCCTTGTAAAATACCACTTGGCCCAAGGACAGCCAATTACCCGTAGGGTTTCTCGAGCAAGGGGTCAGAACTCTTTAGGATATATAAAAACAAGAGTTGGTTACCCACCATAACTTGGCTGGAGACAGGAAAAGAAATAAGTAGGATAAAAACATGAAAAAGTAGGAAAATAAAAGCAAATGAGGGTTTTGGCAATGCCATGTACCAATATAGCCCAACAAAACATACTGGAACTTCCTACTTACAATCAATTATATCAAACGATGGTTTCCTATAAGTTTAAATTCAGTTTTATTTTTTTACAAAAATATATTCAATAAAATATAAATCTTTGGAAGTGATGCAATGCAAATTAGTAAAAAATAAAAACAAAAATCATAAAACATAAATAACACTATCATTACAATAATAAATTATGATACACTTATTTCATTTATACTTAGAAATTGAACTTGGGGGCCGCAGTAGCCGAGTGGTTAGTGTGAGAGACGCTTGGCTAGTAGACCCCATGGCCGCGGGTTCGATTCCCGAAAAAAAAAAAAAAAAGTTAGAAGTTGTAATAATATGACCATCTAATACAAAATTCCATACAATATTTTTAATTTAGAGTAATTACAGTTTAAAATAATATATGATTACCCTGCAAAATTCCTACTGAATTTCAGTTTAGAACCAGATTATGTTTAGCAAAGAAACAGGTTTTTTTAACTTTTTGGGACTCGTGAAGAAATTCTTATTTATTTTTTTGCATTTTAAGACCTTTAGATGGGCACTTTTAGGCTGAGGTTGTATCCAATGTGTAGCAGAGACCTTGTTTCTTACCCATCCTCTTTATCCACAAACCACCATTTTTATCCTTTCTGTTCACAATTTGACCTCCTATTTCCCTCAAACTTTTGTGATGAAGTGTGACACATTCTTTTTTCTGTAAAATCATTCGGCCATAATATCTACATCTCGAGGGGAATGTTTCATCTGCCACTTGCCCCTGCCCTTCCTAACCTTCTACTAATCCCTAACATCTACTGTATTGTCTTTCTGCATTTTTGCCTATTGTTTGCCAAGTGGCCGCAGTTTTAGTTTTATTTGAATTAACATTCACAGTCATTTTTGAAATATATTTGTATTTTGTTGACCTTATTTGTATTACATTTTTTCCCCAACTCTATACTTATGTGTAGTGCTCAGAGCTGAGATAAATAAACATTTAGTTTTTTCATTATTAAGTTTATAAATACGTAATTAATGCTATTTACTTCTGTTAAAAACTACAATAGCTGAGGAATGTGCTGTCAAATTTTGAACAGAATTGGTGCTCGTCAAATGGAGCAAGTGTGATATAAAATGAACATAATAATAAATTGCTACAGTTTACAACTGTTATAGAGATTAAAGAGTTATTGAGCACATTAAAATATAAATTTGTATATTATAATAATTATATAATACATAACTATAACATTAATAAACTCTAATATTGACCTTTTAAAACAAAACACAACCTTTTTTTATGCAAATATGCAACATGTAAACAACAGATACTTTAATAGGATACATTTTTATTGTACTAAAACTTAGAAAAAAGTTGTATCTTGAGAAAAAAGAGAAGCCATTGTGATATCAGACTTGGTTATTTTGGCAAAAAGACGTTGGGGACAGAGTTTTGACTGTTTTGTGGGTCTGGGAGTCAATGTTCTAAGTATGAACTCCTTCTCGTTAGCCTCTTTTAATATCCCCTGGTGGATGTTTTCCTTTTCAGGATTTCGTTTGGCATCTCCACTCTCCAATGGTACTTCATTATTCTAAAAGTGTTAATTTATTACTATACGTGCGATTATGTCAATACAATTGATTAGATATGGTGTAGTAGATTTTGTTTTGAATGGCTAACCTTCAAGGCATGGCTGAAAAGTAGTTTGATACGTGTACCAGTCAATGCGGCCGGCCCACCTGGAAGGGTTACTTCTGGTTCAGATACAAGGCTCCATGCAATCGATGGGTCGACTCCTTCACAACAAACTTTATGTTCCAGGGAATGCACTTGTGATATAAGAGTCTCAATTTGGCCTATTTCCCATGTTAATTCCTGAAATTATAATTTTTTTACTATCTACTAACAGTATTTATAATTTAAAATCATAATTTTTATATTTATTTATTGTAAATTCATAGGAGTTCGGAGTTTAAGGGCCAAATTTTGATTAGGGAATTAATAATATATGAATTTTTTATTGGCAATTTTAAGATAGTTAGAAATTTGACAATTTGTTTCGTATATTATGATTAGGGATGGATATTATGTAATCTTTTTTTGATGGGAGAGCAATCATGTAAAAAAGCATTAAATGAAAACATACCGGATATCTTTTGGTGTCTTGGGGTGCTTGTCTGGTTATAACTTCAAGCTTTTTAGTAACATGCAGGACTGCAGTCTGCAGTGACGGCAAAGGAATTGCAGCTGATTCTTCAGATATTTTCTTGATAGCTGCATGTGCAAGAGCTGGAAGCAGCTGCTCAATAAATTTAATTAAATTATATTATATTCCCCCCCCCCAATTTACGATTTACCATTGAAATGGCATCACCAGGGTCACAAGATTCGATCATATGAAGCACCTTTTCACCTTCAGTTGTTTCATCAAATAGCCGCTTCTGCCTACTTGCCGGGATGCCCCGAGCACTTGCCCAGACTTCAAGCCATGTGTTACCTGGTAACTTCATTCGTGCACTAAGTTGGCCTGATAACATTTTTTAAAATTATTTCATGTGAAATACAATTTCAATTATGATTGTACAATACCTTTTTTTTGACCAAACTCATCATCTGCATCCTCTTCGATCCAATCTCTAGGTGAACACCAACGGATAAAATCCTCAAACACAGCGCCTGGATTTGCAGCCTGTAAATTTGTGTTGAATTGAGGGAATTCAAGTTCAATAAAAGAAAATGGTAAACAAATTCCTTGGGATGATACTCAAGGAATTTGTTTACCTTTTTCTTAGTATTTATTATCAAGTGGTAGTATGTGGAATTAATATTTTTATATCATAAATTAAATACACATTTGTAAAAGTTGGTTTATATATTATTATTAAAATTAATTGAAACTTTACTTTGAATGACTCCATGTCTGAGAGTAATGAAGCACTCATAAGTTTTGCTCTCAGCTGAGAACCTTCAGCATCAGAACCCAATTGGATCAACACTTTAGCATCTTCTTCTGACTGATCTTCAGTTTTTGGCGTTGCACCCTCGCATTAAAAAATAAATAAATAAAATAAAAAATGTATTTATTTATGACTAATTAACGTTCATTAGGCAAAGCCTTACTTGAGTAATTGGTATGTACAGAGGCTGACCAGTCTTTAAAAGCTTCAGGGTTTCATGTTGAGCAAGCCGCCCAATTGGGGCATCTACAGATTTTGAGGATCTTCTGCTGGTAGAGTCGCCTTTTGCCCCTGGGTCGCCACCGCCTTTCGTTTCACCTTCTTGATCAGATTCATCACAGTCAAAAAACTCATCTTCCGACTCATCTGTAATCATTGGAATGACAAATGACAAAAATGTCCAGTTAAATGATGCAGAGAGTAAATTAACACTGTGGTGGTCATGTAGAGTGATTTATTCAACCAAAACAAAAGACGGGGAAACCACTTTTTTCCTGTCACTGCACAACAGGAAATCAATTTAAAATAAAAATTTATATAATTATCTTGGATTTGTTTAATAGTTAATGCAAAATGCATGCAGTAAGAATGACTAAATCTATAATTGTTTTTACTAGAATTAGGTATATCCACACACCAGATTCTTTTGACCTTCTCAACAATTCCTCATGTCGCTTAATTCTTCTCTCAATACAACAGTTGATCATCTAAAGGAAAACAAAATATTGTAACAAATATCAGACACTAACAAACAATAACTTATAACTGACTTAACTTGTAAGAAATAAAATAAAGCTACTAAAATTATATTTTATAATAATTATGAATTGGACCAATCTGAAATATTTTATAAAACTTTTGGTTAATATGTTTTTATTGGTTAATTGAAAACAAAACATATTTTTATTTTATATCGCATGAAAGGGAATTAAAGATAAATACATTAAGATTAATAATATAACAGATTTTGATCTACCTCCCATTTCAAATATGTACATAAATAATATCAAACATCCAAATAACTAATTATTTTAATTGTTACTATTTTTATAGTAATTTAATAATATTAAGTATTTACCAATATAATATTTATTTGTGTTATAATTTCTGCACTTCACTCATTCAAATTAAGCGCCATTAAATAAACCAGCTGTTAATTGGAATGTTGCGTTGGCAGAGGTGGCGGCGGGTTCAATTTGGCAATGCATATTGATAGCCGTGGTTGTGGAAGACCTTCAACCTGATGATGAGCTAAAAGGCTCAAAATCCGGATAGTTGAAAAACAACATACCGTGAGAAGTAACTATTTTTTTTTAAAAAAGGATTGAACCCGACACTCACTCCATCATTGATCATTTCTATAAATTCATGTTGTAAATTTTTGTTATACCTGAAGTTTTTGATGTAGTAGACATGTCTTGGGATCTGGGAAACCGGGTGCAACCCTGAAATGATTAATTATTATCAATTTGATCCTGTTTTATATTTTAAATTTTACTATGTGAACATGCATAGGTGGGTGTTTCTCAGGGAAGCATGGCCCATAATTTTTTCAATATACACTGCAGATGATCATGCTAACACTTCAACAAATACAATAGTTAATACATGTAATTCCGGCTCCTCCATAAACACTCAACAGTTACAACACCAAAATGATTACAATACGGTTCACTAGATAGGGAATAAAAATAACCTAACAAAATGTGTACAGATAATTTTTTTGGGGGGTAAAAAAAGCCCTCTCAGGGTGGTACAATCGTGAAGTGTGGGGCTCAACCAAAGATTCCAATTTATGATGTCTCCAATCTGTTCAGTCAAAAATTTTCCATCAAATAATAAATGTTATTTTATGTTTCAAAACTTACTATTCATAATTACCTTCAAATCTTCTTTGTACATGATCTCATCACAATCCACTATAAAAATTTCATCAACCAGTGAGCATTCACAACAATCTACTAGTACGACAGTTATTACTTCCAACCCTACCAGAAAATTCTACAAGGTAACAACAGGTACAAGGTAAACGAACGTGGTCCTGAGGCTTTTTCAGTGAGTGACTAATGATGAGGTTTAAGTGTGAAGTAGACCCCACGTTCGCGGGTTCGATTCCCATCATTGCCTCTGGCCCTTATTTCACAATACCCTTCCCGTTGAAATGTGTGGAGGAGTGATAGCCAATAAATTAATTTTGAATGACACAACCAGCATATATAAATAACATTTACTTAATTTGTATTTGAATTTACACACACATGTTGAACCCTAGCACTTCTTGCAGCCAACAAGGAATTAAAATTTTTGTAGTTTACTATAAATTACAAGCGCGCTTGAAAATCACCCACTTCGGGTGTTCGAAGTTTAGGTGAAATCTCAGTTTTATCCATCCAACCACCATCTGAGTGCTGTTAACAGCTAAGTCAAATTCTAGCAGTTCTTACATTAAAACCTACTCACACTCTCATTAATTCTTAAATACATTCTAACATATTTAAATTATTCACACAGTTGGTCATGGAGTTCTCAATACACCTATTGTATAACTGACCTAATTGTGGGGTACTCAATATTTTGTCATCAGCCCTCTCACATTACTACACATTCACACTAATAAATACATACCCTCAACGCATACCAGGGACAAAAACTATATACAACAAAACAACCCAGTTTCCACCAAGAATGGAACAGAGGATTCAGATAATCGCTGTGTACTCAATCACAATTTTCATACTTCATTCAATATATGCAGTTAAGAAATTTAAGGGGGAAACAATACATTATGAATTAATTTCTAATAATTATTATCAGTTAATTTATATATATATATATATATATATATATAT
>CM077099.1:39579485-39596959 GCA_039619505.1 Cimex hemipterus
GACATATACGAATCTATATATATATATATATATATATGTCATATACGTCATGAAAAAGAGATTTATTCGTAGTACATTATTTTACGAAACATCAGCCTATTGTCCTCTCAGTAAATCAAAAGACCATTGGTTAAACGATAAAAAAAAACCTATTCACAGAGTCGATATAAACTTTTTGATGTAGAGAGTAGAGATATCTCTACAATATGTGAATTTGGGGCAGGCGAATTCCTAAGTCTGCCTGTGACCGTCTAGGCTGAATAGACGATGAGCCTAACGGCGATTCAGGAGTACTTACAATAAAAATAACAATTAAGTCTAGTCCTTTTCGTTTCTTTCTTTTTGACAATAAAAGTTGGTTCAATATATTGAAAGATATAATTCTATGATTATTTAGGGATCGTGAGATGCGGTCTTGTGTGAGATCATGAACTCTAAACAATCATTAATTTACGGTCAATAAGCACCCCACCTAAATAATCAAAATACTAATTCGATTTTACAAAAGTCCAAACGATGCAATCTAAGTTGAACTTTATATATGTATCCCGAAATCCTGTCTAATCAGAGTAGGGCGTGGCAACGAGTTCTCGTAAGTCAGACACAAGCCAGCGTCCCAGAAGGGAGCACGCTTTGTCCTATAAATTCCGCTTGACCGATTAATATATTACAATTAATTAAGGTTTTTAGTTGAGATAAAAAAGTCAATGGCACGAGCGGGATTCGAACCCACGATCTTCGGCTTGATACGCCACTGCTCTACCACTCCCATCTCATCCGCACCTTTTGAATTTTCCCTCCTTTTTTGGCATTTTGAAAATGTCGTGTAATGGAGATTCTAAACAACTATTTCCAAACCAAGAAACATGCGAAGTTGAAAAAATAATATCTTTTTTTTTAGTGGTGCAATTGTTTTTTTTAAAGATGAAGAAATTTATGAAGGAAAAGAAAAAAACGTGGCTCAAGGATTGGTAAGTTGAAAGATTAATAATTTAAACAACTTTCCACCTTACCATCCATCGGCCACGGTTTGCTTTCCTCCATCAATTTCTTCAAATTCAAAAAATGTAATTTAAAAAAAATTAACCCCTAAAAAGGATATTATATGAATTATCTTTTCTGAAATTTTCAGGTCTCTAGGTTTGGAAATAGTAGTTTAGAATTACCATAGAAAGTTTTTCAACTTTGAAAAAAATGTTTTTTTTCTTTCAAAGTCCTCGCTAATAAAAATATTCGGACACCAACTTCCCATCCCAACAGCACCGTTTGAATTTTCCCTCGACTACTAGATTGTTTATTTACAATTTATTGTTGACCGGCAAGTTTGTTTCAACTCTTTTTTTCGTCAAACCTTATTTCAGAGGTGGTAACAACCCAGAAGTGCTAATTTATTATTCTGTGAAAATGTACAATAAAATAAAAAAGTCGAATTGCAATTGAGCACTAATACAAAAGCAGTCGGAGGACAAAGACGAAATTACACTGATTATATAAATCTAGTTTTGTATATGGCTGAATCTCATAAAAGGCTATTGAACTGTTGAAAGCCTGCCTACACGAATAACACTGGATAATTACTACCTATAAAACAGCCATTCTTTAAATAACTATTTTGATCTTTTAAAGTGATCATTCGATTCGGTAAGATGTTCGGTATTAAAGACAATGTTAATACAACATACAGTTACAACATAAATATCATATTAATTGTAATTATTGAACATACATCATAATATCCTTTTGTGCTATTTTAATTCCTTGCAGTCTAAGAGAAAAAATATTTAATGGGAGAGATATTTTTACACAGAGGAAACAGTACAAATCGTGGTGAAATTCTACTTTGACTTGGATAATTAATGGAAAATTTTAAATAGATAATTTAATAAAATAATTTGATTTTCACACACGTAAACTGTATAGTAAAGGAAAATTTGTTGAAAGGTTTTACGCTTGGTGGTTCAAAAAGCAGGCGGTTTTTTAATTTTCTTTATATTTTGTTTATCCAAAATAGTTTAGTTTTATTGTTAGTAATAGTTAAGTACACTAGTTATACGGCGGTTTATGGTTAACAATTGGTACAAGCCGATTAAAATATAAATTGTGTAATCTTTTATTGCTATTTCTTGTAATTTAATCCTCAAACAGAGGATAAGTATTCCTAATTGTATTTCAGTGTGAATACTGCCAGATTAAGGGTTTTATTAAAAACATTACGATTTTCGTAAACAGTAAAAAAAGAAAGAAGGATACAAATTGATCTTTGACCAATGGTTCTGAAAATATCAGAGTTCTGATTTCATTACAATATCTCTAAAGTGTTAAACATTATGCATACTTCTGTTAGGTTTCGTAGTCCGATTGACCAAATAAATTTTTTTCTCGATTAATTAAGGCTTTGGTTGAGATAAAAAAGTTATTATGCATTCACTAAATCATCAGCTTTCGCGTTTGATAGTACGACTAAATGGCGGCTCTATCGGTCAGGTAGTTTATATTAATAAAGTTAACTAAAAAGACAATTGTATCAGCACGAAAAGAGTCGTTGTTCTACTTTCAAAATAGGCACAATAAGTTTCCAAATACGACTTAAGTTCTTCTCAGCAACGTGGGAGACCAGGACAACTGTGTGGAAAAAATTAAGACTAATTCTCTGGCACAATCATAGAGAAAAGTGTCAGTTTGTAATAGTGTTGCGATTCTTGCAAAGTATTTTGTTATATCAGCGTTTCTTTTACTCCAAAGTTTTGTAAGATGTTAATTATATTTTGTGTTGTTATTTCTATTCATCTTCTGCCCAATGGAGAAAGAGGTGGGCACAGTGCTCCTGGCATCTAAACAGATGATTACTATGCCTTTCTACTTTTGTTAAAATACAAGTTTAGGATGTTGATCAGGTCCCATTGCCTAGCCTGTGGCTTGTGTCGGAGACGTTTTCAGTTTTGCAAAGAACCTACGCCTAGTATACTCGTTGACAAAGTTGTGCTACTGTCTACAGACAAATTACGGACTTTGTATACAAATAGTCCCCAACAAATCCAAAATGATCTAAAGACTTTGTCTCGCGTCCAAACGAGCACATCTCAGCTAAACATTTCTGAAATAGACAAATGAGGCTGGTATCTACACACAACACTACTGTGGCATTGCAGCTTGTTTTTCAGTTACAACAGTTGATCTGAAAATAAAAATTAAACGTAAACGTTTTTAAAATGTATATTTTCCCCAGAGAAGCCAAGTTTTAACATTTTTACCCAGTCAGCTTCTTCTTATTGCATTTTTTACAGACTTCTAAGGCGACACCCGTAAATAACTTGAACTATGAACATTTTCAATTAACATTGATGAATTCTTCGAGAATCACATTATACATTTTAAAACGTATAAAATAACCAACAAGTAAACAACCGCACGTAGTTTCTGTTTATTCACATTGAGAAATGTTGGGCAAATTGTTTCAAGTTGTCCATCCGAGATGGGTGACCACACACATCATAATTTAGTCGACAGCAAGTTGCAGAACGAGTGATTTATTTCTATAAAGAATTTTGTCTACTAACCTTCACATTAATATTATGTGACAAAATCGAAAATATTGTTCGTATGAGTTATCAGCCGGCAGTACCCAGTCAGTAGTCCCCCACCAGAACTTTGGTTTTGGTTCGATTGCCTTCCAATTTATTTTCTATGAGTTTTTCATATGGTCTATTAATCTGTGACTCATCGCAGGGATGCTGGTCTACAAAAAGTGGGGGGGGGAGGACAGACATCAGTACAAAAGGTTCGCAGTGGACCACGGTGGCCGATTGATTAGGGCGATCGATTCATATATGCCACGGCCTGGATTCTGGGTTTGAATCTCGGCACACCCCATGGAATTTTTATTGGCAATAATATCATGTAAAAACTATTGTAAAGTGGTTCGACTCCTCGTCCATGACACACAAAGGGTTGGTAAGCCACTCTGAATTATTTTACTTTTCATTGAATACAAACACATAATACATAAGGGTTTGCAAAAATGTGACATAGATTTCTTACTTGTTGCACACAATTAGAATGAATTCTACACCGTAGCTTGATGGTTTCTGATCGTTTTGGTCTGTGCTTTACTAAATCAGCAAGGAGGCAACCAACATTCACGGTTGGTACGTGTATTGGGCAAAGCCTTCAAGGCTTGGAGAGCGAGTTTACCCAATGTCACACCGTGTCTTGGAATTCTAATATTCTAACCAGCGAGCAAGAACAAATGCGCTTGGAGGTCTTCTATTCCGATCATTGGAAGAAAACAGAAGGGCTGTATGACTAATTAAAACTATTTATTAGAGTATATAATGTATAGAATGTATAATGGGAGAGGGCCAATAGCGAAATATTAAGCGAACTTAATTATGCAGTCTGCATGTAGGATGATGAAGGAGAGTTCTCCATCACCTCTTGCATATACAGTATGCATACAGGAAAATGAATTTAAGAATAAGTGTGAGTTTTAATAGGTGTTTAAATACAAAACTTGCATTGGTGCTGAAATGGTCTAGCTAACGATAGCCCCGGAACGTAACTTGGTTAAGAGATACAAGAGGGAAGTTATCCCCGGACCTCCCACACAACCGAAACTTGGCCCTTTCTGATCACTTTTGGTTTTTCAACCCTCGCAGTTTTCGTCTGTAAGACGAATTTCAGTTTTTCACGATCGCCGGTGCTGGGTTAGTGAGAAGAAGGAAGGCAAAATGGTCAGAAACGACCAATCTATAGGTATAATTACCTTGCAGACCTCACTTAAAAATCTCTCTTTCTACAGTACTGCCGCATTATATCACGCTTGTTTGAAATAATTGTAAACGTCAAGTTTTTCTTTTTGATTTTTTGACTGTAATTTATCTTTATTAAGAAACTCCATTGCATTGTGGGAATGAGCCGTGAATTTCCTTTTGTCGGTAAAAGTGATTTTTTTTTGTTTATGCTTATTTACACTCATTGTCGAAACGCCCGTGGGACTCCGTGAGATAGACAGTTGCGTTTTCTCCGCCGTCTTCGGTGTGTCCATTTGCCCTGGAGATTTCTCACGTGTTATACAATAGAGAAGATAAAACAAGTGTGGATGTCTTTTCTGTTCTATACTTAAGGACCTCACCAACTTTCTACAGTTGGGCGTAAACTCTTCTTCCTATTTCCGCTATTTTACACAAGAACGTCAATGTGGATGGGCCGAGAATAAAATTATTGTTACGTCAGTTAATTTTAATGATAACTAAAAAATAGTAAATGTGAATGATTAATGTTCAATATATTTGTTTCAGGTAGAGCTGCCACTGATATTCATAAGCTGGTAAAGTTATAAACCGATAGTATTATATAACTATAATTGAATAGAATGATACATCAGGAATAAATAAGAAGTACGGAGTTAAAAATTCGATTTTGGAAGATAGAGATCAAGGATATTCTTCCTCATACCTACTATTTTATCGAAGCTTCCTTATTGACCGGTACTTCCGAGTCATTCAATAGTCGGCGTCATCCCCAAACTACGCTACCTCAGGGCAGTGTTCTGGGCCCCTTACTGTACCAGTTTACCATAAAGTTCACCTCTCCATCCTGTTATCTACTGGAGTCATGGTGTGAAAAGGGAATACAAATTATATACAAATCCACTCACAATAACTTCGCTCTCCACAAAAACATCCAGCCTACTTCAATTAAAGTACCACTCTCAACAGGGGATAAGCCAGTACTTTGGACTATATATAAACGTCTGACAAGGATCCACGACTTAAACGACAAGAAATTATGAAACATTACATTGCTCTTGCACCACTTTTTGATCAATTACCTTTTTTAAAAGGCTACTTCGAAACCCCATTGAGAAGCCGATGTGGACTTACGGCTGGAAATGTAGTATCAGTCAAACAAACGAATATCCTCCGCATATAAATAATCGTAATATAAAGAGCCACGAATGTCCAACACAGTTATCCATACAATATTCCTTTTGTCAAAGATGTGTTATCGCCAATTTCATAAACTTCCCAACCACCAGAAATCGTCAATTTCAGAAACTATCCCGGCCAACTGCCTACAACCCTTCTCGCCAATTAAAATACGATGGCCGCATGACTTTCTTTCCAGTGATAGTGAAACCATCCTCAATTAAGTTGAAAACAACTAATACCTATAAGAGTACAGGCAATGGGTAGTTTCTCCCAAGGAAGATTGAGATGGGAGGGTGAAAAAATGAGATTGTTCAGGGTTTTTTGCCAATTTGTAATTCTTTATTAAAAAAATACATTTTCGGAGTTCAAATGTTTTGATCATCAACAAACTTAAGCAGGTGCACAAAACGTTCGCTAAAAGAGTGTCAGGATGGCTCCAGTAGCTTTATCACATTGCAGTAAAATTCTTTCGGACAAAAGAAGAAGAATGTTTTTGAAGAGTTCGTAATTCAAAATTGAGAAACGTATTTTCCTAGTTCTATTGATCGACCGGGACTGGATTATCCACCAATTCCTACGATGAATGAGACAGCCGTTAACAACACAATGCCAAGGATAACGGATTTTGCTATCCTTCCTAGATTTTATTTTTTTCAAAAACTAAATATGACTGAAACAGTTAAATTTTAATAATAAATAAATTTTGAAAAGTTTTATTAGATGAATTACTGAAGAACCGATTAGAAAACACGAATAATTACAGGGTTAGTTATAAAAAACCCTATTACGAACCATCGTGATCTAAGGATTCTTCGATATTTATTTTTAACGTTTAACATACATCGCATTTCTGTTGGCTGTAATACAAGAGAAAAGTTGTAATGTAGTTCCCAAGAAAAATAATTAATTAAACGAGGAAAACTAACTATTAATATTGCTTTTCGGAATACATAACAGGCGGTAGGGCGGATTTCAAAACTGAAGTATTTTCTTTATTACGATACCTGTTCTTTTTCTTTTATCCTTGCTATATTATATTTAATTTGTAAAAAACACCGGCTGAGTTGTGGACTAAGATCAAAAGGAAGGAAAGTAAACCCAATGAAGCATTTTATTCACTTTCGTGGATAGGCTTTTCGCTCTCATAGTTGTTAACTACGAGGAAGATAAAAAATCTTCTACGGACATAAACGAAAAAGGGAAAATAGTTACATACAGACATCAAACATATGCCTACATGAAATGTTTCGCTCTTTCCTTAGAAGTAAGTAATGGTACGTTTTCAGATGCAATAAATATACTGTACTATAAAAATATAAATACATATGTAGGTATTTTTCATCAGCTCAAAACTGTTGTATGTGCGTATTTTTTATGCGTATCGTTATAGCCGGAATGAAAAACAACATTTTCGTATGTTTTTATATCGTTACATACGGAATATCATTATACCCGGAATCGTTATATCCGGATTTATTTCTTCACTTTTAAATAGCAAACCAAACTAGATACCGGTTTTACATCGTTATATCCGGAATATCGCTATATCAGGAATCGTTATAGAAGAATTTTACTGTAACATAATTATGTAAGCAAAGCATTGTAGTAGTATTAAAAACCGCTAAGTACATCAAAAACCTATTTTCTTCACTTAACGAAAAAACACTGAGTCATGAATATGTAACCTAAACCTTTCATAACCATAACCCAGACAAACCTAACCCTCACTAACTCTCTCCGTAATCTACCCCTAACACTCACAGGAATCCATCCCTAATTCTCGCCGTAATCCAAGTTCTAACAATGCCCAATACAAATGGAGAGCCCGGGTGTCCTTCCTGGCCGGTCTCGGGGGCCGTGCGTCACACCAGACTGCATCTCACGATTTCCAAATTTTATTATTTATAGTAATTTAGTAATAATTTAGTATAATATTTATGTTATAGTATTTTCAACTTCTTAAAATTATGATTTATTTTTTATTGTTTTAAGAATCATAGAGATGTAAGTTTTTTAAACTGGTCCAAACACTAAAATGTTACATTGCAAAATGAAGTAATATTTCAAGAATAATAATAAGAAATGCATCCGAGCACACTAATACAAAAAAAAGTTATAAAATAGCCTATTAAAATGATGACCACTAAAAAAACACTTGTGAGCTCTCAATTGATCCAACCCAATAATCACGACAAATAAAAAATCCTATTAAGATTTAATATAAGCCAAAATTAAGACAAAGGGAAAAGTTCCGACGTGTTTAGAGAGCGTCACTGATCCTTCATGCGTTGTTCTCAACGGCGAGCCGGGCCGACGAAGAAAACATACGAAAGAGACATGCATTCGGGTCTGAAAATCGGCACGGATTGGAAAGCATGGAATGTGGGCGATTCAAGTGCAAGGCCGAAACTATCAGTCCGTGTTATCCCCATGTCTTGGGCAGAATCTTTGATAATCGTCCGGGGTGGAAGGGGTCTCGTCCAGGAGGAGGTAGACGTACGGCGATCAGTCTGTGTTGACGGTTGGCGCGTGGAAGACTCCGCTTCATGGGATATCGGTACAAGGTAATGCAATTTTAACATCATAAATCGCTTCCGTTCAAACTAAATTAATAAATGAAATTTTACACCACTATACCGATCATACTATGTTTTTGTGCTTCGTATACTACGATATCAAACTCTAAAATCAATTAGCCCGATATTGCCAGTAAAGTCGCACCTATTTGAATAAAGGTTCCACAGATTATTCAAAATGCACATTTTTCACAATTTCAAGCTAATTTCAACGAGATATTTCCCAACTTAATGAATTTTACACCTCGGTAAGACTATAAGTTGACTGTAGCGTTTATTCTTGATAAATTCCAGACTATTTCACAAATGAGAAATTACCAAGTATTTGTCGCTTTCTAAACATTTATAACATAGCGGAAATAGTTCCAATTAGAAATATAAAAGTTAATAACGTCTGTAGGTGCTAATAGTTCAAAACGCTGTCGACTAATGATCAAGTCAATTAACTAATTCCAACAACATCAACGTTAACCTATTTCTGTGCTAAATAATAAACTTATTTTATTTCTTCCTTTTTTGCAAATCAAGTAAGTAAAGCAATTTAAGTATAATTTAATAAATAAATATAATGTAGTAAATCAAGAACAGTCTTTTTAGTTTTTGTATTGTACTTTACTTTTGGAAAAACACAGATAATTACCAAAGTAAAGCATAATACAAAAGCTAATAACAACGTTCTTGTTTTTCTAAAATAAATGAATTAATTGAAGAAAGAACATAACTTTTTATTTAAACCAAAACACTTAGATATGGAATTCAGGCAGATCAAGAATGGCATTTTAGAATGGAAAAATTAAATAATGAATTGGACATGGAATTTTATGTCATACACCTGTACTAAGTTTCACTTTTTAGAAAATTTGACTAAATAAGAAGGCATTTTAAACGTTCTCCTAGCTTCAGTCATTCATCAGTAAATTCCAAAATTTTTGGACTTTTTACTAAAATTTTGAATTGAACTGTGGATCCAGGAAATCGTCTTTGGAACGGCGCCCTATAGCAATCGATAGGAAATTTAAAAAAAATAAAACAAGATGGTCGTTTATTTTATTTATTTATTTTTTGATAGACAGTGTATACTACGGAATATACGTATTTTCTCGATTCGAGATTAGCTTTAAATTTTATTACTTCCTTATTTTCCACATCGTGATCATTTTGGGCAGACGAATTAGGACTTTTCTAAGGAGGTACGCTTTCACTACTTCTTAAGGCGAAAAAAATATATACGTAAAAATAAACTTTAAAATGAAGAGATATGTATTATTAAAAAAAAGCCAAAAATATTATAATTATTTATACATGGTTTTTTGGGACTGATTTCCCATAAAACCACCACTAACTAAATACAGCCATCGGCCTTCTTAAATACTATTTATACATTAAGTTCTTTTTTTAGTAATAAACCGGACTTGTTTTGAAT
Organism: Cimex hemipterus; assembly: GCA_039619505.1. Classification (NCBI taxonomy): domain Eukaryota; kingdom Metazoa; phylum Arthropoda; class Insecta; order Hemiptera; family Cimicidae; genus Cimex; species Cimex hemipterus. Next base: position 39,589,415 of record CM077099.1, read on the forward strand.
TTGCAAATTGAACGGGAAACCCACAGCAAGTTATGTCACGTAAACACTAATCGGCAAGGTCAAAAGGTCGTCCCAGCAAATAAACAAATCTTCTGAGCTTGTCGAAGATTTTAACATAGACATTACTGAGTGTCTGACGGCGTTATTTCACTGTTAAATATACTCAAAAACTCACTTCAGAAACACAACAGTACATTAAATTCTAAATCCAATTTCTTGCTCACGAGAACAAAACGAATAGCACAATATTTTTTATGGTTCAAATTCTTGTCATTTATGTTTTCACTTTAATTTGGGTTCAAGATAAGTCACTATAATTAATAAATTCCTTTAACAATGAAAATTGTGTCGTCTCAATCGATTCAACGCTTTTGGATTGATTTCTGGAAATTCAATCAGCCAAAACAGTTGTTGCACATCGCTGGATATATAATAACAGCAAACCAACTAACCTTATTGCTCGCGTATCAAATTCCTTTTTTTACGCACTTATATAAAAGTTGGCAAATTAGGTAAGTCTGTAAAGGGCCATTCTTAAATATCTGTACATTATATATACTATATAATATATTAATAATTTAATAATTAATATAGTATATAATATATTAATAATTAATATTATTAATATAATATTAATAATTAATAATTATAATATATTATAATTATTATTATATATATTATAATAATTCCTGCCATACAAGGAGAGTAACGCCCAACTACCCTGTGGATATCGAGATCTAGGGGGTCGAACCATTACTTAATACATTTATCATCTCAATTAAAAAACCATGGGCAACGCCATGATTCGAACCTAGAGCCGTTAATTTGGGAAATAAAAGTCGAACGCCCTAACCAATCAACTACCGCGGTAATCTAAAATGTGCAATTTATTAATCATATAGTTCATATTTTATGACGATCATAAAAATTCAAGCTTAATTGCCAATAAAGTGTGATTAAAGTGTTTCATTTATTAGATAGTACGTCGAATACTTGATTCATGCCAATACAAATTTTAAAAATCTAGCATTAGTTATTCAGATATCGTGAGATGCGGTCTGGTGTGATGTTTTTAAAAGTTTTCTGATACCTACATCACACCAGACCGCATCTCACGACATCTGAATAATTATCTATTAACGGACACTAATCTCTACACATTTCTAGCATTTGTATTAAGAACTATAAATAATTGAAATGTTATTAGTGTCTAGTAAGAGTGCAGAATATTATAGAACAATTTATTTTATATATTTGATTATTGACTGTAGAAATTTGTAATTTTCGTCAATTTCATGTCTACTAGAGGTGATTTAAGACAAACAGAAAACTGTATTCTATACTACAATGTACATAAACTACAATTAATTTAACAATCTGACGAGGTTATTTTATGGTAAGTCCAGTGTCGGCAGTTTTCTCAGACAAGTCGTTATGTATAACACATGTCATCCATCGTTCATTCCAGCTGTCCAGCCTCATGTAGAGCATAGAGGAGAATGAAGCGTCATGAAAGGATTGTTTGACGTTGTAAAAGTATGAAATGACAATTTCGCCCAAGCGTGTAACGGGGTCAGACATCAATAGCATTATAGGAATAATTGGGGATTATCGAAAATACTTTTATGCTGAAAAGCCGTTAAACTCTTAGAAAAACCCCAATTATTCAAACTTGATACGCTAAAATAAAACGTTACTTATTTCTTTTTTAAGAGAAAGACAGGGAAAGGGGCGAAGAGAAAGAGAAAGAGAGAGAGAGATAAAAAGAGGGTTCGTGATGGTACCCTTAGCATCAACAATAATTTTCAGATAAAAAACAAAAATACTGGCTTTATTTTGCAATTAGCAGTTCTTTTATATAAATCTCTTTCAGCTATGAGGTAGACACTACTATTGACACAAATTTCCAAAAAGCTTGGTTTTATAAAAGTTGGACCAAATTTCTTGATGAAAGCGTCATGGTAGTTTTGGTTTCTTTATCCACGTGCCATCTATTTTACCGAGTTTCTCTGAAAATCTGGTTTAAAAAAATTGAGAAATATGTTAATATAGTTGACGAATGTCATCCAAATCAACAATTTCAATATACTTTAAAGAAACTAAAAGTTAAACACTGGAGATACAAGTGATGTCGATATTTTCCTTTTTCAAAGAATTCAATTGTCTCATTTTTGAATTTTGAAGTTGAAGTTTGAGTTATGTCGGTGAGCACAGCATCAAACATGATCGGACTGCAAAGTAGATGAGTGCCAGCCCTAGGGGTGTGCACGAGTGTCCTAATACAAGATCGGATTTATCTGAGAGTATGAATCGCTGGGTTATAAATTGGAACAGGCTCGTAAAGAATCGACAGGTCCTAAACTATGAGACTAAAAGTATGTTGAAAATGTTTAACAAAAAATTGTTATTTGTCGTACGTGTAATTTCACAGCACGTACAAACCAGTTCCAGGCTCTTTATCTATCCAGTCACGCTAGTTTAGGAATAGGCATTCCGATCTTTCAATTGAATAGTAATGTTAGCAGAAACGCTTTTTACAATTCGAACAATGCCAACATGTGCATGAATCAATGTTACACAAATGTGAAACCAACGTAGATTTCTCCGGTCTTTATGTTTATGATTCCAAAACTTTCCAATTTTTAAAAACTTTCATAACATTGAATATTTATTACGAAACCACTTTTTTTTTCTCGTTTTGTTTAAATTGAATTAAAGTGCGAGGAATCTTAAACAAGAAAATTAAGAAAAGAAAAAGCGTGACGCTATAGCGAAGGTACAGGTTTTTATTAACTAACTAGAAAGATGCCTTGGAAATTAATAAAATAATTAAAAATTATCGTCGTGTAATAAAAGGTCGAGACAGGAAAGCGGATAAGAATGTGAAAGAGTCAATGGACAGAACGGAAATTGAATGGTTTCAAATCAGTGAGCAGCCGTCGCAAGGATAATCTTCAGGACGTTAAAACCTTCTGTTTGCTTTCTGTCAAGGCTATGGGAAAAAAAGGTCATTCTCCGTGAATTTCCCACATAAGAAAACAGTTGGACGAGATTATAATTCCGTTGTTCATCTCGACTAGGTCGGACTGGTGGGTGGTAATTTTCTGACAGGTGTGAACGCTTTTCCCCCGGTTGCTTAAGATCCTTCGCATTAATAGATGCGCCTCACGAGAGGAGGAGATGAGGTCAACCTAAAGATATTTTACCCGTTCAAGCTCCGTTAAAAGGAAAGTAGCACAAAAAATTCGGCTCTAATCGTAAAGTGGTACTACACCGACTTGCTATTCTAATCCGTAAGGTATTGCAACCAAAATAACTTACCAATCAACCAGAAAGGCATTAGAAAAAAAAACGCTGAACTTTTGTCTATCCTAATGAAAATATGAACGCAGATTAAGCAAAAAGCAAAAATATACGTTTACGGATTCAACACTTTAAACCGATGTGTTTTTAACCTATTGAGCTCATTGTTTTTGAAACAATAAATGTATGTTGATTTATACCAAGAGGAAATTGGAATACAGAGAGTTCTTATTATTCCAACAAAATTATTGGTACAAATGGCTTATAACGGATAATCTGGCTTAACTATTGGCACTTCTCTAATCAGTTATTCTCAATTCGCTGTCCTATTAGTTTTGCTAAGATGATTTGTACCCTTGAATCACCATTGGTTGTCTTATCATCCTTACGAGCCGTTTCGGCTTCTTGAGGCGAGAGTGGCGGGTTATTCCCTATTACGACACTTAGAATTTCTATGGGGTGTAAAATTACAGACAAATCCAGGGACATCCTTCGGTAATCTCATACCCCATTTTGTAGCTGTGGATGACTTGTAAAATGAGAGTCGCAGTGAAACTCCACACTCCGCACCAGTACATTCAGAAGGATCGATCAAGTATTAAATATAAAAGAGATTTCATAGAGTAGGTTACGTTTGATCGCTTTCCAATTTGGAAAACTAGGAGGTATAGTCAATGTCGGATCCTAGGTCCTAGGTACATTTGAACAATGCGCCAGAGAAATAAAAATGCTTGGAATACATTCCGGAAGATAGCGATTTTCCCTGACAGCCAAGCAGCACTCAGGGCCCTAACCTCATGCGGGGGAAAGGAAATGTTTGGAACTGCAAGGAAGCCCTGACGGAAGTTAGCGACACTAACAACCTAACTCTGGCATGGGTCCTTGGAGACTCGGGTCATAAAGGCAAGGAAAAAGTTGACATGTTGGCCAAAAAGGAGCCAACATTGAATCTCTTGGCCCAGAACCCTACTACGGCCTTGAACCTGCCACAAAAGAGGATACATCTTAAAATGGATCCTTAATAAGTTTAAAACCTGGTGGAACGAGGTATGAGGCATGAGAAGATATTCATAGGACCATCCACAAAACACACAAAAGAAATACTGGAAGACAACCGCAACCGAACCAAGATTCTAGTTGGGCGCCTGACAGAGCACTGCCACTAAAGAAAGCGCATGCACCGGACAGGAGTATGCCAGAAGAAACACTTCAGATACTGCCAGACAGAGGAGGAGATCGCAGAACACGTTTTATATTTCTGTGGAGGTCTATGTATGTGCAGGTTCTTGCAACTAGGAGAGTAAAAGCCGCAAAAAAGATCTTACACCAAGAAGCCACTGGCAAAGCTGTGGAGGCTGGTTAATAACCAAAAGCTGACCAATGGGTTATAAAAATCAGGGTAGCACAATAAATCAATTGAGTTCAAGATACAGTAGGCCATATGGCCAGCTCTTTCATCCTTATCTCTCCGTAGATACATTATCGTTTGCAAAGTAGCCTTAACTTCATTGTTTACTATCCCTTTAGGAGTATTGGTTGGTATAGGAAAAGAGGAATAGAATAACTCCATAAATGCAGCCATTAATGATGCGGAAATTGGCTTGATAGTAAGGCAAAACAGGCACCGGCAAAATTTGGAAAAATTATTCAATTGCTCCCACAGAATGACGCCGGTGCAAGAGTACAAAAGTATCTCTTCCCACGTGATTGCCGCGCTTCATTGAGTTTCGTAAACTCTGAGATTCAAACTGAAAGTTATAAACAGTTGAATGAGCGAATGACAAAACGCAATTTGCCTTCTTCTCGACCTGAAAGAACTGAAAGACGTGCGCCGTCAGAAACTCTTTCCAACGAAGAACACCGAGTAATGAAATGTTTATGTTACATCACAAAATGACTGTGCGAACCTTTTTTTTAATTAATTCACCGCCTGCAACGGGCTCGTGGTTTGTACGTTCCCACCGTTCCTCAATCAAGACCCTTTGGGCGTGAAAGAACTGAAGATGAAGACGAATACACCATTAAACCGTCGACAAATTTGTACTTTAATATTGTTTTTCTTAAGACCATGGTACATGATAGCAGCATCAGTCTAGAATACTGATTTAAAAAATAAATACGACTCAATTCAAATGACAATGACATTACCGCAAAATAATATTGGGTGAAGAATGGAGTCTTGTACCCACCCATTGCTGTTAGAGTTTGTTAAATCTAGGAGAGAATGAAGTACATTTTCAAAATCAATTATTTTAAGAAATAATTTTCATATATATTTGATCTTCTACAATAGTTTGAAACACTTTCATTCAAATTAAATTACTTTTTATTACACTATATTTTTCCAGATTATATAGCTTTTTTAAACATACACGCAGAACGAAATGAATGAAATTGCATACAGCTCTACTTCTAGTTCAAGACCATATTGAATAAAACAAGGCATAATATAAAATTGGTGACTATTTTTCCTCTGTTATCGTCACTAGCTGAAACGACTCGTGGAACAATCTTATTTCAACGGATCGCCACAAAAGGCCTGTCTCGGACTGATTATTTTACAAATTCCCTTTTTCACTACGGGACGGCCTTCTTCAGTTCGACCAGAACTCATTGGAGACCAAGATTATCCTTTGACGATTATTCGGGGCCATGCAATGGCCTGAAGACATGGATAGCCACTTGTTTAAAAAAGCGTACATATCCTTTCATCACAAACACTGTCGGTTTTACTAAAACTAATGTCTTGAATGGAACAATCAAAAATTGGAAGGATCTGTAGGCCATCGTGGTCTGCAATAATAAGCATGCAATAATGTCAACCCAGAAGACAGGTAACTATTAAACCAAAACTTGGGAGTTTAAAATAGGACATGAAAAAAGAAACACCCAAAGTGTACTATTTCAACTACTTCTAATATTGTTGTTGCTATTTTTACATTTTGTATTTTATGTTCTGCACCGAAACAACTGACTATAAAACGACAGCACAGTAGAGTGATCCCTGGCATTGAATAACAAAAGTAGAATCAATCTATGATAATTATAGGACTTCTTTTTGACGGATTCGCTTACTGATTCGTCACAGTTTGTTGTCAGCTACGTCTAAACCTTTTGAAAATTGCAAGAAATGCCGATAATGATTCATTCCATTACCAGAACACTTGCTTATATGCAAATTATACAATTAAAAAAGACCCAATTTTTCAGGTCAGCTCAAAGGAATCAATGTCAAAAACAAAGTTTTCCGATTAAAATATTAAATACAAACTGTTTTCGATTATCATTGTTTGTAAATGCTAGAAATTAAATAAAAAGTTCGGCCGGGCATTAACAAATTTGGATGATTTCCTAGTCGGGAGTAAAGAAGGATAAGAGGCACCTGCGAGTCCGAGGTCGTTCAACCGAAGAGACGTCAGGTTGCTGGTAGGACCGTTAGGAAGACATACCGGACAAATTTCATTCCCTCGCGTTTCGGTATGTCACCAAAAAATGGGACACACACGATAGCATCGTTCACGGCCAAAATAAACTAATTTTTAAGACGATAAAATCCTTTAAATCACTTGACCGTGAAACAAGAAGAAAAATCACAATTGACGAAATTACATACTCAGATAGTAGATAGAGTAGTGATTCGCTGTGTCGTCAAGTGGCAAAACAACCTAAAGGTTAGGACAAATAAATACCAAATAAACAATTGGGGGGTCAATGAATGAAATGGGACAGTTGAAGAATGATTACATGAATCGAAATAAGAATACAGTAAATCATTTCAGGGAAAAAGCACGTAAACTATAAAATTATTTACGACATGCATACGTCCAACATTTATTTCAATATTGAACATATAACCGAAAGGTTGCCACTCCTCGACATGCTGACCCTAGGGTCTATAGGTACTTTATCCACTCGTTATGCGGCTGGTCACTAGTATCCCCCTTAAGCCAGATGCCCTGGGGATCATCGTTTCGCAACCAACGGGTGACTACGCGGGGAACTGTCAACTTCTAGGCCATTGGAGGCCCAAACACATGCAAACTATAATCTAACCTAATACTAAAATTAAATTCCATGTTCGTCTTACAAATAAATACCTAGTGCAGTACTGGTTTTAGAAAGGATGAAGATCGTGCACGAGAAGAAAGAGGAGGGAGAGGAGAGGAGAGGAGAGGAGAGAAGAGGAAAGACAGACAGAGAGAGAGAGAGAGAGAGAGAGAGAGAGAGAGAGAGAGAGAGAGA
>CM077099.1:39597059-39635546 GCA_039619505.1 Cimex hemipterus
AGAGAGAGAGAGTGAAAGAGAGAGAGAGAGAGAGAGAGAGAGAGAGAGAGAGAGAGAGAGAGAACGATGTTATCAGATAGAAAAATATTTAAGATGGAGAAAAAGATGAGATATACAATAACAATGGATGAAGGGTCGATTTAGAAAATGCTAGAAATGTTTCTTTCTCTCTAATACCTAATTACCTAATTTATGGAAGCATTAGTTTATTGCGCAGGGAGGTTTACTACTCTTCGAAAAGTCCGTCAGGTGCTTCTACACCTCGAAATAAAAAGAAAAATTCAAGGTAAAAAATAAACAATACACATAAAAAGAGACAACAAACATAACGAACAACAAGCAGAATGGTGCCTTTGAACACTCTTTTCCATGCTTATTTGGATTTCACCAAAAATTAATAGTTCATGAACTACGAGTAGATTTATGACCAAAACCGTAGATAGTGGAGAAAAAAAGTCGAATTTCGGGGAAAGGGTTGGGAATCGGACCGTGGTTCATATGAACTTTTTTGTTACATTCAAGGTATAGAAGCACCTGACAAACTTTCTCGTACGAGTAGTGTATCATCCTGTACATTTTATATATTTGATAGAAAAAACATCAATAAGACAAAAATCCAGTTTATGATTTTATTTCAATATGTCTGCCTCAATAATGTTGAACTCCCTTTCCTGTTAGTATGTCTGATCAATATCCATTAATCATAAAAATTTACTTGTATTAACAGATATCTGTATTAATAGCATTGATAACCCGACTAAGGTACTTACTAAAAATTATGACCAAAAATTTGTCCATGTGGAAAAAAAGGCAAACGGCCTGTCAACAATAGATATGAACCAAGAACTTGAGTTTAACTTGTGTTCACTACAGCTTGTAAAAAATATGTAATCTGGCATATTTTTAATCAATGATGTAATTTCCTTTTTTCAGTAAAACATGAATAGAGTTACGGTATTTCGTTTTACGACTGTAAAACGTTTTGATCTAACAATTGTGACTATTTTTCTCGCCTGCGTAACAATCAGTACGTGATCGCGCCCCTGAACCCGTGGTTTTGTATGCCTGTCTCTCTAGCTCAACGGTCCGACAATAAAAAAATTACTTTAAAAAAGTTGATATATTTTCACACCTTGGAAAACTATCGAGACATTGATGTCGTGCTAAATGATTAGATACGTCTCAAACTGCGGGGGATATTAAAAAAGTAAAGATGAGAAAACAACTCTGTCAAAAAAAAGGTTTAGTTTTTGCCGATTTGCGTACACTATCCCACTTTATACATAGTTTCAAATAAAAATTGCCTCTGTAAGATCTATACGAAAAAACTCTATTTTAAAATATTCCTCCACAAATTTATTTTTTTATTTATTTATTTTTTTTTTTTCATTGAGCCTTTTCTTCAGCCATCTTTTTAAAATGTGTGTTATAAATTAATTATAAATTGCAACGAGATCGTTTGATAAAATCGACCAGAGCCCGAAACCAGCACATATTAAGAATTTATTATTGTTAGGTTTTACTATTTCACACTAGTTTATCACATTGAACATTGTCTTTCTTTCTTCATCACATCTTCTGCAATGCCATACTATATGTTCCGCATTTTCTATTCGGTTGCATATGGTACACAGATCACTGTCTTCCTTTCCTATCATGCGTAAGTATGCATTACAGATGCAATGGTTTGACCGTAGTCTACCTATCGTAACAATGACTTCCCCTCCATGTGTTTCTTAGGTGAACCATGGAACATATCTGAATTTCTGAAAGATTGGCAGGAAAGATTATTTATACCATTGTTCAGTGCTTGATTATCTATATAAGTTATGTGAAATTATCTGTTTACAACGCCTAGATGCAGGTGTCAATCCTAGTATTGTAGTCAGCACCTTCTCCCTCCCTAGGGTCGTACTTATTTAATTCTGTATTGTTAATAACGAATATTCCTTGCCTAGAGTTTGATGAGAGTACATCATTGAATTAGGTTAAACTTGTTCTTGTAACTTCAAATAAAGTTTTTAAAAAAGGAATCCACACTTGAAGTTATTTAACTTTCAACTCTTTTTCTATATCTGATTTTTTGGTAATGACTTGGCTAGTTCGTTGGCTTTCTCATTTCCTTTTAATGAACAGTGGCCTCTTACCCATAAGAATAAATTCCACAAACTTAAAATAAACACAATTTTTAAAAGAATTCCCAATAATCATTAAGATTGGATTTTATTGTTGTGAAAATGTTTTAGATTGAAATGATGGGAGGCATTTTGTTGATGGTGGTCGGGTTCTGTCTGGCAGTCCAAAGTGTTGAAGTTTCAGGGCAGTGCCCTTGGGATCATCAAGTCACCGATCTTCAGTCGTCATGTATCTGTGCTTACAACTTGCTTCAGCAGCTGTCAGTACAGTGCGACATGGTAGACTTCACTCAACTTCTGAGGTCTTTAGATAAGTTCAGCAGGGCACAACCTATTGATTTGCTATATGTAAACAATAGCTCAATAAAAGCGTTAGCCTCTGGGGGGTTCAAAAATCTCAGACTGACCAATCTGCAGTTATCGAGCTGTAGGATCAAGACTATCTCAACTGGTGCATTTGAAGGCCTTCATGCGACTTTGAAGAATCTTTATCTACAAGATAATGAGATTGAAGAAATACCAATTGACGCGCTTAGGCCCTTAAAAAATCTAACTACTTTAGATCTTTCTAAGAACAAACTTCTAAAAGTGAGTAGTAAATAATTTAGCAAATCACAAATTTTGAACCATTACACATGTTAATCATATAAATTATTACCAGGTACCAGATAATGCTTTTGCAACTCTTGAAAATTTGGCAACATTAAAATTAAATGACAATAATTTAACAGTAGGAAGAAATGCATTTAATGGCCTGGAAGCATCTTTAAAAAATCTAAATTTAAAAGCGACAAGACAGAAGAAAATGCCTGAAGCAGTCAGAAATTTGAGAACACTAGCTTTCCTCGACTTAGCTCAGAACGCCATAAGAGAGCTCCCAGGTTTTATTTTTTTAATTTTTAAAAGTTAATTACTAAAAATGACACAGAAATTGACAATTTTGTTATTTAGGTCCAAGTGGTGCAACAATAATGGATGGTCTTAATTCACTCACAGCCTTAAATCTCGAGAGGAATGTAATCCAAACTATTAGTGACAATGCTTTTGTGGGAATAAGCGATACTTTGAGTTCACTCAGCTTATTGAATAATTTACTAACAGACTTCCCTACAGGAGCACTTAGGCCTCTTTCAGAACTTCGAGTTTTGGACATTGGGTTCAATTTACTCACAGAACTGCCATTGGACGCTTTTGTCGGAAATCCTTCACTGACACTCTTAGCACTTGATGGCAACCCTTTATCAACAGTGCCCGGTCCAGCAATTGCACACCTTAATAACACCTTGAGAGGGCTTTCACTGGGAGGACGATTTCTGCATTGTGACTGTAGGCTACGATGGGTGTCGCAGTGGATAAGAAGGGGTGATCTTCAAGTCACTTCAAGGGAAAGAAACCCTCAATTTTGTGGTTCACCTCCAAGTTTAGTCGACAAGAATTTTTACAATGTTGAACCTGAAGGTATGAATTGAGAAAGCAAAATATTTTATAATGTTCTAAAACAATCTGTTTTTTAGAACTAGTATGCTCTATGAGTAAACCAGGAATTGCCACTGTTGTTGATGATAGTGAAGAAGAATCTATACCTTTAGAAATAGGTGTTGGTGTTGGTTATGTTGAACCAGCAACTACTACAACAACTACAACAACAACAACAACAACAACCATACCTACTACTACTGTTGTAACAACAACCTCGACTACTACACCAAAACCAACAACCACACAAAAATCAACAACACCAAAGCCAAGAATCACACAAACTACACCTTCAAGGAGAGGTAGTGTTGTGCTATCGAGAGGCACTACTTGGCCCCAGCAAAACAGGCCTCCACTTGTTCTTGGTCACCATCCCAGGTATTTACTTATTTACAGCCAATAGTTCCAAATAATCAATTAATTATTTGATATATTTATATTTACAGGGTTCCTCAAGATGTTATCGTTCGCACAGCACATCGGCAAGATAATTCTGTTATAATACAATGGGACTCAGAAACAGCAAATATTCTTGGTTTTAGAGTAGTTTACAGATTATTTGGTGATAAAAGTTTTAAACAAGGACCTCCATTAGAAGCCAGTGAAAGAGAGTTCAAAATCAAAAACGTTCCTTCTCAGGTATTATTATTATTTAATTTTTTTTTCTTCAGTATTAGTTTATACAGATCTCGTCTTGTGTTTCTTTGTGTATATTAAGACTAAATGTATTTATTTAGCGGGAATGTGTAGTGTGAGAGGGCTGGTGGTGGAATATTGGAGTACCTCAATGACCTTCAATTAGATAAGTTATAACATAAATATGTATAAAAGGTGATATCAAATACTCTGCCACCCTAAGTGAATGATTAGATAAATAGGAAAGAATGTATTTAAGAATGAGTGAGAGTGGGATCAAGTTTAGAAGTACAACTGATTATGTTGGGGCTGAAATGACTTAGGTATTCTAGGGTAGGGTGATTCTCAAGTCTTGCTGGTAATATATTGTAGATTACACAAAAATCTGGAATTTCTGATGGGCTTCAGGAAATGATTCAGCTCTGTACATATGGTTGGTACAATACACGGGGCAGAGTTCAGTGTTGTAAACTAAAACAAAAATTTTTACCAGAAATTGAATTGATATAAAAATATTTTGTTTCAGGAGTGTATTGTTGTTTGCGTAGTATCATTAGAGGAAATAAATGTGGCTCCGGACACTGTTCCGTACTCCCAGTGTAGGGAAGTGCGTACCGTCAATTTACCCACAAACAATATGGACAAAATCACGATTGCAGCGTCAGCAGCCATTTGCGGCACAGTTGTAATAGCTGTTATTATCTTTGTTGCGACATCCAGGAGGAGGACAAGAAAACTTCATACGCTAGATGGTGGAAGTGGAGGACACTCTGGAAAAATGGGTTTGCCTGTCGGTGGGCTCCCTGTCGCTTGTTGCCCGGCATCTAGTCCTGGTCCTTTGTCTTCCCTTGCTACATTAAACGCATTTACATCGCACAAAGACTGGGACCAAGTGTCTGTCTACTCCAACAGAAGTCTTTCAAGGCCAAGAGGGGTCTATCACGTCACCGATAGACAAGGTACGTACAACGAGGACCTCACTGACTTCAGGCGTAAACTCTACCTTAGCCTTCATAACGCATAATTACATTCTTTAAGCCTTTTCTTTTAACTACAAAAAGGAGTGTTTTCTTTATTGTAAACACTTAGTAAAATCAGTGTTCTCCTATTGCCAAAAGTACTAACATTCAAATACCAAAAATTCATAACTTTTGTAGTGGTTTAAAATGATTTTTTTATTGTTTATACATAAATTAACTGTATTATTTATTGTTGCACAAGGACTGGTTGACGGAGACAAAGGACTGACAACAAGACAATCTATATCTTGGGACTGTAAGAAACTGAAAAGAGACCAATATGTCAACATTTATAAAAAACAAACACACAAATACTGAACTTGGACAGCCTTAACTATTAGTACAAGTTCAAACAAATATATCAGTTTCTGGTTTGAGAGATAGGTCTCTGATTTAAAAAATAAATAAAATATATATATAAAAACTGAACTATTCGAAAATAACTAGAAAAGAGAGAAATAGTTCACATTTACAAAAACTGATATATTCGTTTTATATTTATTTTTACAAATTACCAACATAATTGTAAATAAAGTATTTTATATTGATAATGTAAATATTAGATTTTTAAACTGTTCTTGACATCTATATTTCTGGTGTTGCTTTTTTAATACTTTCCGAGCCTGAATTAACATTTATTTTTGAAATGTATTTCAAACTTCGCATGTACGAGAGATAAATTGTAGATGAAAAACCAAATTGTCTAGAGTTTGTATAAATGATAATAAAAGTAACTTTATCAATTGAATTAACATTATTACTTTATTTTATCATGCCTTTTAGTGAAATTTGGCAAAATTAACCACCTGAAGAAATATGCAAGGAAGATATAAAGGAACTTTTCTTTCTATGCTTTAGAACTTAAAAATGCATGAAGACTTTCAAAAACTCTACTTGTATTATTTTTGCTCTTCCACTGTATGTATATATATATATATATATATATATATATACACATACTCAGGAAAGAAGCACAAGAAGGTCAGAAAAAACGCATTCTTTGTATATTACAGTGGAAATACACAAAATTCTATTTCAATTTGAATCTTGAGTCTCTTGACAAAAAATTAAAACTACTGAAAGATGTTTTATATAAATAATTTTGTTTTTCAAGTTGAATCCAGATATATATGCAAAAATGTTATTTTAACTTTTTTTATGACAAAACTTTGCTCTCAAGTTATACAAAAGTGATTTTTTATTGTGTAATATACTTTACAAAATTGTTAGTCCATTAATTTTATGAAGTGATAAAACAGATTTTTAAACTTCAAACCATAAATGAATTTAAAAAGAAAAAATTGTCTCTTATTATCAAGTAGAATGAATGTTTACTCACATTTCACTAAAATATAAACTAATTATAAAAAATTAACTTTACAATAAACTACCTGGATTCGACTATAAAAAATAATTAATATTTAATGCATATCAACGAAAAACCTGGTGTGTCTATTGCCACATCCAGGATCAATTTCAAGAGGTGGATGTGTAAATGATGAATTGAGATATGGAGGACCCGGGCACAAATCCAAACCAAGATCTGTTGCTGATGGTCAGTCCCAGCATAGTTTCTCGAATAGCTCAGGAAGATTTCTGAACAGTGGAGCTTTTACATCGGGGCTTGTCAACTCAAGGCCAGGTAAATTGTAAAAGATTCAGCACGAACTCAGTCTAATGTAAATTATTAGTGAAATAAGATTAGAATAGTTGTGAAACAAAAAGACAATGACTTTTAAACGATCATGACATGACATTAGACTGGCTTCAACTTTTGCACCTTCAATAACAAACTGAACGAATTGAAGAATAACCTATCCATCTATTGTAGAGCTAAGGCAATCTCGCCAGTCATTGGCTGTTTCTGACAGGATGAGCCGTGTGAGCTACCCAGCCAATGCAGCACATATACACCAGCAGTCGCAGCAACAGCGCAGACGGTCACGCAACCAAAGAGAACATACGAGACCTTCAAGCCGATATTCAACAGCAGGATCGACCCACACACTTAATTACTGTGGCGATACTTCAGACAACTGGACTGACCATGATATGGACATTTACATGGCAAGGAATCCTACTGCCAGGGGGGGTCTTGTTCCTTTATGAAATTAAGTCATATCTAAATTGAGTGAAATTTTTTATCAAGAATTCAAATGACAAGCATACTTGAATACATTAAAACTAAGCAACTTTTTGTTTGAGATCATATCAATTTAAAAGAAAAATCAATTAACAATTATAAGATAATCTCATTTTATTATATTAAAATGAGATTTAATTTGTAAATATTTTTTATTTACATGAAATCTGTAAAATATATGTACAGTTCAAACAAGCTTGTAAGTTTTAGGAGGGTGAACTTTAAAAATGAAAATACTACCATATAATATAGTTAGAAATTAAATGGCTCACATATCTAAACATTGCAAGCTTGTAATGTAATTTTATTAATTTATGAGGAAAAAGAAACATTGCCACAGAGCATGTACTAAGAATATTTTATTGATATACTGTGTATTTATATTTTGTATATATTTAAATTAAATAAACTTTTTATAATTAATCTTGTTGGTTCATTCCAAAATATGATCTATTAGCCCTGCTAATGGTCGAGCAATTAGCTGTATTAACGTAATTTATTTTTTATGTTTTGATTAAAATTAATTATTTAACCATTGTCACTAGTAATGGCATAGATTACTTCAGATCCATTTTTAATCAATAATCTGACTGTTTTTCTTAAACATAAAAACTCAACACTGCCATTTCTTGGGTTTTGATCACACAAACTAATATACTATTGCAATATACCAGCAATCGTTTGGTAAAATGTAATCAAACTTTTTGTTTATTAAAGGAGGGCTTTTTACATCCAACTGTCTACTTGGTGTAGAGGACTGAACAATTCAACCCAATCCCTACTAGATACATATACAGGGTGACTACAAGTGTTGAAACTTTCAGGAGGTGTTACTACACACCATATGCAATAAAAAAAACTTCCTATAACCCCTGTCCAAGTATCAATGGCAATTTCAGAAAAACAAGTAATTTCAGGTTTTGGTTTTTTATTTTATTTTTCGACTTAGGTCCACTAATTGCTTATAAACTTCATAATTACTGACTGAAGTGTGGGCTACCTGAAAGAACATTCATTTGCTGTCAGAAAACATATGTACATTGCAGAATTGTTGAAAAAAAAATGTATTCTTTTAAAAACGTTGGCTTCTAAATTTCAACTATTTTGTTTTTCTGAATTTTTTGTGCAGAATTTTTTCATCAATTCTGCAATGTAAATAAGTTTTCTCACAGCAATTCTGCAGCAGTAATTCTGAAATTTATAAGCAATTTAGTGGTCCTAAGTTGAAAAATAAAATAAAAACCAAATCCTGACATTTCTTCTTTAGGGTTTATAGGAAGTTGTTTTGTTGCATATGGTGAAGAGAAACACCTGAGATTTTCATATTTCAAATGTTTCAGTTAAATAAATTAAAAATAAAACTAACCTTTATACAAATTAAACAAGTTTTAATGTTTTGTAAGTAAAGCAAATAAAAATGTAACCTTATGATGAAAATCATTCATCATGAAATCATTCACTCTATACAATGCCTGGAAGACTACTTCGGTTTGAGGGAGCTTCAACAGTCACACAACTAGTAAAGAAAGGGTTAAATCATCAAGGAAATCGAACCCAATATAACAGTACACATAACAATATTTTATATGCACATGAATTGAACCACTATGGTTCTGAATTTATATTTCAACAAAGTCTCAAATTGTACTTACCCTGGGATAAGGTTAGATGTATTCCAACGATACCGCAGTTCTTGACAGAATTCATGCCAAAGATATACAGTAGCTTTTAAACCTCCAAGTGAAGAGAGAGCATGGGCCAACACTACTGCAAGTCTCCAAACGAGGCTGTCTACGGCACAAGTTTTCATCTACTGGGCAAAATGGGAGATGAAAATAAGCACAGAAAAGTATAAAATAAGTACGATTCAAATCACCTGTGAGTTGCCTTTATTTATATCACTTTCTGATGGATAAGGATGCCTCTAAAATTAATATTTAATATAGTACAAAAACAGTTATTGTTGCTGAAATTACTTACAGGATTGTTTTCTGCATCTGGGAACAAATAATAAATAATTGGAAGAAGGAACTTCATGCTTATCGGACCTTCACACGAAATGCTCACTTTTCTTGAAGCATACTGGGTCAGCATATTTGATAATGATGGTATTTTAGATTCTGTCAAAACACTAAGGGGCTGAAGCATATCACCAGCTAAAACTCATCAACATCAATAAACTGAAGAGGGACTATTTTTTTACAACTTACAATCCCGCAATCCAATTTCACTTCCAATTAATTCTTCTGTTGTGCTTGTTGATGCTGAGTGGAAGACAAACTCAGAAATGTAATCAGTAAGTAAGCACGCAGGATTTTCTGCTTTCATTATAGAGAGAGCCCATATTGGAGCTTCCATAGGGTCAAAATCACTGTATGCTTCAGAATCTACAACTACAGATTCGAGGATTTCAGGCCAATATGTATGTAACGTCATTGAGCTAAAATTAAATGAATTTGTTTTTTAATGTAGGCATTAAAAAATAAATAAAAAGAAAACATTAGTATGGCATGTGTGAGAAGGTTTTTGTACAGTGTCCTTCACAGTTTAATTTTGCATGCCGTTAATTAAAGAATCTAAAGAATTTCATATGACCCATTAAGTTCATATGCATGCATGCTAACCATGCAGGCTCATATAATACTAACGTGAGGGGTTCACACAATGATCCGAAAGGTACATCCAACAATGCTTCAGGGAGATCCCCATTGGTTGTTTCCAAATCAGGGGATTTCGCTGTCCATTGAAATATTGACCAGTCATTTAAAACAAAAGAAAACCTTGCTGCTACATTGACAGGTTCGCCCAAGAATGTCCCCCCAATTTTGGATTTGAAGATTCCCAAAAGACCTGATAACGTGCACAAAAATCATTATTATCATTATGTAAGTATGGAGAAAGTTTAAATACCTGTGAGGTAACGGCACTGTAGTGGAATTCTTTCAAGATGCACCATTTCAAATTCCCCTCGAATACCTTTTCCTTCACAAATGCCCAAATAAAAATGTTGCCAGAAATGAAGAGATCTCACAAATATTGGCACTTCACTGTAAAAACAATAATTAATGAATAAAAAATCAGCAGAAAAATAGAAGACAATTACCATAATTTATTGCTAAGAGCAATGCAAACAGAACTCAGCAGCAGTTTGATTTTGCTTTCTTGTAGAAGTTCATTTTTAATGGGTGTTATTACAACAAAGTCCCTCAGACCATACCAACGTGCCAATATATGTGGTTTTGTATCTTCAACTCCATTCTGAAACACCATCTCCACAGGTAGAAAATCCAACTCAGAGCTCATGATTTCCTCCAGTGCCTGAGGCAACTGGGATTTTTTTTCTCCCTGAGCAGCTTGCTCATTTTCAGTTTCTTTAACAAAGTGATGAGTTATGGTGAAGTTGACATCTAAAAAAGAAAAGGAATGAGTGCAAGTAGTAAATATAACTGTATTTTGTGAAATTTGGGTTAAAAGAATCAAGACCAATCCATTTATAGTTTGTTTTCTGTAGTATGGCATTACACTATTTAACTTTAGTGAAACTTTTGTAAAATGACATAAAATTAATAAACATTTTTAATTTACATTAAGGTATTCTCATCCTCATCCATTATCCTTCATAATTGGTTTCAAACCAAGATATCTAAGGAGATGAACAATTTACATGGAAACCACTAGACTTAACCTTAAAAATTTGATATATACATCAAACAATTCTATTGCCTATATGCTTTGTCACCATCTAGTTTCGCATTGAATTATTAACAGCCAATCAAGGTGAACATCCATTGGAATGTAAAAAAAAGTAAATAAAGTAATAACATCCAACTACCACTGGGTGTCAGGAACGAGGATCAAACCACTTTACAATATATTTTCATACTATTTATTAAAAATGAAAACGCCATGGGCTCTGCCGGGATTTGAACCCAAAACCGCTAGCATGGCAAATAAGAGTTGAATGCCCTAACCCCTCACCCTTAATTGGTCAACTGGTATGTTCATCAAGTACATACGGATCAGCGCTACATTCAGTAAGTATACCCTGTGCTAAATTCTTAGTTATAAATGACTATGTAAAGCTCATATGAATAATTAATACATGAGAAAAATATAACACTAAAGTGGCTGTATATGAATTAGTAAACAATCATATGGAATTAGGTGCAGCACTTAATCCCATAAAACATGAACCACTATTAGGCTATAAAATATGCTAAAAGCAAAACAATGAATGGATGGATGGAAAGAGATTCTTACATGCATTACATGCTGAGAGGCCAAAAAAGTGATCGTCCTTAAAATTTTTAATTATCTCTTAGACCTTCCTCTCTTGATTACATTATAACAATATCTGGCTCGTTTTAAAGGATTAGAGGTACAACTGCAGATAAAATCCCCCATTTATGTTAACAATTGGATTTTATAAATAAATCTTGAATAGTCAATCTCCTCTTTACCAGGTTTTTTGTAAAGCTTCTTTCTACCATTTCGGTGATTTGATTTTTTTGATGTGCACAACTTTTAAGTTTCCAATTTTTTAAAGAAATGGTTTGAATTGACACAGATTCGGCTAAAAAAAATAACATGGATGAAAGAAAAGATGGAAGAAGTCAAGGGTATGTGGCCAGTGTGCTTAACAGTTTGAAGGTTCTTCCATCGCCACCAAGATACTAGAGGTAACTCAATAAGGCATGGATCAGATAGCCATTGGCCACATTTCAGAGAGATGATGGTTTTATTGTTTCAAATGAACTCCTTAATTAGCATTTTGTCACTACAGAAATCAAACAATGACTCCAACATGTTAAAAATATTAATGTCTTTCATGCACTGTAAGGCGAAGATTTTCAAAAGCTTAATTATGATGTGAGAAGGCCACTAGTGCACAACTTCTGACAAAGCACAGAACAGTTAAATTTCACAAAAAAATTACTTCGATTGAACTGAAATCTTGTTTTTGAATGAGTCAAGGTTTGTTTTAGGTCTTTGTTTGGGGTCTTCTAATGACCAAGGGAACAGGAAAGTGATATATCCCTGAAACATTTTCACTCTGGAGAAGTTACAGAGATAGCAGTGTTATGCCATGGGCAGGGTTTTTTTTTTTTTTTTTTTCTGAAGATCACACCAACTTGACTTCATTGAGGGTTCCCTAACAGCTCTGTGATACTTTGAAGATGTGTTATGAAAAGTTATTATTATTGGTTTTGTTTTAGCTAGGATATTTGGTGACTGAACAGGCTTCAATTCAATGTCTGGAGTGGCCAGCTTCTGACTTAAACTTTACCATTCACCTTTGGGGCGAGTAATCAAACAGAGTAAAAAGTCGCCCAGTGATGCCAGAAAATTTGCAGGAATTAAAACCAGCACTTACTGGAGTATGAAAATTACATTGAAAACTCATAAAACCATTGCCACGAGGATGAACTGACTTGAATACTTTCTTTGTTGTTACCATAGCAACATACTGGGTAAAATTGTTTTACTCAGTTTAATTTTTTATTTAGCTATATCTTACATTTTGATATAAATATCCAGTAAACAACAATAACAATGCAAGCATTAATTTTTTTCCTTGCCTTTCAGTGTAGTTACTGGAAACCAAAAGTAACTGTAATTGAAGAAAATAATAATTTTTACTATTTAAACTGGATGATGCTTGATCCCTCTACCAGATCTGTCTATTCTCTCCAGGATTTAGTTTAAGCTTAAATGAGCTTCGGTTCACACCATCTTCAGTAAAGAACTATTAAATTACCACCTCAAAAAATGTGCTAAGAAATAGTGACAGCACAGAATCTGACTGTAAAACCTTAATTTTGACACAGTATCACCAATAACAATGCATATGCGCTTCATTTTTGAAGAAAAAGCCATTTTTCATGGAGTTGACATAACAAAGGGTCACAAGGTAAGTATTAGTAATGTGTCTTTCTCGTAGTAAATTATTATTGATGATTATAAATCTCACTCAATTGAATCTACAAAATTCATTGCTTTTAAGGAACGACCATTAGATTCTTTAACTTGCCTCAGCATTATTGAAAAAGTTACCTTAATAAATTAGAAAAAATGTTGTTTTTTTTTTGTCATTAAACAACAATAACATTGCTTGTTGATTGAGTCAAATACAGGTTTATGTTGACGATTAATTCAAAAGAAACGCATTTCATTTTTTATTAATTATTTCTAAAATATCAATTTATGTTGTCATACCAGCAAATGATATATTTTCAGTGTTGCTGAGCCAGGCGGGTTTCAACTTCGTTTTGACATGGTGAACTTTCCTGTTAGGAAGATTCCAGTTAAGTATAACTTCTTCCAGTCTGGCAATGAAGACTTCCCATTCGGAGGCTGTGGTGAAGTCGACGTGGTGGAGGTACTCGATGTCTTCAGAGAGCCTACGGCTCCTGTCATCTGAGACGTCCTCGCTGTTGTCTTCCATATGTTCGATTCAAAAGTGTTTTATGGAGTGATTTTAAAATATGCGAGTAACAAGAGTTCCAAGTCTCTTTCTACAAGGCTCCACCGCTTCAGGAAAATCGTAATCTGTCGATTTCGAGTTTATTTCATCTCCGAACAGTTTTTCACGTTCCTTATCATCGAGAAACAAAAAGAGTAACCTTCAGGAGGTCATATAGACCTACGAACTCTGATGATTCCTAGACCTTCAACAAGTTGCCAGAAAGCGCGCGAACAAACTCAATACCAAATCAACAATGATAAAATTATAAGCAGAATTTTAGGCTAATCAGATGGCATAAGTAACACCAATTTTTTTTATAAAATTCAAAATTTTAAATTCAATAAATAATGGTTGTTTACTCGATATTGAATATTTAGTATAGTCTGACAAAGTTTTTTTTATGTGCATAAAATAAAATTTTCCGAGCTAAACCATCAAGGTAATTCACAGCTATTTATTTAAGGTTGCTTCAAATAAATGAAGAGTGCTGTATTGTCAGCAAACAATGATAGATTTAGGCATTAATTAAGCAAGTCATTTACGTCTATCAAGAATTAGTGTAGGGCCAAACACTTAGCCCTGAAGTAGCTAATTGCTGTTTAAATAATAGAGTTCCCATTTTCAACGTAGATTACCTATTGCCAGTTTCTTAAGTATAACATAGCAATTTTTATTAGATAGCTTTTATTAGATAAATAACTGATTTACTGATCTGCATAAGCTCAAATGTACATAAATATCTTCGCATATTCAGAAATGAGCCTATCACTTCTTGAGGCTCACCAAAATTAAATTTTGATTAATGAAAAAACTTTTTATAGTAATATAATTAGAAATTTTCTGCTGAAACAGGTAGAACAATGAGGACCACTAAAAAAAGCTTTCCAAAAGACAAAATTTTAACTTCAAGAATTACATTGATACAGTATACTTGCTATTGAGAATTTACGATGGACTGGCGTAAAGTTTTTTTTTTTTCCTAACCAAAATGCAATAAAATACAATTTTTCAAGCTGAATCATCACTGTAATTCACAGCTATTTATTTACAAACAGGGTTGCATCAAATAAATGAAGAGTGCTACATCATCGGAAAATAATGGTACATTTAGACCTTCATAACTTAAGCAAGACATTTAAGTATACCAAAAATTAGGGTAGGGCCTAATAACCATTCCTGAGGTTGCCAGAAAGGCTATCATTTTTATTAGATAGCTTGAAAGATAACTGAACTAAGATTTACTGACTTTGAGCAAGCAGCATTAAGCTCAAATCTACACACGGGTATATGAGCCTATCACTTGAGAGCCTATCGCAGTTCATAAAAATTGAAATTTGAGTAGAGAAAAAACACTTTTACAAAAATTTGTATAATTAAAACTTTTCTGCTGAGTTACATATAGTTATACAATGAGTACATTAAGCACTAAAAAACTTTACAAAACAAATTTTAACTTCGAGAAGTACATGCGTTTAGTTTTAACAGATGTGGAGTGCTTTCGATGCAGGCACTTAGATTCCATTAGATATAATCGATAGATCTATAGTACTATCGACTATCGCTTATCCCTACTGGAAAGTAGTATGTACTAACTACTAAGCAGTAGGTACTAACCACCTCAGTCTTTCAGGTTTCTACTTTCTACTGTCCAGTGTCCGCCGTTCTTTAGTAAAAAAGAAATGACGACTGCTGCAAGGCCGACGTTTGAACCAGCCAGGGGTGGTCAGGGCCGAGGCGAAAAGGACCTGAGCGCGATCTCAAAACAATACTCGAGCAGAGATTTGCCAGGACACACCAAACTCAAATTCAGGTAACTAACTTCAAAAAGATCTATAAGATAAAGATTGAAGAATGGTATTATATCTTTACAGCTAGATGTGCAACATCTTGTACAGCGTAAAACTATGTTCTGTTGATATGTTTGCCTTGAAATTCCATGTAAAAAGAAATGACTTTTTTTTAGATTAATCAATATTTTAGGTAGCTTTGTTGACTGTTTTTCAGTATTGATCACTCCTTCTTCAACACCCACAAATATAACTGTGTATGTACAGTATTCAGTGCTTTATCTATGAAAAGCAATACCACTACACCAATGAATAATTGTTATACTCATGTATACACAAACATTATAAAATGGACAGTATTACAAACTGTGATAAAGTCAGGCAGCAACTATATTGTAAGACAAATTATTAACACTATAGGTTCTCTTGAAAGGTGTGGCGACTTATTTCTGTGGAGTTAGAGGACATTCAGTAATAAAAAATAACGACATTCAATATTTAAGAGTGGAACAAAAGAGGAAATTCAGCAGAGACATTTTTTCACACCAGAATATGGAGCAAATGGCAGAAAGATTAGTAAGAGATCTGATTATGAGTTTTCTTTCAGTCAGTGATACACCAAATCTAAAAAATTTCTTGGTTCTGCCTCACAAGCATGACAAAAAGTACACTATAATCAACTAGCTAAGATGAAATCATGGAGTTTGCTATTTTTTTCTGCATCATATTAAAATTAGGGAAACCCCGTTGTTTCTATAGGTCATGTCCTCGAGGGTGAACACATGATACTGAACTACAAGTATTATTCCCCATAGAACTGCAACATTCAATGTCCTATACAGAATACGAGATAGAGAAGCCATATGGTTACAAATCAATCGTAATGTCGTCTGTGGAGAACAATATCATTTATAAGACCCTCCATAAATATATGCAGACGCAGACATGTCAATTTAAATTGAGGAGTATAATTAATTGTTTGAAAAAATAAATAAGGAATAAATTAAAGAAGAAGAAATCAAGAAAAAATAAGAAAATAAAAGGAAGGGAGCCCCAGCAATTTCCTATAATTGAGTTTGATTGAGGAACTTCAAGACTGTTATGTTAGGCCAGTCCTTTTCAAACCAACAGAAACAACTGTTATTACTGAAAAAATAGCTGTAAATAGAAATAAATAATTACTGTTGATTGATGATTACAGTTGATTTACGTACAGTAGAGACATGATTCCATAATGTAATTTGAATTTAGCTACTTCACGAATATTTTGTGCACTTTGGAGCAGACAAGAAAACCGACAATTAGCCAAGCAAGGCAAGCACTGAATATTTGGCAAATAACTGATTTTGTAAAATATGGTTGGGTACGATGCAGACGACAATTCATATGGTACATTAATGTGCTGTTCCTTCTGTAAATTCGATGTCTACAAAATAAGCATTTATGTAATTTTAACAACTGATACAGTCATTGTCTTTATATATTTCAGAAACAGTACACATTCCATAAACATTTTTATTAATAATTGGTTGTAATTTAAAGGGAACATGGTCAAGGAACAAATGAGGAACTTAGAAACCGTGACTTTAGGCGAGAACTTGAAGAAAGGGAAAGGGAAAAAACTGCCACAAGACCTCGTCTTACTGAGCCTCAGTAAGTATTGAATAATTAGTTTTCTCTTTATTAATTTTATAGAAATATTTCTATTTTAGCAGTAAAAGGCCAAAACTTGATCAAGTGCCGGCAGCGAGTCTCGATGCAGATGACCCCCTTGATGATGAAGATTCAGACGATGCAGATTCAGATGATGACACTGCAGCACTACTTATGGAACTCACTAGAATCAGGAAAGAAAGGGCTGAAGAACAAATTAGAAAGGTTAATATTTATATTTTAAAGGAAAATGGAAAAATGTACCTCAGCTACATTGAAATTTTTGCTAATAGGAACAAGAAAAACGCCAGGAAGAAGAAAGAATCAGAATGGAAAATATTTTGAGTGGGAACCCTTTATTAAATTATTCTGCTCAAGCCACAAAAAATGATTTAAAAGTAAGTTCTTTTCAGTTTAAATATTAACAAGTATTGTAATTTAAAAATTAGTGCTGTTATAGTGTCTTGTAACATTGTACTTACAGGTCAAGCGGCGATGGGATGATGATGTCGTATTCAAAAATTGTGCTAGATCCGAGCCAAAAGAGAAAGGCCAGTTCATCAACGATTCCCTCAGATCTGACTTCCACAGAAAATTTATGGAAAAATACATCAAATGATTTTTTTTTCTTTAAACCAATGCTTTATTCCAATAGTTTGGTATTACTTTAGTTTTAATTATAAATATTTTCACAATTTTGTATACTTATTAAAAAAAGGGGTTACTTTCATTATCTCTTTTTTATTTATTTTCTTTTACCTTTTGAGTGCTGTACAATTTTATCCTTGAAATTTCATCGGAAGTAAAATCAACCCTGTAAAAAAAATTGTTTTTATAATAAAAATTCAATTTGAAAATAAGTTTCTTTCGATTTACCTCAATTTCATAATTTTCTTAATGTCACACAGCGAGAGGCGCCATGTGTGACTAGATGTTAAATAATCAGAAATTTCTGACGCCCTTTCTAAATTGAAAATTGTCGCTATCTGGGTGAGCCTTGTAAATTTTTCTCTCACTGACCATGAAGTTGTTGTGCTTAAATAACTTATCAAACCCCTGACTTCCTTGTCGAGTGCGAGACCGCCTAACTAAAATTAAAAACACCATGAGACACCTTTATTTTGTAAAAATCATACTCATGAGCCAAACTATACTCTATTAAATTCTGATTTCATTATAACTTTTTCCAGCTGGGAATTGACCTCAGTGGCTACAAGAGTGACCAAACTTTCGTAATTAGAAGGCGTTAGAGAATGTTTAAATTCAGCAAGTAAATTGTTTATATTGCCTATCAGTCCTCTAATAAACGGTTCATTAGCTTCATAACTTGAAAATTCTTCCTAAAAATAATTAATACAAATAAATTTTAAATTTATAACAAAGAAAATTTAAAAAATACCTCAGTTAAATTATGAGATAGGCTTAAGAAAACATCAAGCCAAGATGTTATTCTAGGTTTGATCACTATATTTCCAAGCTGCTGCAACCCTAGCTCCTGGGCCATTCCCATAGCTGCACTTACGCTACTCAAACCTGCTAAACAGCTCTCTAATTTGTTTCTTTCTAGGTCTGTTGCACATTGCACTTCTGACACAAGGCTGCTGCACAAAGTGTCAACGTATTCACTGCCGACTTCAGTATTGTTCAAATAAGCCTAAAAAGTAAAAAAAAATTAAATCATTAAATAATAATAAAAGAAAAAAAATATTTTCATTAAGCTTTTGATTTACGATAAATGTGGTTTTGACTTGTTCTGAATCTGAAGACTGCAGCCGTCCTCCTTGTATCATAACATTATAAGCTTGTGTTAAATCCAAATAACCAGATGGAAATCCTTGCCCCATGCTATTCAGAAGAGTGCTGCACAATTCAGTTTCAATAACTGCACAAGCGTTATTTATTACAGTGCAGACTCCATCGATATTTGATGTGCCACTTGCTCTCCTAAAATCGAATAAAATTTCTGTAAAAATTTTTATACAATCTATAGAATAGTTAAAGGCTTAAAGAATCTGATTCTGGATACCTTATACACTTTTTGACAATAAAAAATACATCATCGATCATGCTAGATGTTTGTGCACCCGGTTCAACCATGTCCATCGATATAGCTTTTCTGACACTTTCTTCCATAAAGTAATACTCAAACAGCAAGTAGTTGCTAAGAAGATCTTGCATCAGGCGACAAACATCAGATGACACAAGTAGAGCGTCAAGTTCTTTCAACCTTGCTTTAACTTTACCATTTATGACATCACCCTAAAAAAAGGAAAAACATGAAATGTTATCTACATGCCTTCAAATGTTACACATTATTTATAATGTTATATACCAGGTAACCAGAAAAGTTCATGTGGGTTTAATAATTGTTATAAAATTGGTTTATTTGGGGAAATAGTTTCAATGGCATGTACCTTTCTTCCAATGAGTTACTAGCCCAATTATGTTCTGACTAAAATTTTAGGTCTCGGGACTTTAAATTCAGCTCATTTTCAAGCTGTTGTAATTTTTTTAAATTTCCAATTGGCATATGAATGTCTATTGCTAAGAAAAGGTGAAAGATTGGGTTTGGAGAGTGAGTATAGCTTCCCAATCAAACTGCATTATTACCTCCTTTGTCGTTCTGCCTCTATGAGACATCATGTTGTCCTGGTGAAAATTACACCTTATAAGGTTGTTTTTTGGGCCAGGGAAAAAAATCCTCAGTCGACTTGAGTATGTTTTTGTGCTGATGGTCAGGCCAAGTGGTTCATAGTGCACAATGCCTGTCATAATTTCACAAAATTAAAAGCATCACCTTTTGTTATTTCCAGTCTATGGGGCAGGGCCATTTGATAACAGCCAATGGTACTACATCTGCAGGATCTATTTTCCAGTCATAAAACATACTTTTTTCTGTGAAAGCAATGAACGATTTTAGAAGCAACTGGTCAAATTATGAGGAACCCATCTGCTCATCTTCCATGTCTTCCTAAGTCAAGTAAGCTAGAGTGATCATTGCTTATATTGAACTCTGGCAAGCTCCTGACATGTTTCACTTAAATCAAGTTTGATGGTGTCCCACAATTAGTTGTGGCTCAAGACAGGTCTACCAAATCGTGGTTCATCTTCAATCCCAGGCAACACATTTAGATCAAAGAAACAAACTTTTTGAAGCACTTTTGGGAAATGCACTCACTTATTGTTTCAGACTGAACACAGTAGAAATTTGATGAGCTGTCTTGGCCACCCTAGTACTGATATTATATTATTTATTCATATAGTAAGTATGAACAAATTAAGGGCTTGAAGCTTGAGAAAGAAAATATTTCATTATTTGCAGTGAACTGTTTAAGACACTTTTTCTTCATAAACTGAGGCATTATCCTCTTGCTATTATGTGATATAAATAATAACAAATGAAAAACCATACAAACTTTTTCGGTTACCAGGTATAAGCAAATTAATTACTTAAAATATTATAATAGATCTTTACAGCAATTTTCCTTCTAAGAAATCTGCAGTATAAATTATATCTCGATTGAGTGAAGGTGATTTCACCTAGAAGTTGGTCAAGGTCTTTTGGGTTTGGACGGTTGACTGCAGTAGATCGGTTGCGATCCTTTACTGCAGTAATTAATTTCTCCATTTGCCTATTTCTCCACATTTCATTGACTATCGTTTTACATTGGCGATCGCATTCTTCCTGCAATACTTTTACCACCTTGAGCAAATGTCCCGGACCTATGAATCAAACATTATCAAACTGCGAGATTTATACTATTAAGCAAATTCATAGATTTACCGTAATAAGATTCAACCAATGGCTGATGTACTTCTATAATACGTGCAATATCTTCAAAAAGTAGTGTGATCACATCAGCATAAATTACACCAGCTCTTTTGTCTGAAGGTTTAATTTCATGAGCCATTTTTAGATTGTTTTTTGAAGAAACTTGTATCTGAAATTAGGCTGTCATTAATAATTGACTCAATTAATTATAACTAACATATATTACTTTTGATGATAAATAGTTTGAATATTTTTCTAAACCATGATCGTGCATATCAAGTAATGGAAACAACTTAAAAAATCTTTCAACCGAAGCACTGTCTTCTGTTTTGATAGCTTCAGAAAATTTTGTGCTTAGGATGTCTCTTAATTTGTTCGCTGCTTCTTGGAGCACAGATATTGAATTGTTTACTGTCGCCGAATCTTACAAAGAAAAAAAAGGATTATTGAAAAAAAAAAAAAAAAAAAATGCAAAAGAAACTTGCACATTACCTTGATTAACATCATCAGCAGTTTTTTCCAGGAGTCTTTGATCCATTGACAGATATCTATGAACATGAGCAGCGGCTTTTTCAAAATCACCCGTGCTCATTGATGACTTCACCCCAGCGCAACAAAGTTGCAGGTCTAACAGGTCATGCACCCTTTTCTGACATTCTGACACCCGGCTCTTTAAACAATTGGATAATGAGTCTTTTTAAAATGGCCTTTGTTTAATCTTAAAACACACCCTAGCTGTATCTAGCTTTCTGACTTTGTAGCTGACATTTTCAGCTAAGTTTGAAGCAAAACCAATCATTTCTGACAACTGAACGGCATCTGAATTTACCAGTTCAAGGTTTGGTAAGATTTTCACAATATTTTTTACCTTCGCCTCTAAGTGACAATGTCGAGAAAGCAAGTTCTGCAACTCTTTTTCTACATTTTCCTTGAATTAAACAAACAAACAACAGTCTTCTAAAAAATACAATTTCTATTTATTAAAGATAATTAATTTCAAAATACAATTTAAAAATAATTTATACACATTGTCTGCTTTGTGAACAGTAATGCACTTGTTAGTTGATTCTGATCAGGGAGAATTATTTATTAAGCTTCAAAAGTAAGAAAAACAAAAAAAAAAAAAATTCAGACAGATCAAGCTGAACAAATGAAAACAAAATGACCTCACACTGCAATAATTAACCGGTTGGAAAAAACCAAACGAAGTACCTCAACATCTCACCCATGAAAACAAGATTCATGCTATCTCTCGCCCTGAAATTATCTTGTCTGCTATCCTCACTGGGTTGGTCTGTTGGACGAGTAAATATAAAATGTGATGGAACACTGTAGATGGCAAAATAAGAAAGGCAGACTAAGATTATCAGTAATGATCAAAATACAAGCCTATTTACTACCTTATAAAAAATGGGAAAATCTTAAAAAAACATCTGAAATCTTCCAAGAAACAGCAGACATTGTACAAAATCCAATAAGGTTGCAAAGCATTATCCTAGCCTGGATACCATAAAGCCACTTTGCAAAGACAACATTAACACCTAGGGAAGTTAGCAAAGAGGAATCCTGGAACGTTCACAATTACTAGCATTCTAGGGTTTGGAAATAAAACAAGATCAATTCTGCTATAAATTCTTTAGATTGCAATGGACAAAAGACATATAGCTACATTTAGATATCGACAAAAAAAATTGTCAAATGTCTTTTGTCCAATAAGCAAAGAGGTGGTTCAGCCACATTACTAAACCCCACTGGTATAAAGACAAAATTGAAGCCCTGAATCAATGAGGGGTGGAGGTTGTGGCACAGTTTCTGCAAATTCTCTGGACTGTCTAAAATAAATAATAAAAAAAGAAAAAATAGCCTAATGTCTTTCATTCACTGGGCAGATCAGCAGTTCCGTCACGTGATGGAAACATTTTAGAGGGATTTATAAAGGCAAAACTGAGGAACCAATGAAAGATGTGGAGGTGATAGCATAACTTCTGGATTCCCTGGATGGGATTGCGGTTCCATTGTTAGAGAGAAACATCTTGGAGGCCCTTGCAAGGGCAAAATTGTAGCCTTGAACATGTGAGGAACACACATGTGCACATTCCTCGAAAGGTAGAAAAGTATGTAAAAGTACGGAAAAAAATCATCTTTCTTTCGTTCTCTAAGTGCATTACCATTGTGACCTATTTTCTCCAGAAGTGCCACAGAGGGCATTACATGATTGAAGCCTTGGACATGTGGGAGATGTGGTGGTGGCACAGCATCTCACATTCCTCGAAAGGTAGAAAAAACGTGAAAGTATGAAGAAAAAAATTGTCGAAATTTCTGTTGTCCTCTGGATAAAGTGGTAGTTCCATCACAAACAGAAATGCCTCGGAGAGCCTTATGAAGGCAAAATAAAAGCCCTAGCCTTTCAAGGATGTGTGATGGTGGCACAATAATACTTAACAAATGTGGGTAACAATATGAAATTTTGTGACACTAGAGGGGATAAATTGAGGCTATAAATCTTTAAATAAGAATAAATTCAAGATAGATCCACAATTCCATAATAACAAAGTTTGATAATATGTAGAAAAATCAAATTGTACCTCATCGTCACAAATTTTTAGGTACAGAGGCTTATATTCCTCTTCGATAAACTCCAAAGAAGGAACACAACGAGGTAGCTCCATGTTATCAAATAAATTATTGGAAAATTAAAGCAAATAGCCCTTTATGGTTTTATGTGGTAGATGTTTAAACACTACAAAAAACCATAGGAGCATGACAACAGCTAAGAGGTTCTACTATATACGTATTCAAATAAGGAAATTAAACCAACAAAAATTCGACAAAAAAATTAATTTATTTTAATAACTTATAAAAATAGTTATTTAAATAAATTGGGACGTTTTAAAAATTTGTTTTTGCAGAAAAACAATTGCTAAACCTTTGAAAGGATTTGATCATGTGCGTTTAAAGAAGGCATGTGAAGTGACATGAACTGTCTTCTTCCGACTGGGCGAACTCGTCGTCCTCCATTCCTTTTTCGTCTCGCTGGTAGGAAGATCGAATCAAGTCCAATCTCGTAAATCTCTCGTAAAGTTTTTCTTCGGTTAACTTAAACCGAAATGAGAGCCAAGGTAAATTTAAACTAAAATATTTAGTTTTAAAATTTGTATTTTGAATTGTTCCGTTTTAACGAGTTGTAATTTTTTCAGTGGAGGAAGAAGAGAATGCGCAGGTTGAAGAGGAAAAGGAGGAAAATGAGGGCGAGGTCCAAGTAGCCGTCTTTAAAGTAAGAATAATATATTTAAAATATATAAATAACCGTATCTCGTTATAAATTGCCTGGCTTATAAACGTGTAACTTGACTCCACATGGATGCTCTTATGGCTACCTCAAAACCTTACAATAAGCGCAAAGTCTTTATCACTCCTTAAAAAGTAATTTTTGAATAATTGTTCAAACGTAAATTACAATTGGTTGTTTTTTTTTGTTTTTGGACACGTTCTAAATGACGCATCTAAATTTATAGGTTATGCCAGCCATGTGGGTAAACTTGTAAAGCCATGCTGCAAAGTTCAATACAAATAGTAACAGTATTAGTTTATAAAATACATTCAATATTTTGATTGTGTATTGCATTATAATTTAAATTCTTATTGTTTTTTCGGAAATGTACAACCTGTTATAAATTGGCTTAAAAAAAATGTTCTTGGGTTAATCGGCCGTTGGGATTTACTATTTTGACCTAGTTAATTTTAGGGTGGTTTTTTTTCTTATTTTTGACCAGCAAACATATATTCTGCATTTCACCTTTTTAAGAGTTTTTTCTTACACATCTTTATTTATAGACACTTAGCCTAGGTCGTGTCGGCCTCCAATACAATCCATTTCAAATCAAAGCCCATTCACACCCTCACTCATTCTTAACGCTTCTACTGCTACCGCCATAGCAGTGCATCAAAATGAACAGAATTTTTTTGATTTTCCAAAATGAATTGCTGAGGAGTTAGCATTATCATGAGATTCGAACTAACAAAGGCCTGATTACATTTCTTCTTATTTATATAGCTTCATTTAGGGTTGTAAAATAATTGATATTCCTCAAACACTCCTCATACATTATGTAATTATTCTAATTGAGGGGTACTCAGTATTCTGCCATTAGCCCTCTCACACTACCCATTCACATCATAAATATGTTCACTCTCGATAACTAGGGATATAATACGTCAGAACTGCATATGATAAGAATGCCCTGATTTCCTCCCAAAATCATAACATTGGAAAAGTACTCATTTACTGGGTTAAGCCATAATTCTCATTGGGTGACCCTGTTATGCCGTCTACGGAGCCAAGGAGAATCGTTAAATTAAGTGGAACAAGTCATTTTTCATTTTCTTCAGTTATTAATAAAGGATTCGTACAATTTGGTAATTCCCAATTTACTTGGCCATCTTGGCATTTTGCCATTTCCTCTGTGCAACACATCTACTTGGGTTAGCTAAAAACGCTCTCTTGACATGAAATTTTTTCTAACAACTGCTTAATGAAAAATAATACTAAGATATACACTAGAAATAATTAAAACCAAATGTAGTGAAGTATAACGAGGCCTGCAAGATGATAAAAACACATCTAGCAGTTAAAACTAATGAAGACAGGATGATCAATGCAACTGGTCATTATAATTCGGTTGTTTCTGATAATCATGGTAAGCCTTTCCTTAATGTTTTGGTCAATCTGCCATCTGTGGTTACTCCGCCCAAAAATAAAATTCAGGAAGTTCTACAAAATTAAACTAGGGATGGGATATATTTGGTTAGACTAGCACACTCCCTGACTGTTTTATTCCATTGACTGTTTTATTCCAACTAAAAACCTTAATTGTAATGTATTAATTGGTCAAGTGGACCATGAAATTAGATAATTTAGTCTTTTTAAATTGAAATATGTGGTTTATGAAAGATACTTTTATTTGTAATTTATTATTTCTATGTTTGGTCTAATCTATTTTTGCTTTTTTAGGTTGGAATGATTTTGCAACACTTTTATTTTCAAGTTATTTGATCAGCCTCTTCAACAGACATGATGCATACTTTTTTTTGCAAATTTTTTATCTACTGATGATTAAAAATTGTTCCATACTTTAAAATAGTAAATGTCTTTTTATTTTCCTGAAAAATCCTTTGCAGTTACCTTTTTTCTCTCAATTTTATAATGCAAGTTGTTCAATGCCAATGCCAACCCTTGCCCCTAGCACACCAGCCTACTCCTGCACAATGGTGATGATGGCTAGTGGTGAACCATGAATTAAGGCCATTGTTTAAAAAAAAAAGTGCTTTATAGCATTGTCACAGCAACTCTCCGGAACCAATGTCCCAGGATCTAATTTTACCAGCACCCTATAAAATTAGAATCTCTATAGTAGCATATATATATATATATATATATATATATATATATACATATACACACACACACACATACACAAAAGTTGGGCACTATTGGCCATAATCTTCCAAAGCACTGTGATGGCTGATGATTTACTCAACATTCCAGCTCTTGTTCATTCACACAAATACACAACTGTATTGGTACAAACAAGAGTGACACCTGAGGGGCCTTAGACAAGCAGTACATCAGCTCGCCAAAAATGTAGATGGCTGTGTGTGTCGGGTGTGACCCATCCTAAATGAGTGAGCTTTCTTGCATTTCAGACTACTGAGGACCATTCATTGTTCAATCATGCAAGCCCTCAAGAGCTTTTAGGACAATCCAGCATACTGATGCTACTAACCTTTTATTGTATTATTTATTACTTGTTACAGCATCACCAGGTGGGGGTCCCAGTGGTTTGATGTGCTCCTTGTTAGAATTAACTGTAATAATTATGGGTATATAATTGTTATATCTATTCAGTGTAATGTACCGGCACCAAACAGGGTCAAGTAAGAGTCAAAAATGTTATGGAAGTAAAATTAGCTCAAAACATGTTGCTGCATATTGTTAAATAATTAAAGAATATATTTTTTAAAAAAATATGTAAAAGTATGATCTGTAATTACCTGAGGTCAGTCCCTTGCCAGTATTACTGCACTGCATATTACAACAATCAGTAATTTTAAATAATTATAAGAGGAATATGAAAAAAAACATTTAAATGCTTGAAAGAAACTTAGAGTAAATGATAGAGAAAAACGTGATTTGATGAGAAAGGGATGGATGGCACTAAACAAAAGCTATTTACCAATAACAATTTATTTACTAACATAAATATAAATATAGTCTTTTATTTTTAATCTCCTTATCAGTATTTAAATAGAGGCATACAACAAATCTGAACTTTAAACAGATTAATAAAGAGGATTAACCCTAAACCAAAACATTTTTGAAAAAATATTTTTTTTTCATAAAAAATATACAATAATGTGGTCCACAAATGTTTAATTGAACGTTAATTTACAACAATGATTAAAACAGGTAACGGTAATTTATTTTTAAACCTTGACAATTTCATTTTTAAACAATGACTAGTTTAGCTTCATTTTAGGATATTTTTTATCGGTTAAATGAGAAGCATATTTTTTTATTTCCATACTTTGATAACGCCATCTCTAGCAGCAGTGACCATAAAGCACTGAGACGACCCCTGGCACATTGTAATGTCCGTTATAGTGTTATGATGGCCGGTTGCTGGCTGGTCAGGGCCAGCTCTGGGTGATTCCTCAACACTTGGACCTTTTTGCTTACACTTTGTTTGTACCTCATGAACTACATTGGTGCCATCAATTAAGCGACATCTGCAAAACCAAAACATAATTAATTGAATTCTGGGTTAAATCCTTACCACTTGTACCAATTATTTTTACCCTGTTACAATTCAATGAACATTGATTACCCACATATTTGCTACTAATGTGAATAATTAATAAGCTGCATATATCATTTGAAAGTACCAAAACAACAAAACTGCATCCTTTGATTAGCAAAACATAACTTTACTTTTAAAATTATGCAAAAATATTTTTTACAATGTTATTGAAGTTTAGCATAAGCAGTGTTAGGGTGGAATAATAAAGTATCAAATTTATCAAGTATTTATTATTGATATATTTATCAAAAGTATCAAGTATCAAATCTCTAGGCTCATCTTGGGCTGTAAATGAGCCCCGGTTTTTTCAATTGTCTGGGCTGTGAGACCTGTAAATATTGGGTTGTCCGGAAAATAATGCAGGATTTTAAGTTTTCATTAAAAAAAAATCTATATAAAATATTCTGTTTACGTTTACAGGATTACTCATTTGTATGAATGTCAACACTTATTAATCCTCTTCCAAATGATATTGTTTGTTTACCTCTGTAGCATTCCGCTACTTGGAAATAATTCAGTCATCCTTATAATGTCAAAGCGAGAATTTCGTACGATTTTCTTTTACGAGTTTAAACTCGGCCGAAGCGGAGCCCAAACGGCTAGAAACATTAACCAAGTCTGGGGCGAGGGTTGTGTTAATGAGTGCACTGTGCAAAGGTGGTTTAAAAAATTTCGGGAGGGAGATTTCAGCCTTGAAGATGAAGAAGGTCGTGGAAGGCCTTCCTCTCTTAATGATGATGTTCTGCGATCAGTGGTGGAAGAAAACCCCAAAACAACTGTTCGAGAACTTGCAGAGCAACTCAAAGTCAGTAAAACGACCGTCGCTGACCACCTCAAGGCGATTGGAAAAGTGAAAAAAAAAAGGTAATGGTTACGGTATGGTGGGCTTCATTTGGTTTAATACACTACAGCTTCTTAAATCCTGGCGAAACCATCAATGCTGAATCATACTGTAACCAAATTAATACCATGCATCAGAAATTGGCAGTAATGAAGCCCTCTTTGGTCAATCGGAAAGGGCCCATTTTGTTGCATGACAACGCTCGACCACATGTGTCACGTGTAACGTCACAAAAATTATTGGAGCTTGGCTATGAAACTTTGCCTCACCCACCCTACTCTCCGGACCTCTCGCCTACTGACTACCATTTTTTTTAGACACCTGGACCACTACTTACAACACATAATATTCAAAAATCAAACGGAACTGGAAAATGCATTAATTGACTTTATCAATTCTAAAAATTCTGAATTCTACTCAGACGGAATTAATAAGTTACCAACACGTTGGGAGAAATGTATTGAGAGTATGGGAAATTATTTTGATTAAAGAACATTGCTTTAAAGTAACTAGTTTCTTTTTTTTTTGTTTAATACCAAAATCCTGCATTATTTTCCGGACAACCCAATACAAACAAAAGGATAAAAAAATCCTACCACTATGTATATCTGTGTAGGATTCAGCTGTGTACAGCCTGAGCGATTTTTGAAAACTTAGTGTGTGTAACGGGGAAATGTAAGACAAAGGGCTAAAAGCTAACTCCTTTGAGGGCTAATCTCTTTGTAGAAGTGTTTTATCCTCAATTGTCAGGATACGCAAGGAGAAAAGTGCAAGCCTTACAAGTCTGTAATGCAGGTAAACTTCTTAAGGACAGCTTTCCAACCAGCCTTGATCTGAAGGTAGCATGCCCAGCAAAAAGACCTGAAGCAGAGACTTATGTACAAGGGACCAATCAACCCTTTAGGGCCCTGGCTGCAATGTAGGTCGCTATGGTTACTTTCTGCTGGACACCCTGAGGTCAAAATGGGCTTAGATAAAATGGATATTCTCGGAGGCATAAGTGACAAACAAACCAGTCTGTGTAGAAATTGCCAAAAAGAAAAAGAGCCAGCAGAGCATATCCACTGTTGGTACAAAGGCTTATGTAGGCTTTCTCCGGAGAGGAAAAGACCAGGATGAAAAGGATACACATGGGAGTCCTTGAAAAAGTTTTGGGAACAGGTAAAAAGCCTTAAGCTTAATAATGAGCTCTAGACAGCAATGGAGATATACACCAATACTGGTTGTGGTGCATAGGTCGTAAAGAGGCTGCCTCCTACTATAATCCAATTCAATTTGGGCTCATCTTATTTCCCAGTATTATTTCTGTTCTGATCACTATATTTTAATTTTTTAAACTTTTTATTTATTAAATTCACTAATTTCGTGGTCTGCTTGACCAATTAATATATTACAATTAATTAATGCTTTTAGTTGAGATAAAAAAGTCAATGTCACGAGTTGGATTCGAACCCACAATCTTTGGCTAGATACGCCACGCTGCTCTACCACTTGAGCTATTGTGAACTCGATACACTTGGACACTAACTTCCCATCTCAACCCCACCTTTTTTTTATTATGCAGGACTATTTGTGAACGTTTACACAACATAAAGAGAATAATGAATGCAAATTTGGAATACTTTGTCCAGACCTAATTAATTTATGTTAAACTAGATATTGCTATGATTTAACTGTAAATTTTTGGCTTAGATGAGTACTTACTTGTAGGAGTAGTTTATTTGTCCAGATATATCACCTCCAGCTGGAATAGCAAGGTATGAATTTGCCAAATTGTCAAGGTCCCAGTACCTTATCCTGTGGTCTGTGCCTCCAGTCAGTAAAAAAGGTACTTTATCAACTATGCTCGAATACATGCCGCATATTGAATGTGTGTTGTTCTACAAAATTATAATATTACAAAATGAAATTCAAGTTGATATTTTACATGTGTATTACTTGAGTATTTGAAAGCGGTGGTGCACCACTGCCCCATAGGACCGCCTGTCTTGAACCACTTTCAATGCACCAAAGTGAAACTTCGTTGTTGCCTTCGACAGCAGAGATGAGCCAAGAAGGTTGGCTTGGATGACCACATAGCCTTCTTATCCTAGCCCCTACAATAAACAATATAAATCTTAGTTCCTTTCCAAGAACAAGAATTGAGAAGATACAAAATGATATCTGTTTAAAAATAAAAAATTTAATTTAGTATATGTAATATTACAAAATAAATAAATAAATACTGGAGAAAATATGTACTTCTTTGATAATGACTAAAAGCATTCAATTGACTCTGGCATCTGGGGGCTCTGGAAACTCAAGGGCATCCTACTCCTCATCGTTAAATTGTACCTAGCCAGCAGGTCGGATCCTCACTCTCCTCTGGTCAGGGTGAACCTGGGAATCTCTTAGAGTCCTCAACTGCAGATATGCCTTTCAAATTTAAACACCCCAATCTAACACACACTAATGAACCATTCCATGCTTTCACTCTGACCATATTATAGTTCACCTAACACACCGGATACACCTATATTCTATTGAACTATGGTTTAAATAAAAAGGTGAATCAAACCACAGACCCTAAAAATAACCTTGATCCTCAGACACATCACTCTATTTCCAATCTATTATAACCTCACTCCCTTTATCGAAAACATCAACCACTTCCTAGAGCTGTATTTAGACAAATGACTCCCCATACATGACTTTATGACATAGAACTATAGGGTTCAACCAAACCATCCAATTTCCATAAAATCCAGAATCTTTAGACATATCGTTAATTCCCTGTTCTGTGTTTCTAACCACACCATCCGTAACTATCTTAACTTCTGTTTTTAAATTAAGCTGTAAAATCCAGCTACAAAAAATTCCATACTAACCTCCAATCCCATTCTAATCCCCAGGTGCAACAACTTTCTTCCTGATCTCTTCCCAACAATCCTCCCCTGTTATTAAAAAGACAGTAGCCTCAATAAAAGCTCCAATAAAGTGCGAATGATTAAGTATATCTGATTTAGGAGTGCTATTACTGCTTAGCTCTATGTAACTCTATATAAGTTATAAATGTTGCTCAGTCACTAATTAAAAAAATAAAATAAAATACATATATGTGTAGATGGTTTGTTGAGTCCTTATCACATTTAATCAGGACAAACAATTTTAACAATTTGTACTTGTGGTATCTAAAGGGAAATCTCAAAACTTTTTGGTTTTTGTTAAAAAAAAAAAAAAAACAATTCCATGTAGTTTGGGAAAAATTTTGAAAGTTTGAGAAAATTACACCCATCATCAACATCTTATATATATTTTCTAATACTTATGTCTTTTAAAAATGAAGATGGGCATAATTGCCTGGAAGGTATAAATAAATCTTCAAACAAGTAATAAACTTACTTTAAAGAAACATGGATTTTTTTTAATTAAAAAAAGTAAAATTAATCTTAAAAAAAACCTAAAATATTTTTATTTTATTTTGATTTATTTCTTTCTAAATAAACATAGTTATAACAGATATTTCTGTGTTTTACCTGTTGGGTGTGTAATGGTTGCAATAGGTAAATGAAATCTCAGGTCCCAACTGGTTATGTAACCACTGTTTGTCCCCACCGAGAGACAGCATTGATTAGAATCCATATGCATTGCAGTTACAACTCCTGAAATTTTTTCTTATTATTTATAAAACTATTACATAACAATTCTAAATTAAATAAAATACCATGTTTAATATCGTTGTCCAGTTTCCATGCCACTCCTGGGGCTCTTAAATCCCAGCCGATCAAATAGCCAAATATGGTTGAGTATACAAGAACGGATTGCGATCCTGTTAACATTTATACTGGTTACATGATGCTATCACTAGTAGAATTATTTTATAAATACCAGAATCGAAGTATGCAATGTCTACTGGAACGCCTTCCTCATCAAGGTCTAGCTGGCGAGTATCGAAGACTGATTTCTTATTTGCTTCAATCCTTTAAAATGAGTAGTTGTTACGATTTGTAACAAATAATGAAAAAAGTTGTGTAATTTACTTAAGAACTATTATCGCTCCTGTTTGACTGGCTATGCCCAATGATGTTTTTGCGTTACACAATGCCATACCGACCAAAGGTCCACTGTGAGAATTGTAAACCTGCCTAGCTCGATTTGCGATGTTTTTCCCTTCCATTTTTCCACAATCCCATATTCGTACACATCCGTCATGACTACAACTGGCCATTATTGCGTCTGGAAGGGGAACCAATCTAAAATTTGTCATAGTTGCTTAAATTATTTAACTTGTTCACTAAAAAAAAAGAAACAAAAAATTAACAAAACAACTATCTACAAACTTGGTCACAGGTCCAGAGTGTCCGTGCAGATGGGAAACAAGTGCGGGTCTTAATCTCCAGCCAGGTGGGGAGAAAGTGGGCCTCCAGCCACCGTCTCTCCATTCCCTGCCTTTCAACAATGCTCTATAAAGCATTTCCCTGTGTTTAATCAGTTCCCGCAATTCCAATCGACACGGTGCACATCGGTCTGAAAATTAAATTTTTAATGTAGAGAAAAGAAAAATACACCTGGTATACTTTAAACACTTCTATCTCAAACTTAGTTAAACTTAAATTTTACTAAGATTCTTTCCTCTCTCAAAATTAATAATGGTAAAATTTACATTGGATAAATGATCGTTCTTGAAGGCTATAATCGATATCCAATGATTGCTGAGTTGAAGCGTGCTGGCCTGTCTGGGATTTTTCCTGTCTTCCCGTACAATTGTCAGCATTGCCGAACATGTGCTTCCATTCTTCATTCATTGTATTACTTGATTCCTCTGTCGGTCTCCTAAGGGAAATTATAATAATAAATGAATCATGATCAAATAATTTAACAACTGACCTATTAACTGGGAATGATGAAACATCCGGCTTTGTATCAACCTTTCCCAGATTGGCCGAATGACAAGGAACGACGATTTTCAATTTGCTGAGCTCAAGCTACAAATTTATGTAATTAAGTCCATGATGACCTCATAATTGTTTAATTTACTTGTACCTTTCCATCTGACAGCCTTTTAGGGTCTTGAGAATGATAGCGATTAATCTTAATCAAAGTATTTGACATAAGTATAATTAAATCTTCTACATTTTCTGTCATACCATCAGAGCTCAGTCTCCTAAATATCTACAATGATTCATGGTTTAATATATAATATAATATAATTAAATTAAGATTAAACTCAGATTATTACATTTTTGAGAATGTTGCTTTGCTGAGGTGAAGCAGGAAGGGCTGAAGGTAACGAAACGTGTGTCGTTGGTCCTCCTCGTGCACTGTGCCGTTCTGCAAGGGTCTGCAGAAGGAGATTTAACTCTGAGCATTTGATCAAAGAATCAAATACCGTACGTGGTATGCAGGGTTTTAATGCATTTAACACTATAACTTCATTTTGTAGTTGGATAACCTTATGTTTTAAATAAGGCTCAACTTCCGACATAACTTTACATTGAACATCCACCATGTTTAATGTTTGAGCTAAGGCACATATAAAACCGACAACAGCCTAAAACAAAAAATATCATCAAAGATGTTTTCTGTTACAAATTTATATGTAAGAAAAATTTATTAAACAAACCTGTCTAATCCATAAATTGGGGTGAACTAAAAATGGAGCGGTTTCTTCTAACAAAAGATATAAGGCATTTTTGTGAAGTAAACTAAGTTCTGTTAAGACTGTAGTTGCATTTATTGCTTTTCTCATGACAAATTCCTCTGAATCAGTTAGGCCCTAAAATAAGAAAAAATCATCAGTTGATTTGGCTTTTTCATTTGTAGCAGTAGACAGTACTTACTTGCTGCAGCAGAGGGGCAAGAATTGGAGAGCTATGCACTCCAATGTAGGCAGCTACGCCAACTATACAATCAAAAAATGAACCGCGAAGGTGCTTGTCATCTTTATCATTCAAAAATGTTATCATGTGTGATAACAGAACATCGTTTGCTGAAAGAAAAATGGGTTTGATAAAAAATAAAAACGAGTTACCAAACTATTAAAGAGTGCCCATGTCTACCTTTTTGTTTTCCAAAAAACACACATAGTTTAGTTATTCCGTTTTCAATAAGCATTTGCTTCACGATATTCTCTGGATCAGCGAGCAAAGCAGAAACCATTTGCTGAACCATTTGGTGCAATGTCGCAAGTTCACTTTCATAACTGTGGCTAGGGGGATCATTATGATTTACTTGCCAATGTTCCAAAAGCCTAAAAAAGAAAACTATAAACTTGTTTCCAGAATAAGTTGTAATTTAAATATTTAATAGTTTAGAGTTTATATATTTAATCGTAATCAAATTCTAAGGTTTATTTTGCACCTCAACGCTATTTCAGCTAATTCAGCAATATTTTCAGCAAAAGCCGTTCGTACTATCACAGCTTCGTCATGTGCAACCTAAAATAAATAGTGTAGAATAATGTGTCTTGTTTATCCTCTTAATATTTTAAAAATACCTGAGACAATCCAGGGAGTATGTACTCGGGAAAGACATTAGTATCACTAGGAGGAACAATTTTAACATATGAGAGAGCTTTAGTTAGTGTATGAATTGCATAAACTCTGACACGGGGGAATGG
Organism: Cimex hemipterus; assembly: GCA_039619505.1. Lineage (NCBI taxonomy): Eukaryota > Metazoa > Arthropoda > Insecta > Hemiptera > Cimicidae > Cimex > Cimex hemipterus. Next base: position 39,632,443 of record CM077099.1, read on the forward strand.
GTCCTGGATTAAATACATCTGTAAAATAAATATTAATCCTTAAATGATGAACTGTAACTTTGCAGAGAAAAATTTACAATATAAGGTAAAATTCTATCAAGAACAGTTTCAGCGGATGTATGAGCTGATAGTTCTGCCAGTATCTCCAAGCATTGAAGTTTGGATGTTGAAAAATGCAATCCACGGATACAGGAGGTGATTAGAGATGTTATCAAGACGAGAGCTTCATACGAATTTCCAGTCTTTTTCTCACTCTCAGCCTGCTTTTCTTCCTCGCTTTTAAGCAAATTAATTATATTATGAATATCTTTCTTCAGTCTAGAAATAATAACACAAATGAATTCTCAATTTGACTCTACAAAAATATATTTATTATTCACCGTTCAATTTTTTCATCAGGAGATAGAATCGTTGCAGTATGACAGTAAATTAGCATATAAGAATGCAAAAATGAGTAAAAATATTCAGGAAAGAGTTTCCCCCTTTCTTGATCTAAGTACACTTCGGCTGATAGTCGGGCAGATGGGTCTTTTTGAATCATGGATTCAATAAGGGCTCTGACTTGTACATCTTCAAGTTTACATAGATATTTATCAAGGGTATATTCCCCAGTCCTGTAAGCTAGTAGCTGTGAAAAATCAAAAGGTGGGTGCCCATCAGAAAACAACTCAGCCAGAGCACATCTAAAATTTAATAATGTAATAAATAAAATGAATAAAACTTCCATTTTGTACAATGGATCTACCCTGCTGAAAATATATCCATAGAGGGAGTCAGATCTTCCTTTTTCTCTTCCGTAAGCAGAAGTTGGCTGCCACTGTCAGATCCTAAAGTTTTGACAAACCTAATAAAAAAAAGAAAAAGAAAATCGAGAAATGAGAAAATCATTTTACTTTGATTATAACAATAATCTATTTCTTTGAACTACCTTTCAGGCGCTATATAGCATGTTCTTCTTCTAGATGTGTCAAAAAAATATGAAAAATCAGCAGGATTGTCTTCAGGTAAATGTGTTGGTTTGAAAGAAGCAAAATCTGTCAGAAGAACCCAATGCCACGAAGTTATAACAATATTTTCTAATTTTATATCTCCGTGGCATACCTAAATAGATATGTAATAATTTTGTATCAATAAATAATAATAATAATAACGACCAATGTGAAAAAAATTCAACCCACCCCTACTTTGTGACATTGGTATAAGGCATACAGTATTTGAAATGCTATCCATTTTTTCTCAATTTGCGAGAGAAATGGTCTAGTTGAAATTCTATCATATAAGCTGTACTTGACATATTCTCTCATCAAAAATCCAGCTTTATCGCTTAGCTAGAAATAATGATAATGGCATTAAAACACAATTAATATATAAATTAAAAAATGATAAAGTATCAAATGCAAAGTACTATGGGAAAAAATGCAAGATAATCCAAAGAGAATTGGAGAAGGTGATGGTTTGGATAATCTATAGTGTTTTACAGTACAAATATGGATTGCATTTTTTTACTGGTACAATATTATAATTATTATGTACATACAAACAACAAATTATAACTTCGTTTTAATTATTTATGTAATCTGTTGATGTTGTGAGGAACAGTCAAGAATGAGGCAGTTTAAAACAAAAAAAAAACTTTTAATTTTTTGCCAGTGTTTCAACCTTTATTTGGGTCATATTCAAGCATAAAGTGTGGTGCTATTCTTATGTTGTTATATTGGTTTGTGATTTGTGTGAAAGTTTTGCGGCTTATTTATACACTTGTAAAAATTCAGTAATTTTCTTCTGAATTAAGTTTCCAAGTACTGTTGGAAAGTTTTTATTTTCTCATCAACTCAGCAATTTGATTCCCTTACTTTAGGTTGTTCTTGGCCCATCTTAATTAATTATTAAGATTATCTTAATCTTAATGGCCATTAAGTACGTGAACAGCTTCAGCAGAATATTTTGCTGGATGGGGAAATGTTTTCTCTGTTGCTTCTTCATTTGCAGAAGCAAGGATGATTTCTTCATCACATCCACCCGATGCCTACTGTTGTACATGACAAGTTTTCATCTACTAAGGCTGGAACATTTCTTTCTCCCTTTCTCAAGGCATGGCCACTGCCATCTAGCCTTATGGCATTAAATGGGGCCAAATGGAGTGCAGAGGTATGCAGATCTACCAAAGTTTGGAATCAAATGCAATTGCGCTACATTGTGGCAGAAGTGAATAAGACATATACTTGTAATACACAGCGTATACCACAAACCCTCACTGGTCTTAGATTTGTCTGTGCAGGCAAGGCAAACACCGGCGTTCTCTATAGAAAAAAAATCTTAAAAATATATTTTTTATATCCTTACAATCGCTTTCTGGAAGGTTAGACAGTTGACAGCCGATGAAAGGTCATTACGGATTTGTTCAACCCGAGTCTTATGGGACGAGAGTGGTAGGCTTGGGTCGTGGATCGCAAAGACTTTAACAACGATAAGCCCTTCTTGAGATTTAGCCCTGGCCACTTTAAAAAATCTCGTGCTCCCGAGGCTGAAAACAAAGCGCCATTGAATAAAAGCCACGTCAAAATTTGACATATTTAACTCACCTGACATCAAACTGAAGGTCTGAATGTTCTGTCAAGTAATGTTCAACTGGGAAAATTTGTGATGGAGCAATGCCAACCAATTGATTTCCCATTGCTGGTGTTCACCTAATGTTTTCATTAACATCACCACTAGATCCAGGGCTTAGCGATAGCATAAGTTTAATCACAAATATTAATCCCTTGCTGCTCATAAGCCATACAGCTATTTTTTCAAACAATACAATATAGAACCAAGTAAGTTTTCGCAAGGAAATCACTTTCAAATAAACTCTTTTCGCCTTATTCGTATTAACGATTAATCGGGTCGTCCTGATGTTCCACTCCGATAAAACACTCAACTTTCTATTATTATGATAACTGTATAACCACCAATCCCGTAATTTGAGGAACTCAATGGAGTTTTGCTTTGACGCAGTCGGCATCATGATCGTCTATGGACCTTGACGAATGTCGTCATGACGAGCCAACGGTGAAATTGTGGGCATCGGCATTACATATATATATATATATATATATATATAT